>JBAMNC010002070.1:0-251735 GCA_037902135.1 Cetoscarus ocellatus
CTTACCCTAACCCCCTTACCCTACCCTACCCTAACCCTTACCCTACCCTACCCTACCCCTTACCCTTACCCTAACCCTAACCCCTAACCCTAACCCTACCCTAACCCTAACCCTTACCCTAACCCTAACCCTAACCCTAACCCTAACCCCAAATTTAATTGGTAGTTCTTCTATATAAATCATAAATTTGGATAACTAACCCTACCCCTGGTTCTAAACCCTAACCTTAACCTCAGGAGGACAGTGCCTAAACCTAACCCCAATTCTGGGAACTTATAAGCTAAATTTCTATCATAAATTATGTTAAAAAGCTAAAAACAGCATAAAATAAGTCACAAGTTCATAAGCCTAAGTTAAGGAATTAAAAAGTTCAAATAAAACTAATTCATCTACATTAAAAAGCTAAAAACAGCACATATAAGTTCAAATAATTCATAACCCTAAGTTAAAGGACTTAAAAGCTAACTCAGCAAATTCATAAATACTCGTCTTCTAAAATCATTTCTCTTTTGCCCCGCCTACTCATCTATAAAAGCACAGCACTGCGCTGAGAGCCCCAGTTGAATTCGGACCAGCAAAGGAACAACAGCTAAGGAAGGAGGATAAGCAAGAGAAGGAAAGGAATGCAGATAAAGGGGGTGCCACAAACAGAAGCTAAGCAAGCAGAAAAAGGCAAAGACTTAAGCTAAGAAAGCAGAAAAAGAAACAGAGAAAGAATAGACAAAGCTAAGACAAGCAAAAGTAATAAACAAAGAATAAAGCTAAGAAAAGCATAACACAAAGCTAAGAAAAGCACAGATAAACTCAAGACCCGCCTGATGAAGGCCAAGAGAGGCCGAAACGTAGCGGCGCCGATGTCTTGAGTTTAAAACAAAAGGGGAAACATAAGCGCAAGAAAGCGGAAAGAAACCCAAATAACAAAGCTAAGAAAAGCAATAAGAGAAAAAAACAGAATGAAAGCTAAGAAAAGTCAAAGAAAGGAGGAAAGCATAAAGAAAGACAACATCCAAGCTGGATAATTTTTTGAATGCCCACCAGATATGGTGGGCACCTTATTAAAGACAAACAAGTCACAACACCAAGACAAACAAGTCATATACAAATAAGACAAACACGTCACGTACGAAAAACAAAAATAAGGACAAGCATGTCACAATCTTAACCCAATGTTTGGAAGAAGGGGCTGCCGGGTCAAGCCTGGGACTGTGGACAGTGCACTTCCTGGGTCCCTCACAAAGGGTACACAGGTTCCTACCCCAAAACCTAACCCGCCAAAGGCCTGGTCCTGGGCTCCGTCAGCCCTTTACAATTTTTGGAGCTACACTTTTAGCCCTCAAGAACTAACCCCAAATTTAATTGGTAGTTCTTCTATATAAATCATAAATTTGGATAACTAACCCTACCCCTGGTTCTAAACCCTAACCTTAACCTCAGGAGGACAGTGCCTAAACCTAACCCCAATTCTGGGAACTTATAAGCTAAATTTCTATCATAAATTATGTTAAAAAGCTAAAAACAGCATAAAATAAGTCACAAGTTCATAAGCCTAAGTTAAGGAATTAAAAAGTTCAAATAAAACTAATTCATCTACATTAAAAAGCTAAAAACAGCACATATAAGTTCAAATAATTCATAACCCTAAGTTAAAGGACTTAAAAGCTAACTCAGCAAATTCATAAATACTCGTCTTCTAAAATCATTTCTCTTTTGCCCCGCCTACTCATCTATAAAAGCACAGCACTGCGCTGAGAGCCCCAGTTGAATTCGGACCAGCAAAGGAACAACAGCTAAGGAAGGAGGATAAGCAAAGGAAGGAAAGGAATGCAGATAAAGGGGGTGCCACAAACAGAAGCTAAGCAAGCAGAAAAAGGCAAAGACTTAAGCTAAGAAAGCAGAAAAAGAAACAGAGAAAGAATAGACAAAGCTAAGACAAGCAAAAGTAATAAACAAAGAATAAAGCTAAGAAAAGCATAACACAAAGCTAAGAAAAGCACAGATAAACTCAAGACCCGCCTGATGAAGGCCAAGAGAGGCCGAAACGTAGCGGCGCCGATGTCTTGAGTTTAAAACAAAAGGGGAAACATAAGCGCAAGAAAGCGGAAAGAAACCCAAATAACAAAGCTAAGAAAAGCAATGAGAGAAAAAAACAGAATGAAAGCTAAGAAAAGTCAAAGAAAGGAGGAAAGCATAAAGAAAGACAACATCCAAGCTGGATAATTTTTTGAATGCCCACCAGATATGGTGGGCACCTTATTAACGACAAACAAGTCACAACACCAAGACAAACAAGTCATATACAAATAAGACAAACACGTCACGTACGAAAAACAAAAATAAGGACAAGCATGTCACAATCTTAACCCAATGTTTGGAAGAAGGGGCTGCCGGGTCAAGCCTGGGACTGTGGACAGTGCACTTCCTGGGTCCCTCACAAAGGGTACACAGGTTCCTACCCCAAAACCTAACCCGCCAAAGGCCTGGTCCTGGGCTCCGTCAGCCCTTTACAATTTTTGGAGCTACACTTTTAGCCCTCAAGAACTAACCCCAAATTTAATTGGTAGTTCTTCTATATAAATCATAAATTTGGATAACTAACCCTACCCCTGGTTCTAAACCCTAACCTTAACCTCAGGAGGACAGTGCCTAAACCTAACCCCAATTCTGGGAACTTATAAGCTAAATTTCTATCATAAATTATGTTAAAAAGCTAAAAACAGCATAAAATAAGTCACAAGTTCATAAGCCTAAGTTAAGGAATTAAAAAGTTCAAATAAAACTAATTCATCTACATTAAAAAGCTAAAAACAGCACATATAAGTTCAAATAATTCATAACCCTAAGTTAAAGGACTTAAAAGCTAACTCAGCAAATTCATAAATACTCGTCTTCTAAAATCATTTCTCTTTTGCCCCGCCTACTCATCTATAAAAGCACAGCACTGCGCTGAGAGCCCCAGTTGAATTCGGACCAGCAAAGGAACAACAGCTAAGGAAGGAGGATAAGCAAAGGAAGGAAAGGAATGCAGATAAAGGGGGTGCCACAAACAGAAGCTAAGCAAGCAGAAAAAGGCAAAGACTTAAGCTAAGAAAGCAGAAAAAGAAACAGAGAAAGAATAGACAAAGCTAAGACAAGCAAAAGTAATAAACAAAGAATAAAGCTAAGAAAAGCATAACACAAAGCTAAGAAAAGCACAGATAAACTCAAGACCCGCCTGATGAAGGCCAAGAGAGGCCGAAACGTAGCGGCGCCGATGTCTTGAGTTTAAAACAAAAGGGGAAACATAAGCGCAAGAAAGCGGAAAGAAACCCAAATAACAAAGCTAAGAAAAGCAATAAGAGAAAAAAACAGAATGAAAGCTAAGAAAAGTCAAAGAAAGGAGGAAAGCATAAAGAAAGACAACATCCAAGCTGGATAATTTTTTGAATGCCCACCAGATATGGTGGGCACCTTATTAAAGACAAACAAGTCACAACACCAAGACAAACAAGTCATATACAAATAAGACAAACACGTCACGTACGAAAAACAAAAATAAGGACAAGCATGTCACAATCTTAACCCAATGTTTGGAAGAAGGGGCTGCCGGGTCAAGCCTGGGACTGTGGACAGTGCACTTCCTGGGTCCCTCACAAAGGGTACACAGGTTCCTACCCCAAAACCTAACCCCGGTGTCCCCCTTGGGGGGCACACGACTCAGTTCCCCTTACCTAACCCTCAGATCCCAATTCCTAACCCTAACCCTAACCCTGAAAGATTGCCCTAAACCTAACCAAAGGACCCATACAAATTAAACCCCTTTAATTCTAAGCTAAAATATGAGCAATTACCAAAAACTAAATTCACTGAACTACTTTTTTAAGCCCCGCCCATTGCATATAAAAGGATTCATACCACGACTGAGCTCAGTTGGCAGTGGACAAAGACAGAAGGAAAGACAAAGAACAACGGGACAAGAGGAAAAGAAACAGAAAGATAGTAAAGACTAGGGGGTGCCAGAAAACAAATAGAAATGAAGAAAATAAAGAAACAAGTGTCCAGAAGAAACAGAAATACAGAGAATAAAGAAATGTTAGCACAAGACTAGCCTGAAGAAGAGCAAGACAACTCGAAACGTTGCGCAAATAGTCTTGTAGCTAAACATAAAGCAAACGAAAGAAAGGTCAGAAAAGCCAAAGAACAGAAAGCAAAGTACTAAAGAAAGCTAAGATATCCAGAAAAAGGGAAAGAGAAAGCGACAATAACACAAGGCTGTGAGAGAGCTGAGACTAAGCAGTGAGAGAGCTTAACGACAATGACAAAGACACGACGACGAATGCACAACACGACAAGGCTGTGAGAGGGCTGAGACTAGCTGTGGCAGAGCTAACGACCAGACAAAGACAAAACATAGGAAAGAATCCAAAGTGAAGCTCCAACGAAAACCCTGCAAAAAAACAAATACATATTATATTAATTTAAAACAATAAAAAGGCTAAAATTAAGCATAAATATATTCAAATTCATTACAGTTTAAAAACAGATTACAAACAAACAAATCCTATCATAAGACAAAGACAAAACATAAGAAAAGAAGCCTAAGTGAAACCCCAATGGAGAACCTGTAAAAACAAGACAACATTGAATTAATAACAATTAAAAGGCTAAAATTAAGCATAATACATTACAATTTATTATTATTTAAAAACAACATTAAAAACACTATTATAAATAAGCTAAAATTAAGCATAATAAGTTAAAATTCATTACATTCTAAAAACACACGTAAAATACATAACCCCATTAAAAATAAGCTAAAAAATAAGGCATTATTAAAAACCAAATTTATTTCATAAACTAATAATTATACATTTATTTAAAAACAAATTATTGTTTGGGCTGTCGGATTCAGTTTATCAGTATGGCCCGTGCACTTCCTGGGTTCACGCTGACCCCGGGTTATGATAACTTGGGCTCATGCTGAACCCTGGTTCGCTTCCCCTAACCTAACCCCTAACATGCTCCTAAACACTTTCTGCGAGACACTTTTTGTCTTCAACACTTAGTCAAATTTCACCACCCGCTCACTCCCATTCACTTACAATGGCGAACTTTAAACGCTTATAACTCCCGAACCGTGCGTCGTAGAGACTTCAAACCTCGATCCGTCTGCCATAATTTGGCCCTTCTGAACACGCCAGTCTTGTCCCCGAGTCTCTACGACCTTCCGTTCCCAAGATACGGCCGAAAAACCCTATCGACCAATAGGAAACGGGCACTTCCGGTCGTCGTACATACTTCCGGTTGGCACCAGGACAAAGGGCATGTGTGATTTAGTGGGGGTACATATAACTTTCAACACTCTAGCACATTCAGCTGTGGACTTATGCCACCTTGTCCACATCGGTAGGGGTACCGATTACCTTATTCACCCATGACAAAAACAAATCAACAAAACTAAGAAATGCTTACAAGAACCACTATGATCACAAATCTGTAACATTATGCAAAACACATTGTAACAGCACAAACATTTCTTATTTGTACTTCTCAACTGATTTTAAGGTTTTGTTATGTTGTACTGCATAATCATATGAACTTCAACCTTCACAATATAGGTGGAAGTTACTGAAGATTGCCTATGTAAATGTGACCTCAAAATATTCTCTATTTTTTTGGAATTCTTTTTACAACAATATTTTCTTTTCCACTACTTAGCAATACTTTTTTTGTAAATGAAACTATGTCATTAACATGCTAATCCCAATGTCAATTTCAGATCTCTCTGTAGATAAACATACAATAAACATGTACTATATTTCAATACAAACGGAACTACTGTACTACAATTGAATATGTTTTTTTCTGTTTCATATATTTGACTTTACTTAACCTGCTACATTTTAATGTTCATTACTTTATTCAACTCCAAGAAATAGCAATGGGAACATAACATTACATTATCATGTTTACACACGTACAATCATAACGTCAAAGCTATAACGCTACATCATTAAAAGAAATTATTGAACACCAACTTCTCCTTTACAAAAAATATGAAACATTACAAACATTTCAAAAACAAATTTTTCACAATGGGAAGTATAGAGTAGCAAATAATGGAAATTAATGTTCTGTAATATTTCAATCTTTACAGAAATAATTTTTTGATCAACTGCAACAAAAAAAGAAGCAAATGTGAAATTCATAACAAATAAAAAAATATGTTATTACTACAACTCTCTCTGAACCACTCTACTCAAAACTATACTTTACTTAAACATTATAATTTCATAAGCAGATGCTGCAAAAGCACACGATGTATAAAGAATTCTTTCAACACATTCCTATCCACACGACCCTAACCCATAACAACGTAACCCAAACAACAAAAAACAAAACCAACTACATTCTCGCTTTTACCAAATTAACAAAATTGACATTGCACTAGCATAATACCACACCACTATCACAACACACACACAAAGTAATCACCAAGAAAACTGGACACATATCAAACACCCTAACAAAAACACACAATATTCTATTACAGAATATTCCTGAATGACTTTAACCTAAAAAACACAACTGAACAAAACATTCCTATTTCCTGTACCAAGGTGAAAAACAACCTAGATTACCAGGTATTTCACAACACTGAAAAGATATAATTTCCACGCTATGTAATTCTCAATTAATTACCACATGACTGAAGCAGCCAAACCAAAAAACACTACAGAATGATGTATGTAGTATGTATGACAATACAAAAAAAAACACGACAATAAAAAAAACATCTACAAAATGAAGACCAACACCAAAACCTATTGCGATACCACCCACCCTTTTTATCAACACCACTTTTATGATGCATTACAAAACACATTCAAAGAACCATTACATGCCTTAGACCTAAAATGGAAAAAGCATTTGGAAGAATGCAGAACAAATCAAAGAAAGAATAACACAAATGTAAAACTGGAAGTAACTTCTCAAATGGAACAATTCACCATAAAAAATAATGACCTTGTGGAAACGGGAAACATTAAAAAGCTAACTCCAAAAACGAAAAGAACAACATCAATATTGGACGATATTAAAACAAACAAAGAAAAACAAAGATGTAAGGTTTTCACTAATAACACACTTTAGAATAAATGGACCACCTCCAAAAACAAGCCTAACCCAAAACATAAAAGGAACAACATATAAATACAATAAAAGACACAATCAGAATCCTACAACATGAAATGCCTACAATGACACAAGAAAAATAGAATTGGCCTTGGCACATAGGGAAAGCATTAAACTAAAAAAAAAGGTTCATCCCTAATCACATACCAGACTAACTTGTCCTACAGAAGAAAAATTAAAAACCAGCTGGTACTCAAATCTGAAGGATATACAATACACACCACAGGTGGGTACAAACAAAGACATAATGAACAGGTTACATCACTTATTACTGTTAAAAATGAAGCACGAAAGACATATCTATAACTACCTAGTACATATACACCCAATAAAACTATGATTGCTACTCTTCCAAATCACCATACTTCAGAAAAAAAATCCAGACACAAACCCAATACTCACTGTTTATAAAACAACTGCAGAATAACAATTACAACCCAAATCCGCACAACTGTCAATTCAAAACAAAAACACACAAAACCAGACAAATCTAACATTCAAACTTAACTTCTTGTTAACAACTACTTCTTCTGAACAACTGCAATCTCTCCAAAGTAGCAACATATAATACCATACACCAAAAATAGGCATATATTTGACTAAAACACTTATCCATGCCCAATGCATTATCTGAAAGACAACTAGACGGGTCATAGAACATAAATTGATTGTACAACTTCAGATACATTTCAAAGACTAAATAGCAACACTAAAGTCATATATAAAAAATATAAAGATGACAGAAAAACACAAAAATGCTATTTACTTACATGGAAATTTGGATACAACAAGACTTTCCCAAGACTTTACATGATTTATAGTAACACAGTATCTAGAACACAACCTCCCACATCAAACACAACATACCCTACATCCTTACACCTCATAGGAACAACTCACTAACTTCAAAAGAAAATATACATTGAACATGACAGACACCACATCCCACCTTCGAAAACTGGGATATGTATGTAAAATTGAAAGCAACAGAATCAATACAAAAATCAATATGTATTTACAGTTAAAAAAAATAAGAAACCAACAAGGGCTTCAACAAACTTCCAATGAACATATGTAGTTTCTGACAAAACAACAATCAAAACAATACTGACTTACAACACCTAAATAAAGGACTCACACATGTGACAAAGTACCACTTTGTCTATAAAAAACAAAAGTAAATCATCAATATTCACAGATTAAAGAATACAACACAAAGATCAAACTTCATGGATATGTCAAAGAACAATCAAGCAAATGAGCTATCCCAAATTCTACTACTGTTAATAGATAACACAACACAATCAATTACCCTAACCAACTAATACCCTACTAAGGCAACTAAATACAAGAATTTAACCTAAATATATTTTTTTATGAGAAATATATATATAAATAATTACAAAAACATATTGCCATTAAAACATATATAAACTGACTGTACTTAAGCTAACAAGAAAACAAGAATTTCATTTTCATGTTCAAACTCAACTACATACCAAAAAAATCTTTCTTAAACAGAAACAAGATGTTGCTTTTACAAGAAATCCCACAACTACAACAAAACCTGAATACTTTCAAAGAAAGTGCATTTCGTTCTTAACAAACACACACAATATCAAAAATTGGAAACAAAAAGAAATGAGACATTATTTTACATATTACCCTTAAAGAAGACTGAACCAAAAAAAGGGAAAGCACCACTGAAAACGCACAATAATACAACAACAATATGAAACTACAGAATCGAGACTGCTCAAAAAACACATTTCATTGTTTTTTTTCCAATCCTTTGCCCAACATTAACCAATACAATTTCAAACAGAATTCTCCTTCCAAACAAATTATATCAAAATATAAATCATCCAGGTAATATCATAATTTTTAGACTACAAAAAATTCTGTAATGTAGAACTACAAATGCTAAATCAGGAATCCAACCAATTCAACCAAAAATCCACAATGACCCAAACAGTAATAACCACACTAATGACATAGTACAAATACTAAACATTTCAGTCACTCTAACTGAAGTAATTGCAATTCTGAATATTAACTGCAAATCAAAGACACAACTAAGAAAAACAAATGTGCTATGACTATTGTTAAATATATATGACAGATCCAGATACCAAATCACAAGAAATATTTTCTACAACAAATTCACCAGAAAAACCATTAAACCCTAACCTACATATCCTAAAACAGTACCCAAACGAAAAGAGTTCGAAAAAACTCAACCCAAACACAAAAGCCAGAAAAATTAAGCCAAAAGAAATCACAATCTCTGCATTTTACTCAACTGTATTGAGTTATCCTAACATCTTTCAACAAAGAAAGTAAATGTGTCAACATATCATCCTTAAATACTTTGGCCCAGTTCATCACCAACTTCAGAAGTGCTTACCAAACATCAAGAAATTATGCACCTGAAAACCACCATCTCTACATGCATTTCTCAAAAAAATAACAACTCTTTCAAAATGTCTTTCTTATCGCTCAAGGAAGTGTCTGTATCAACAGACAACCATTTCAAAGAAAAGGTGTCCAAATGCAATGGAATTAAAAATGTATGACATATTTACAATGTTCAGAGAGTATAGTGTACTGGCTAATGACACATTTATTTAATTTCTACCACACGTGAGTGAATCTCTCATCAACACAAGAGCACTTCAAAGAACAAAGACCAGATAAGCTTCTACATTATACACACGACAAAGTCCGTCCATGACACTGCACTATTGTGTGAATAATGCGATCTGTTATGTCCTTTGAAGGTCTTTCTTGATTGAGATTTACACACACCAACCTATTCTATGGATCCCCACGCACTTAAAACCACCCACAATGATCCCACACAACTGTTTGCAGACCAGAGGAACGGAAACAGTGGACACAAGTGCCCCTGCCACGAACAACACTGAGAAAATGCCTTACAAACAGGAAACCACCCTCACATTTCATCATAGAAAAACTATACAGAATATCCTACATTTAAAATATTGTTTGGATGGGACACTGAATGTAAGAAAGTATAATGAGATCAGTTTCATTTACTAATCTTTCTGGATGTACTCAAACTCTCTGTGTGATTCTACTGTGATGTCATAAATGACTTTTCCCAGATACCACAACATTTTGTCAATAACATGTCATATTTTGAAAAGTAAAATTTACTTTTTATATGTTACTGCCAAATTAACTTAGTCCTAATTATGAATTTGGAAATTGAAAAATTTGTTATGACTTCATTGTGTGATGTCAGACAAACTAGGACAACTTTTTTTTTTCATTTGACAAATTGTACTATTAAGGATAAAAACTGATGCAGCTTACCTTGTTGCCACATGAGGTTTAGATTCCTGAGAAGTCAAAACATGGAAAACAACACAAAGGGGTCCTGCTTCTGTCAAACTGAAGAATTGTTTAGGACAGCTGTATTGAAAAGATAATGGTACAGAAAACCACACAAGTTACATGTCAGTTACGGACACATGAAAAAAGTTTCATCACTCTAATTAAGGAATCTGATCAAAGTATAATTACTCATCTTAAGTCATTCACTGAGCAAACCCCTTCACACACAAACAGTAACATCAGAAAGGCACTAAATAACATTAGCCAAGAAAATACTCACCCTAATACAAATTCTATTATATACAAATATTGCCTTGTACCTCTTTACTTAACCTAAGTATGACTTGACTGTGACACAACTTGTGATATTAATATAGTTTTTGTTGCATCAACATCATATACTGTAGTCAGCAACAAATCAGACATTCAGCTGACAGACTGAACCTTCCTGTAAAAATAATGTTAAACAATTGAGGAAAACATCTCTAGAGATAAAAATTTACAAAGCTGTGACTTCTAAATATAAATTGGTATCAATTACCCTATCTGTGCATCTGTATGACACCATAAGTCTAACCCTAAACAAACAAAAATTTGTCATCATGCAAATGATATAATTGTAACTCATCCACTATTTACAAAAAACACTTTTAAAGTTATCATTTACAAATACTGAATAGTGTGTGTAAAGGAATTAAACATTCCCTAACCAGGTCTTACCATCAAATATACATCTTTGACTTTATAAAGTATTATAAAGTATATAAATAATGTTTATGTTGAATTTCCAAGATTCATGGACAATTTATGTAACATTAGCACACCCTGCTGCCAGCTCCTGAGACTTCAGCAATAAAAACTCTGTATTTCATAACAGCACATATCAGAGTTAGATACAGTAAGTATATGTTTTCAGTTATTCATGGTTTGATGTTAAGATTCATGTTGGCTTTTGAATGGATATATATATATATATATATGTACATATATATATAATTTCTTTTTGTTTTTATTTTTTATTAGGGGTGAGCAAAAATATCGATTCAGCAATGCATTGCAACTATTCCCCTCCCAATTCAATATAGATTCAGCAAGTCCTCTGACTTGATTCACCTGCTGGCAGTGGAGGGCGCTTTGCACTTTTTCAGTGTTTATCCAGCTGCCGCCGGTCACAGAAGAAGACATGGTTACACAGTGTTAGGAATGACACCCCAGCATTAGAGTGATTTAATGGCGATTTATCACCATTTTCTGTGTAAATACTCTAAAAATATTAACAAAAATGGCATTAATCTAATTGTGGACTTTTTTTTGGGTCCTTTTAAAGTATTTTGGCTATGTTTCACGGTATGTCCGCAGTATTTTCCGCATGTGTTATCATCTTTTTTGCCACTGATCGCCTTTTTGATTATACTTCGTTTTTAATGGATTACATAAATAGTAATTTTACAAATATTGTAGGAATAAATGTCGACATCCCTTTCCTCACCTGGACAGAAACTGCTTCAGGGACTACGATCAGTAAAAAAAAATGCCTGGACATGGTGTAATATAACAGGCAGTAACATGGACACTAAATGCTGTGGAAAAAAAAAAGGTTTGACTTTATGTGAAATAGGTGAAGTTATTTTTGTTGATCTCAGAAAATTTCTAAATGTTCATTTATTGTTTATGAAGAAAATCCTTTTCAAATTCTAATACATTGTTTTCTGTTCTTGTAATTGCACACTATTTCAACACTTATAATATGATAATGACAAATACTTGCAAGAATTCTGGTATTTTGTTTCTCGTAAAAAAAAGGGTAACAACATGTACTCAAAGGCCAATTCCTGACAGATTTGTTGACAAAAAAAAAAAAAAAGACCAGGTTGACATTTATTATTCTAGTGTCATATACTGTCATGTTTTTACTTTTGTACTCCACATGCACACAAATGTTATACTGCACAAATTTTTCATTTCAGGTATTTGCTCCAAAATATTGGGTGACATAACACACATATTCACATTGGCATGAAAATACATTAACTTCATAAAAACATTTTAAAAATTGGCTACAGGCACTGTATATATATATATATATATATATATATATATATATATATATATGTCTGTGTGTATGTATCAATAACATTGATTTTTCTCTTCAAACTACTGTCTTGTAAATTGCCTTAAGATAATTATTATGTATTAGCTCTATAAAAATAAACATGTACTTGCTGATGTTTATCCGCTGCAATAAAATAATACATATAACGGTTACTTTGTCTTGATAAAATGAATATCTTTCCCATTCCGATGTTTGACATAGTCTATGGCACTACCACAATAGTTTTCAATTATTGGATTTACTTTGTTCTTTCATGGATTTAGGTACACTCTGTGGTATTTTTGCATACCTTCAATGTACATTCCAATCTCCAGTGCGTACCATCCCTAAATATCACATGTATTGTTCCTTTTTTATGTTTCAGCATTGATGGATCTTACTTGTGGAACAGTAGCTGTGACCGACCCCACAACTTTGTGTTTTAATCTCAATAAACAGCACGTTGGCAAAAAAAAAAAATCAAGATCTTTGCTTGATTCATCATGAACACGACACACATAAATACAGAACTAATACATGTACAACTACATACATAAATTTCATGTTTGAACTTATGCAACACCCAAAAGACGATGAAAAAAGACATTTAAAAACAAAATTAAAACACAGTTTACTTTTCATAGACTAATTGTATTCTGTGGAGATGTTACTTTCCACAGATAATTTACTTGTCTTTGTGGTAGTAGAGATGTCATTGTTGTATAACTTTAAAATTGGACAATTACAGAGAATAACATGTTATTAAAAAATACCATTCATACAAACATTACATTTAAAAGTAAGCCAAATGAACTACATTTGAATACATTAAAACTGATTTATTTCCATTATCAAAGGACCAGAACAAAAAACATTAAATGATGATTACATTCTTTATGTATATCTTACAATGGATGTTATTTCAATACTAATACTTCATATTAGGGATACTTCATTTTAAGTCTTTGCAGAAAATGTAACAACATTTCTGAAACTCAAAGAAACTATGAAACGATACATGATAGACCATAGTTCCCAGTAACAACATTTAATAATGATACGTTTCTAAAGCACACACAAATACTGATATTACTCAAAATTACAATCCAAGCCTTTTTAAAAAAAGAACATAATTTATACTAGGCTAACAACTGAATAACTCTTATCAAATACTTACAAAACAACACTAACAGATTGTCTAAAGACACAAATTTTTAAATTATGCTTGATCTACAATAACCTTCAAAATTTATTAAGTTATGATCAAATTACATTTCTTTATTGATCTTTTCAAATTCTATTCATCTTTTTTGACTCACTTTAAGATAAATGCAATTGTTTTCAATAATTCACAAATAACATCACTGTATGACTTTACTGAGTCGTGTAAACATGCAAAAGACCACTAATCTTACCTTCTTAGACGTAATGCAGGATTGTCTGGAGAGGCCTCTGACATGAAGTGGACGCAGTATCTGTATAACAACATTTTGAAAATTTACAGTTACCATAATGTAAAACAGTAAAAACAAATTTAATTAAATTATCACAACTTAACACAATATAATAAGATACTGGAAAATTTCATTAAATATGACATTTCACAGAGTTTGCTTTGTTACACCCACAATCACATAAAATAATTACGCTAACTTAAGTAAACACTAACAGTAAACAAATACCAAATTTAAAAACACACCAACATTCCGTATCTGTGAGCTGTAATATCACAGATGTTTCTAAAGTTCCAGGACAAAGAGGCTGAGAACTGAATACACTTCTCTTTACATTAAAGTGACAATAAGCTTCGATAAAATGAAAATAACAATCTCAGACTAACTTTTGAGCCTTTTCTAGAATAACCAACTTCTAATATTTAACACGCTACCTACCCTATAACTGCAAAGTCTGAACTGTTGAAGTGTGGCCACACTGTTGTAAACACCCTTATTACTTCCAAAAATATATAATAACAAATACATTTACAAAGTCTGACAGCAGTTGAACCACTCGCATGCTCATATTAAAATGGAGAACTAATGAAATACAACAAATTTAAAAGAACTTCAACATGTCTCAAATGTCAAAGGACGTCTAAGATGAATGATAGATATGATGACTTCTTACGATGTGAATCACACTGATAAATATAATACATTGATGTAATATAAATAAACAGCATGAATGTGAAAAATAACATTATATGAGTATCAATGATAAATACCAAACATTTATATCATATGTAAACAATGGTAAATGTATCAAATTAACAGTTCGGTTATGTTAACTATGGTATACATTGAGTCTTACAATTTACTTTACATATTTCTTTATTATTCAATTGACAGAGTTTTCCATTACTTTAGTATCCATTTGTATTTTACCTACATTGCTTATATGAATTATTTTTCAGGTTAATCACAAGTCTTTTCATTTACCTTCAATTATCTTTCATTTTCGAGGTTTCGCTGTTTAATGCATACAATAGTTTTTATTCTCGACATAATATGTAAATACATTTTAGAAATTATTTTTCTAAATGTGAATGAGCTGGATTATAATTTTAATTTTTCTTTAACAAAATATGATGAATACTTATCTTCTATCTCGGTATTATATTACAATTATTTCATTGAATTCATACTTATGTAACCCTGTTAATATTTCTCTACAATCTAAACTAACGTTTAATATCTTATATATAAACTTAATAATGTACAACGTTCTCATCATTTAACTGTTAATTCACTTAAATCAAAACTGTTCACGTCTTTACAGTATGAATAAAGGACACCTGGTTGACGTTATAACATTATTTAAACCTCAACTGTCTGTTGCCGTTTAACTGTACTTGAAGCTTTTCTCTTTATACGGTCCAAGGACCTTAATTAGGAACACCTGGCCGACTTTACTGGCATTACTGAACAACTCGGTGTAATTCCAGGATAATTTCGTCTTTTCACGCTACATTTGCGAAGTCTGTGATCAGATAATAATAACACCTAAACTCCAGAAGTTACAAACTTCATTAACTTTGCAAAAATAGCGGTTTATTAGGCTTAAGTATTGATTAACTCACCTGGAAGGCCGCTGATGTACCTGCCGTGGTTTCAAACTTTTCCAAAACGCGGCCGGAAGCTGACGTCAGTCAAATACAATTCTCTCTGATTGGCTTAGACACATAAACAACTGTGACGTGTTCAGCAATACACTTGTGATAGACCCAATGATACGGCTGAAGGAGTAAGCATTTCATTACTAAAGGTAAATTACTACTTTTACTTTGGGCCACAATTAACCTTTTTTCATCTTAAACACAAAATATTAAAAAAAAATACATCAGTAAAACATTAAACAGAAATGATTACCCTAACATAATAACTCACAAACACATGCAAAACAATGTCAAAAACTTTTTCTCGCAGGGAATCCAAAGGGTGCTGCCATGGCAGAGTGGTACTGCCGCTGTATTTCAAATCCAGCCTTAACCCTGTCCCCTGACAAAAGCCAAAAATATCCTAAAATCATCATAATTTCTTTCTGTTATTAAATTTCTAATACCTTTCTAATATATCCACTTGACTGAATAGCAAAAAATGCATAAGGATACAACCATTTTAAATATCAATTATTCATATAAACAAACATATTGAAAAATTAAAGAAAATATTAAATATATGAATACAAGTATCTACATTAAAAATAATAATATCTTTAAGATAAAAATACATTAATATTTGTAAAAAAAAAAAAAAAAAAAACATCTCAAGAACATTTTGCAAAAATTAGTAATATTGCAAAAATTACTTGGATCAACACGATTAAATTTTGAAATCCATCTTAAAATAATAATTACAAATTTGCACTGTCATTCTTACACACAAAAAAAATCTGGTTGAAATAAAACAGCTCATTTACGTAGAAATGTATTTATTCAACTTATCTCAACTTATCATTTACAGCTTATCATTTGCATTACACTACCTAAATGTTACTGATTTAATTTTTTCTTACTAAATTAAATTACAAATGAAATTGATACTTTCATAAAACTAAGGTAACTGCAGGACATGTAGTCCAGCATATTTGCATAGACCAGCAATGACAATGATAAAGATGGAAATGATGACAGCTTTGAGGATGATGATGACCTTGATGATTAGGATGATGAAGACTTCAGAGGAATTACAGCTTCCTAACAAGGAAAAAGTCAGACTTCCAAACGCTGCCTGTGAGTCCAAACTCTGCCATCTAACCCCAACGAATCTTACCTCAGAATAAAAAAAACACGGTGATGCACACGAGACTTAGCAGAGCAAACAGGAACAGAAGCTGAAGTGTTTTTGACACTGAAGGGAAGACAAACACTGAACAGGAAATAATTAAACACATAATAAAAATCAGGATCAAAGACTTAACATATATTTCTTTAAAACGACAAGTAAATCAGGATGAAGGATTTCAAAGAGCAGCACCCTGAAACATCCTCACCATCAGCTTATGGTTGTTCTTTAGGGAAATGGATCAAATCAATGCTTTGACAGAGTGCTAAGAAAGGACCCACATCCCATAAACATGCCTGTGCCGACACTGGTTCAGATCCAGTCTGTGCTCAGTTTGCAGTTTCTTCGCCTACTCTCTGACCCGCTCACAAGACTCTGCACTTTAACTGACCTGTCAATAAAGGCACAACCCCTAACCCACACCCAAAATACATAAATACAGAAATAAATGTATCCATCAAACCTGAATTAAACATTTTTTACTTTATTTATAGTCCATGTTGACTTCTTTATACTCCTTCTCATAATGATTAGGATCTATGTCCTTGTCTTTCCTGTTTATGTTCTCTTCTTTGTACTCTTCCCTTCCTCGTCACCACAATCTACATCTTCACCTTTGTACTTCATGTCCTGCTCTTTGGACACCTAAAGAAATAAAACAAATAAAAAATAACATCTATTTATAAACATTACATTTTTTCTGTTATATTTGTAATTAAACATTTTTCATTATTAACTGTAACAATCCTTCATACTAAAATTAACATTTACATTCATTGACACCATTAAAGTTTTTATAATAACTTTAAAAGAAATTCTTACAGAAATATAACTCATTCAGTAATTTATTTCATGATTAATCTCTGTAAAATGTCATAAATATAGCAAATACACCACAAAAAATATGCCAAGTATATTCAATTATTTATTGTAACTTCATGTTTAAAAACTATACATTTATTTGTTGAGAAATTCATTGCTTCTTTCTTCTTCTTTGATTATATCTATAACACAGATCAAATCAGAATGCTACAACAATCACCCCAAACTTGTCAGACTCCTTAGTGAAGCCAAGTACGGCACACAAAGTCTGGATTTCACAAGGAAATGAAGAGAAGGTGAAGCATTGGAGAAAACCTGTGAAGAAGACAAATACCTGCATCTGAGTCTGATGTTCTCCTAAACTAAATCATTTCCCAAAATTTAAATTAACTGATAAATTCTGTTAATTGAAAAATATACTTTATTGGCTGTAAAGCATACCTGTGTGATTGTTTTCCTTCTTTATCACTAAAATGTCTGAAAATCAAAACAACTGTGAAGACCTGTAGACATTTAACAATAAATGACTGTGAAAATATGCTTTTAATGATCCACATTTATACATACTTCAAAAAACAAGATGACAACTATCATTGCATTAACGAAATAAAAACAGACTGACTTTAAATAAAAAAATCATTTCAAAACACACTGAAAACTATAAAAAAATATAACACTGAAAACAATTTCAAATTCATTGATTATAACTACAAACCTGTACAACAACTGTGGCTTGAGATCATGACATCTCTCAAACATTCTGGTCTGCATCCTTCATCCTTCCCTCTAACACACTGAGCATCCTTCACCACCCTATGAAAATACATAAAACACTTCTTATAGCACTAACCACTGCTAAGAAAAATATCCTGATTCACTGACAATAAAAAAACCCTTAAACATGACAACATGGAAAAAACTTTTTAAACTACAATAACTCATTAAAATAAATTCTATCACAGAAAACGGACTCCAAATAACTAATAAATCTATGAATATAACACATTTTTACAAAAATGTGTTATTAACTTCATTAACAATTTCAGTTAAATAGAAAAAAAAAAATTATAAACAATTTAACTCTAACTCTTGTCAAATTCTGCAATATTTAAACAAAATAAATCAATATGAACATTCTTCTATTTTGCACTTACCCATAGAATAATAAAATTCAACACATTTAAATCGAATTTATAACCTTAAAAATATTTAATTAAAATTATTAATAAAACCTGTTAGCTTATAAATGTACTTAAAATTCAGATTTTCATACAAATAACATCACTTCAGGAGATATAGTCCAGCATCTTTGGCTTAATCAGCCATGACAGTAATGAAGATGGAAATAATGATAATATTAATGTTGATGAAAGTGATGACATTGATGATGGTGATGATGACGATGACAAAGACTTCAGAGCAATAAAATCGCACTAACAAAGAACAAGTGAAACTTCTAACACCTGCCTGATGGTGAAGGGTCTACCATCTCTGCCATAAACGCAACTGGACGGTCACATGATACTTAGCAGAGCCAATAGGAGCAGAAGCTCATGTGACAGTGAACACTGCCATCTACCGGACGTTTGAGAGACCCGCAGCCGTCATACATCACAACTGCAGCAGCTGTCCTGACCCACTCTAAAGATGTCATACAGAATGTTTATGGTGTTTAAAAACTACACTGACTGCCAAGCACAAGATCCCCACCCCTGCATCTTTTTTCTCACATCGTTTATATTATTTACCATACGACAGGCTCCTCCACAGTTCACAAAACAAAGGCTTCTTCTTGTTTTCTGCCACTATTTTTCAGGTTTTCATTTGAATACTGGTTTTAGTTTTTTCACATTTCATTTTCTCACAATTTAAATATTATGGTTTTTCTTGGCCCAAATTTGCTATGTAATTATTTAAAATTCTATTAACCGCACGACCCCAAACCCCATCTTTTTAAGAATATACATAATTTAGATTAAAATATACTCAGTACAAAAACATAGAACATTAGACCTTTCTTTTCTGGAACTGTAACCAATACAGAAAGAAACAACAGCTCTACACTACAGCCCTGTGTCATCTCATGTTCGTCTCTCTAGAGGGGATAACCACAGTCCCCAACCTAACTCTACTTTCCGTCATCCTACAAACTTGGTGGTGACACCATAGGACAGAAGATAGTGATTTAGTAGGGATGCTGTTTGGTTCCAAGTCTGTTCAACATTTCATTCAAGAGTTGTTGATGTTTGAATCTTGCACCAAAGGTGCACCTTGTTAAAAAAAAAAAAAAAAGAAAAACCTCGCTTATGATATTAACTAACTTCATATAAGTTGACGTTTCTGCAGCCTTTCACTTTTAACTCTATACTTTTTTAACCCCTTACATTCTGACATAATGATCAGCTTTGCAAAGGCAAAATGGGTTCAATTAACATACAACCACTTATCTGTTAATAGATTTTATTCTCTATTATATTCATAAATTTCATTTCTATAAGCAGCTCAGTACATTCACTATTTCCAAAACGTGCACATTTGGCACTTCTTCTGTGTGTTAGCCCGTTAATCATGAATCATGACACCGACATCTCTTACACGCCAAGGAAGGAAACACTACAAATGTATAGATCAGAAATAAGACACTCTGAAAAACCTTCGAACTAATTTTTTCTTTCAAACATTATTCTGAATATAACATAAAAACCTGCAACCACAACTGTATATTCTCTATTATTGTAAAGGCTAATCAAAAAAAATAACAAGGCAGCTGCTAAAACACACAAAAACAGTTTTACACAAAGACAGTATGTCCAATCAACTCAGCTGTTTCAGGTTTAGGTCACGATTTTTATCATCATCTCAAATAAATTAATGTTACAATCTGGATGGAGACAGACTAAAGAGATTTGAATTAATGTGAACCATCACACTTTTATCATAGCAAAATGATATCTTTCATACGTGAAAGCCACATTTAACCTATTGCATTACTTCAAAATTGATACAATTTTCCTTTTTACAGTTACTTCTTTTAAAAACTTGTATTTTTTAAGGCACAATGAAATCAAAAATCGCATGGGCTGTTTTCCGTTTGAGCTAACATGGCTAACATTAGTATTCATCTAAACCAAATCAAAATTTACCTTTTACGTTTCATTACCTTTTATGGTCCTCTATTAGTTACGTACAAACATGTTACATGGAAGTTATTTAACTTTTATTAAAACTTGTTCATCAGTATTGAAGCAAAGTTTGTAAAATGTTTATTTTTAGTCATCCAATTTACTTTTTTAACCAGAAGGCCAATTATGCACTAATCACAACATTCAATATTAAAGTGTAACATAACACCATACAGCCTTCACATATTAACACTGATACTTCTTTAATATAGAAATAAGTCTGTTAAAACCCACTGTATTTTGATGTAGTAATGGGACCTACTTCTCTGAAGTTGTTTGTCTGAAGTGTTGGGATTTTTTTATTTAATTTTCTATTAAAACAAAAAAACATTTTCATCATCTTTTCATCTTTTCAAAATGCATTCATCCAATAATCTGAAGTGATACTAGTTCCTATATAAGATGCAGCTGAAATTTTGGTCAAAACTAAATTTACATTAACTATAAATTCTTATTGATGTGACAGTGGGGGTAGTTAAACAGCTCATTTAATTTTATACAAACACTCCTCAACTTCACATTTTAAAAATCTCACTTACTAGACTGTAAACACACAGCGTCCGCGCATGCAGACAAAATGTTCACAGTGAGCGTGTCTGAAGGCTCAAGTTGGTCGGCTGAAGCATCATTTTTAACTTCCTGTTTATCATCTGATGGTCAACAGGACATCAAGAAAAAAGATAATAAAAATATGTTTTTTTAAGCTTTTTAACAAAACGAAGCGTAAAACTGTCTGACCTTTAAGGAACATTGGTCTGCAGCAGCTTCAAGTCCATCAGTCTGCAACAAACACACAGGATATGTTCTTATCAATAACATGCGTTAGGGTTAGGGTAGGGGTAGGGTAACCTAAACACCCCAACACCACATCATCTTCAGTACGATGTGGTGTTGGCTGGTGGATGTAGTGTGAGTGTGTGGAGGTGTGTTTCTGATCCTGACGACGTGAAACTGTAGGCTGCGTACGCCACTGCAGAGCCAACCATCAGACCAGTCATATACGAGACCGTCATGGTGTTTCCTGAAGAGAAAAAGAGCTGCATAAGCAGTCTTGATCTGACTGATTGAAATAAAATATTGATCTCACAGAAAAAACAAACATCTACAGCAGTGACTTATGCTTACCTGCCAGCTCTCGCTGTTCGGGCGGAACTTTCCCGGCAGCCTGGATCATGGGTACTGATCCAAAGTAACCATTGGAAACTCCCATGAGGAGGGAGAACAGACAGGGCCAGGCCGGGTGGGACAGGGTGGGCGCGCTGACAGGATAAACGCACATGACGAACAGAGGGATGAAGATCACACGCAGACAGGAGAAGAAGAGCAGGCGACCGCCTGACCACTCATACGGCAGCGCAGCCAGAATCTACAGAGGACAGTGACATTATTTGAATTATTTTTACATTTTATTCACTTCATTTCTTATTACATTTTCCCCTGGATATTATTATTTTACCTCAGCTGCACTTACTCTCCCTTGTCATTTCTCATGTTTCTTTGTTAGCCATCATTTTATGATTATTTTATTACACTTCTTTTCCCATCCATAACTTATCTGGTTATATTTTTCTTACCCTTGTTTATCCACGTAATTTATGGATGAGATGCTATCTTCTTTTACATTTTGTCTCACTGTAATTATTTCATTCATACCAGCATATTTATTCTTGCCGTGATGGTTATCAAATAATTCTTATCGATTTACTGTCCCGAACTGTCTGTGGAGATCCGTATTTACTCTTTTTTTCTTTTTGTTTGTGTTTGCATTTTGTCTTTGCTGTTTCATTTGAATTTTCTGGTCATTTGTCTTTGACCTGTTCTCGCTGTTCATTTCATCACTGTCTGCCCTTAACTGTCAAAGAACTTTGGAAATGTCTGTTTTAAAAGGTTCAATATAACTAAAGTTTATATTAGTATAATAGTGCAGTCAGTATCATATAAAGAACATGGGGAACAAAACAAAAATTATTAAAAGAAAAAAAATTAAAATTTTATATTGGTTAATGACTTAAAAATCTCTACAGGGTTTAAGATGTTCATTCAACAGCTGAAAATAATAAAAATTAAAAACAAATATAAATGCCGTAAAATAAAGTTTTTTTCCACGATTATCAAAAACCTCGTACGATTAACATATTGATATTTACTGACAGGTAACAGTGTTTGATTTCTTCTATTTTCTCTTTTTGGTTATCTATTCTTTTCATGGGTTTAAAAAAATCAACACACCTTTCCTACAAAGTCTGACATGTTAAACGTGGCCATGATGAGGATGGGGAGCCACTCCCCTAATGTGGAATTTCGTATCTCAGACTCCAGGCCAGGAAACAGACAAAGGGTGATGCTGTAGGTAACGGCGATGGACAGCATGTATGCCCAGATCACCCGAGACACCACATAACGATGAAGGATCATATCTGTCAAAAATATTACAAACAAGGGGTTAAATGTTCCAGCAGGTTTACACAGATAGAAGGGATCACTCTAGACATCACATAAAGCTGAAGGACTATTTCTAGTTGAAATATAAAACAAATTAGGAGGTACAAATGTTCATTAACATTAATATAGAAAAAAAATGCCTTTAAAATTCAAATTGAAATGGATCATTCCTTCTTCAAAAAAGGACTGTGAATATGTAGTTAGGGTTAATGACTGAATGAAACAGGAAGCACCTCGGACACCCGGCCAGCTCTTCCTCATTTTTGCTTTGGGAGCGTCAAATCTCACGTACATCCCGCCAACAACATCTTCACCACCTTCCTCAGCAGAGGACGGACCTGTAGCTCCGTTTCCCTGACAACAGATGAAAAGACAGAATAAGAAACATCCTTCAGAACATTTCAATGGAATCTTTCATAATTTGGAATGACATTTAAGAGTTTTATTAAAACAAGTAATTTCAATAACTACACAAAATATGAAATGTTTAGAAATGACATACTACAGAATAAATTGCCTTCAACATGAAAAAAGACATTTAAAAAAATCTTAAAATGTTTATTTCACTCTTTGGTGCTGAAAAGTTGATTATTATAGATTTTTTTAAACCTCAGTGGCTGAAAAGGTTATCAGTGTTACCACTGTGATGGTTCTTTTAAATGAACTAAAAAATATTACAGGTGAATTTTAAAAACAAAACTGTCTTGTTGAAATCATATACATAAATTTAACACTGTAACAGTGTGAATATATCTACTCTAACATATTAGCTACTGCACTGTTTAAATGTTCACTTGAATAGTACATGCTAAAAATCTTGCTAACAGTAAGGGTGCAAATTTAAATCCAACACCACCAAAAAGATTGTTTTTAGCATAAATAACTGTAGTTTCTCTTAAAAAAAACATTCAATTCACATTTTTCTATTAAATGTATAACGGATTTTCCATACATCATCTTTTCAGTGCATTAGTCCGAGTGTCAGGACTAGAAGGATTGGCTGAATAATTTAAAATTAATAAAATCCATCAACAATTGCATAAATAAAAGGTACTATTAGTTAGCCTAAAAGTGATAATGGCTTTCATATGACTGTTGATCACCACTCTTTGAATTTTCATATCTGTTTTTTATGAAAATGACATTTATTAATTCTTTCAAATTTATATGGATTACAGCTGATGGCTGTTGGACTTCCTGGTTTGCAGGATTTTCACAGAAACTGAACTGAGGTGCAGCTGACTGACGTCATGGTAATGGAGAGATGGTGGACGCACTCAGATCCATTAGTTGATTACAGCAGCAGTCGGTCGGCTGCAGGGCAGCACTCTGGCTGATTATCTCATAAAGTCAAGCGCCACCTCCATTTCCCCGGCAACCAGAACAAAGAACCGCCTGAGTCAGCCTGCAGACCAGGAACACACACTCACTTCTCATGCTGCCATGATGGAACAGACATGGGGACAACAGCCACAGGGTTAGGGTCAGACTGGGGGGTTACGGATAGAGTGGGCAGAACAGCCGGGGTGAGGGGGGGCTTATTTGTTAACTTTACAGTGCAGCAGGATCCTCCTGCTTCAATGTCTGTAATTAGGCAGATCCATCCTGCCAAGCTCTAATCTACAACTGTTGGAGCACGTTGCTTACAATAACAGGAAAAACATCTTATTAAAGGAGAAAATGCTGTTTGTCTGAGAGGCTGAGAGGAGCACTTGGAAGATATCTGTTCCACAATAACTTACCTATTTGCTACTTTGCAAATATTCCTGTCCACATAAGAAAGGTCAGCTTGACCTGACCTATTGAAAGGAAGTTGGCAGGCTGGGTTGTTATAAAATGATTATAGAAATATCTCAAATTACAGGTCCAAGATAGAAAACTGGTTAATGTCCATAGAATGGGTGTGTTTAACCTGGAGAAGCACCAATGTCACTGAAGCACTATAAAGTTCACAGGAGAAGCTATGCTAGAGGTCCATCTATAGTGATTTAGTTTAAAGCTGTACTATCTCTCTGAATATATAATGGGTATATGGATATATAACAAAAATAAACACAAAAACAGAGGAATAATTAATTTAGCCCAATACTGTTTTCACTGTTTCATGAAGATATGTACACAACTTACAAATCTGACTTCTTCTGCACTAACGTCATGGTGCACTCGGTATCCTGTCCCGTTGTCTCGTGGGTCATGACCCTTGCCCTGGCCTTTACACTGGGCGTGGTTAGTGTAGTAACAGACAAATCGAGAACGACGAACCAGAAGGTGAAGCAGGAAGCAGAGCATCTCCATGGAGATAGAAACCAGGAAGAAGATAAGCGTGTTCCTCCGCTCATCCTTAATAAGCAGCTTAGTGAAGATCCGAGAGAGAGAGATTATGACACCTGCCGTACCTGCAGGGGGTGGAGTTTGACCACAGGTAAGAAACCAAGTAATAGAGCTCATGACACCTGATGTACAGTGGGTGGAGTTTAATGACCACAAGTTGTACTCACTTTCTCCAGTCATCACACCCTGTGTATATCTTTTTGGCAGCATTCCCATGTAACCATAGAAACTGGACTGCTGCACTGTGAACGAACGAGAGAGAAAGGCAGAAAATTACAAATCACAATGACAATTACAAACAAACAATACAACAAACAAAATCAGAAATACATTAAAAAGCATAAAAAACACTCTAAAAAATAATAATACAATAGCAGCAAAAATAACAATATAACTCGTATTTGAAA
The DNA here is from genome assembly GCA_037902135.1 of Cetoscarus ocellatus. NCBI lineage: Eukaryota > Metazoa > Chordata > Actinopteri > Labriformes > Labridae > Cetoscarus > Cetoscarus ocellatus. The sequence goes on from JBAMNC010002070.1 coordinate 26,090, forward strand.
TTTTTGTTTTAATTAGCCGATTTAGAGCAGTACATAACAGAAAAAAACAATAGGTGACAACGTGAAATAGGAAGGAGACAGAGAAATAATAACACACTGATGACAATAACACAAGACAGAACAGGTAAAGGAAACATACCAGGATTAGAAAGCATTGCTTTTAAAGAATTTTAAGGTAACAGGTTTGTATGTGTGTGTGTGTGGGTAAGTGTGAGATAGTGTACATGGGAGAATATAGCAAATATGGGTTTGTTGTAAGGATAAGAGAAGATCTGACATCGATAATACAATAACTTAAAGTGAGATTCAGTCTGAAATTATAGACCAATCCTACGGCTGATTTGTGGGCGCCGCCATTACTGCGCTGGAGCAGCGTGTCTGACTTTAGATATATTTCACAGATTAAGGATTTTACTCATGTCAATTATCTATTTAAAAAAGAACGAAAAAAATGTGAAATTAGGTTAAGAGTTCACACTACACTCTCGTAGCTGACCAACCTCCAGAATTTAGTCAAAAACTACTATTGACCATAAGCAGCAACAAAACAGACAGAAACACAAACACTGATCCAGTATCATGTCTCACAAGAGCAAGGCTGGGGCCTCATCATATTTCAGTAGAAAGTTCACCTGAGTTCAAGACGATAAACTGAACCCAACCTCAGCCCGAGCTGACCATCCTGTTTCTACAGCCGTCTGTGAACACAGATTACACACAACCAGAAGTCCAAAACGACTGGAAAAAGTCATAATTCCATCTATTTGCTTGCAAGTTGGATAGAATAGATCATTTAGTCTGACTATCTGCTTCTGATCTGCCTTCTGTTTCATTTCACACATTAAGCAACCAGTAGCTTCAGTAAACTCCCACTTAGCCCACAGCTTATTAGCTCTGATTAGCAGCTCACAGACACATATCCTCCAAAACACCAACACAAAACTCTGCATCTTTAATGAACTGTGTTGCTCACCCATTGACGATTCTGATCTTCATAACCTGATGAATTCAGCTGCAACCGCTGTTCACCTTAAACTTTAACATCCAGCCGTGAAAAATGGGTCCTCTGGTTCAGTTGTAGTTAAGTGCTGTCCTTTTGTTGTTTATCCCTCCATCAGATTCACGTCTCCACTGCTGTGAGCCTTTAGCCTTGAGCATGCTAACCACCAGCTCCAACTCCGTGTTCATCTCATGAATATTCAATTAGCCATGTGCTGCTAAAGTATTTCAATAACTTTGCCACTAAACAGGAAGGAGTACAGCTACCTGATAGTTACACAAAGACTGTTGAGAGAATGTTTTTTTAAAGTGATAAAACAAATAAACTTTGATTTTTGTTGATTCTGCTGATCACTCTCATTCAGACGTATGCTAGTCACAGGACTTTTACCGCCGCAGTAATGGCGGCTCGTCAACTTCCGGTATTTCACAGAATTGGTCTATAGGTTTGTGTGTCTGCACGTACTTGCATATATACAGACAGACCCACAAACTCCAACAAATATCTATGCACACATACCAGCCCACACATATAAAACTTCCTCTGTCCCACCAACCTAATCTCCCACAAACACCATCTACCCCAGACCCTACTCAACTGTTAACTATACATGTACATAAACATACACACACACATACGCACAAACGCACATTCACACCTATACACACACATTCAAACATGGGATTTGACCTTTCAAAAAATAGCACTCCACTTCCTGTCTGACATGCTGTCTTCAGTCTGTAAAAACAGGATCTCTCCAGACCACCAGAGGGGGTGCTTTAGCACTGCAGCAGCTGTCTTGGACATGTGCAGGTCAACTGTTGTATACCACCAGTCACACGTGACCCCTGATGACCCCAGAAACACTTAATCTTCCAGGGGCATCAGGTGCCCAGTGCCTTTAAATCTAGATTGACTATCAATGTACACAATCAATGGAATTTCCCCATGGGGGACTAATAAAGGATGTCTTCTATCCCCAGGTCCAGCCTGTGGGCTCGAGCACAGCCCTGACTCTGAGAGACAAGGTCCAACAGCTCTGCTGACACGTAAGCCCAACTGATAAATTATCAATGGAGCTGATGTCTCCCTCTGAGGCCCCACATTCAGGCAAAGGAGGTCAGGGTGCTGCCTCTTCTAGCCCCCAGGAAACAACAAATGGGTATGAGGAGAGGCTCTAATGCAGCCTTGGACACCCACTTTACACCGGGCATTAGGGAGTCAGCTTCATCACAGTGGAGGGTGATTCCCTGGTCTCTGAAGGCTCACTAGGAAGCACAGACGACTGAGTATTTTCTGTTATATGCACAGACCCTGTCCCCCTCCAGCTGGATGTGCAACAATTGATGCTACCAGTGCCTTAATAAGGCAAAGTTACCCTCTTCCATCTCTCATGCCTCTGCACCATGCTGCCTAAAACTGTTACTCTAGCTGATTGACTGGCTGATATGTGAGCAAACTAAAAAAAAGGCCTCAAGATGCGTCTTCTGCTACCTCACGTGAAGCAAAAGGATCTCTAAGTGAATTTGGATATGAATAATCTGGCATCTTGACAGAGTACCACCTTCATCGGGGCAGCTTTAGGTGCGATCTTGCTGAATGTCTGTCCCTGGATGGACGGTCATACCTGTACATCCAAAAGCAACCACGCCCACTGAGACCAGGTTGATGATGTAAGCCTGTCGAGTTGTGAACCTTGCCAACCAAACGTCAAAAACGCTTACAAACACCAATGGACCTAGAGCCAAGATATAACCTGGAGGGGGAGGGGCAAGAAATCAATCTAAGATGTCATTGGAGAATTGGATATGAACAATTACAATGATTACATTAGGACATGCACACTGATGGATAAATATAAATTATCAGATGTTTGACAAAAACATTTCTTATGTTTTTTTTTATCATGAAGATGAACATCTTTGACTTTAACACCAACATCACCACGTCGTCATGATGGTCATACACTGTGTGTATAAATATATTAAGATAATGTGTTTTTATGGCTGAATGTGTTTCAAAGAAGCTACAGGTTTTCATAAACACACAAAAATGTTTGATTTGTCAACTGAAGATGAAATATTTTTAGAAGAGGACAAACTGTTCGGAACATTTATGAAGGCTCAATTAATCTAACAATCAATCAGTCTTGATCTATAAAGCAGCAGTACCAAACACATGTGATCTATAGACACTTTGCAAAAGAACAGGTGAGGACAGCACTGTTGATTTACCTGTTGGCCTGACTCACCTGTGGTGATTCTTGTGTGCATGCTGAGTCTCTCCACCAACACATTATTGAGGATAACAGCGAGCAGAGCCACCAGGATATACGTCAGACTCATATCGAACACAATCGACGTCCCTGAAACAAACAACACAAGATGTCCTGAAAAACACATCAGGTATGGATTTAAATGTTCAGCAGGTGAGACTTTAACTTTAGATCATCTTGAGCCACGGTCATGCTCGCTCTTCAGTTTATTTTTGGTGTTGTTACCTTTAGCAAGGACGTTATGTTTTTGCCTGTGTTTTTTTGTTTGTTTGCAAAATTATGCAAAAATTACTTAACAGGTTTTGCTGAAATTTGCAGGAGAAGTCTGTAATGGCCCAACTAAAATTCATTTTCATTAAATAACTGTTAAACTTAAACTAATAACATGTTTCCAAGTGCTAGGGTTTTCAGGGTTAAGGAATAAATATGGGGGTTATTTCATCATGAAACTATTGCTTGTAGGTGTCACTCCAATAAGTGACCTCCCTTGGGGGACCTTTCTGATTACTGTCTATTTTTTTCATTTCAGTTAGACACAAATTTGTCATCCTTCCTAACCCTAACCCCCCAAACTGATAGTACAGTTATACAGGCTTTGAAGGCCAACCTGTAACTAACAATGTGTCCTGTAATCCAATATGAAAAATATTGAAATGTAAATTTTTTTAAAGGTGAGAACCTTGAAACTTGTGGTGCAGGTAATCAACGTCTGTGATGAAACTGTTATAAGGGAGCAGGAATCCGACACCCGCCAACAACATTGCAAAATAGATGCCATGATACCGATCATCAGGAATTGGTTCCTCAAAATCTGAAAAAAGAGACAAGGAAAGAAAAGAGTCATTAAGAAAAAGAGTCAGGAAGAAAAAAGGAATCCCTTAGGAAAATAGTCAGGGAGGAAAAAAATCAATAAGGAAAAGACTCAAAAATATTAAGAGTCAAGATAAAAGGAGTCAAAAACAAAGAATAAAAAAACAGTAAAAAAAAAAAAAGAGTTCACAGGAAAAAGGGACAGTCAAAGTAGAGGGAGAAAATTATAAGACAAACGAATAAAAAACCTGAAACAGCTAATTTTTTGGACATTGCTTAAGCAAATAGAAATTCAGCTGCAATAATTATTATAATGATCATAATACTTATCATAATGATAAACAATAAGCAGCTAACAGCAATTGGACTTCTTGATTTATTGACCTCTGACCTGATAAAAAAAAAAAAGTAACAAACTCTGTCCTCTTGTGTTCACATTATCAGTTCAAAAGTTCAACAGCCCCTATTATGATTAATTCATTGAGTAAATGGCTGACTGATTAAAGGACAATTTTTTTAGTTTATTTATTGATTGATTGACTGACTGAATGATTGGTTGACGGAAAAACTTATTGATTGATTGGCTGAATGATTGATTGACTGGTACACTGATTGATTAATTGATTGAATTATTGACTAACTGAATGATTTATTGATTGACCTCCTAAATTATTGATTGACAGATAAACTTATTGACTGATTGATTGATTGACTGAATAACTGAATTATGATTGAAAAATTTATTTCATTAATTTAACAAACACAGATATTGACAGAAATTCTTACCTGTGTCAGAGAGGGCAAGCACACCTTTCTCTGGAGCGTCTTTTCCGCTCTCGTCTTCGTCGAGCTGGAATGAGTCGAAGCTGAAGCTCTGCATCACGCCGCTCTCTCTCCCTTCCCTCCACCCTGCTCGCCCACCATCCCTCCAGCCCTCCCTTTCCTCAGGCGTCTGCACCGGGGTGGGCCTGCGGCGCTCAGCTCCCAGCGAGCTCATGTTTGAGCACAGACTCACACACTCAGAGGATCAATCATCTTAAACACACACTGCTGCACGCTGCGAGGAGGAGATCAGCTGAGCAATGCTCTGCAGGGAGAAATACACAACAAGGTGAGACAGCAGAGAAGAAGCTCATTTCATGGTTTCATCAGTCTCTAGCAGTAGTATGGGAGATACAGCTGTTGGTAATCATGCCCCTCCCCTTTAGAATATCAACCAATCACAGGCAGGGAAGCACACAGAGTCTCACCTTTTAAGAGAAAACTTAAGGACTCCATTTTTTATTAAGGCCAAATACAGGACAAACGTAGGCTTAGACCAGACTGAAAATGAAGCTAACACTGAGGATTGGCAAAGATGCAGGTCCCCAAAGTATCCACTAGAGGCAGTGTTTGATTCAGCAGCAGTCGCATCCACATGCCATGTTCAACTGTCCATGTTTACAGCAAAACATTTTTACAACACAAATAAACATGTTCACATGAAAAATAAACATTTAAAAATAAAAAATAAACATCTTAACAGGATTCTAAACATGTTTCCAACACTTGTTTATAGCCTGGTTTATTAATGTCTGTCTGAATTTAATGTTCAAAATGTTTATAATATTCCAACAGCAGCTGAAATGCTTGTCTGTTGCACAAATACATAAATGGATCGGTCTGAGTGAATGTTTAATGAGCAAACAGGAAACACTGTTTCAACCTCAGGGTTGTTCTCACCTGGAGTGTGTTTCCTCTGACAGGAGCGTCAAATGCTCTCAGATCAATGGATTAGTGGTGTTTTTTTATTGTTTTAATACACACAAACGGATTTCATCAGCTCTCTGCAGGGGTTACATTTAAAAAATCAATCAAATTGACATTTTAATAAAATGTTTAAATAATTTTCATGTTTGAGATCATACGTCCTGACGGCAGTGAAAGCTGTGACAGAGAAAACAACAGGTTCATGATGGAGACTCACCTCCAACCCTCTGATGCACAGCAGGAAGCAGCCTCCCGTCTGTTTGTCTGTCCACCGGTCTCTTTGTGTGTCCCTCTGTCCGTCTATCCGTCCCTCTGTCTGTCCTTTAACTGGACAAAGAGGAGAAGGACGATGCTGAGGTGAAGATGGAGATGAATGTCTCTGCGATCTGATCCTCTGTCAGCATCAAAGATTCTCCCTCATTGCTCCACGACCGCCAATCACATCGAGAGGGGGAGGGGAGGGGACAGGGGGAGGGAGGAGGCAAGGAGAGAGAGGAGGGAGGGAGGAGACAAGGAGAAAAGAGGGGGAGGGAGGAGGCTGAGGGCTCTGATGGCCATTGTTGTTCTTGTGTGTATTTTTGTGTGCATGTGTACATGTGTGTGTATTTGAATGCATATTTGTTTGTTTCTATTTTTACCTGAAGCTCCACAATCACATGATCACACTGGTGCCTCCATGACGCTGCATACTGAGGACCGCAGCAATATTGATAATTTCTAACCCTAACAAAGAAACAATATTAATAATGATGAATAATTAAAATAAACATTAAAATAATAAAATGTAAATAATAAAATAATAGTTATATATATATATATATATATATATATATATATACATATATATATTTGAAAGAAATATTAACTATTGCTTTACCATGCCTTTACTGAATTATTAACTACATTAGTCATTAATTAACAGATCATTTTCAAAGTCATTAAGAATTAAATAATTCGTTATGAATTCATTATAAATGTTTAGAACATTGATCTATTACTTAAATAAATGGAAAGGTTGGAATGTACTTTTAAATATATGTATTTTAATATTATTTTAATCATCTTTTTTACATTTTTAGTTTTATTATTTTATTATTGAAATTTTCTGACGACACTTTGAGACTCTTGCGCCCTCAAGTGGATAAATTTAAAAACTACATCTTCTCCCATAATGCCCCTCGTCTCTTTATTTCCCATGATTCCGTGCTTCTCGCCCTCTGTTTTAGTCAAGATGGCGGACAGACCAGGTAAAACATCGTGTCCTCTGATTTCTAATCAGATTTTTGTTTATTCTCTTGATTTTTCTTAATTTTAATGATTTAACAATGTCACTCTTCATTACTATTGTCATTGTTTAGGTAGATTTAGCGCCGTTACGTCGGTATAGTTTGATTTATGGTGAAAACTGCAGGCTGAAGGCCGAAGACCGTCTGCTCAAGGACTTTGACTGATAAACGGTTAATTAACTTCAAAATTAATATTAACATTAATCAGATTATAAAATAATGGCCTTACACCTCTATCATCTGTTTGATCTTTAATTTAAAGTGAAATAAAACTTGGATTTTCTGTTGAGGACACCTCTGATCATGAAGAAAATGTCGGAGAAAACTTGATCAAGCCTTTAAATTAATCAGTAATTATGAATTATCAGGTAAATGTAATGATGACGCATTCCAGATGGTGTCGGAGGGATAACTGAATAATACATTAATTTAAAATCACATCAAATTCCGTTAGCACTTCAGACATATTATTTCCCTGAGAGTTTTTCACATTTCATTACATTTTAAATGTAGGAATACATGTTTTTATTGAAGCTGCTTAAAATCACTTGCATACATTTACTTTGAGTTGTTTTCAGACATTTAAAATGTCACATTATCAGTTTTCAAGGCAAACACTTCATCTTTTAGAAATAGAAACAAAATTTTAAAATAAACACTCATCCCTGAATGTTTGACCCTGTGGTTCACTTTACTTGTAAACATTTATCAGCGTTATCATAACATAAATCATTTACACGTATTATATATATATGTATGTATATGTGTGTGTTATTTTGTATGACTTTAATCAGTAGTATTCATTTATTCACATTCATTAATATATATATATGTGTGTGTATATATATATATATATATGTCCTGACTTTAACCATTAAAATTCATTTAAACAGGTTACTATGCATGTAAAATACACACATGAATTTATACATTTTTCTATCATCGCTGTCAGTCATTTAAATGTTTATCTACATTCATACAGAAATGTTGGTCAACTTTTATGTTGGTGAGCATGTTTTAGAAATTTTTAAGCACATTTCATTGCCAAAAACAAATTTGTAATCCACACAATCAATTATTCATTCAGTAGTAGAGCGTATTTTTATTTCCTGTAAATTACTAATTCAGGGGATAGTGTCATCTGACAGTGACGATTAACACACACATAATATGTGTGTGTGTGTGTACATATATATATATATATATATATATATATATATATATATATATTTATACACAAACACAATTTTTATGGTTGTAATCATTGATAATGTGCTAATGTTAATATTTCAATAACAATTGTTTTTGTTACTATTAATAGAAAATGAACTTGTGTATTTTACAGTTCCCGTGGCAGAGAAGCGTCTGATGGATGTCAAACTCGGCGAATTGGGCAGCTGGCTCGGTGGTCGAGATTTCACGCCAAATGGGATCATTGCTGCCGCCCGCCGAGGTCAGCACACCTGTAAAAAAAAAACTTACCTGTCCACACTTTAGTAATATGAACATGATTGATGTTTATCTGATACTGATAACCAACCCGTTTAGTTTTTAATTTAGATTCCATACTTTGGGGGGAATAAAATATTAATGAATAATAATGTCTCCAAGCTCCTGCCTATACAGCAGCAATGGCTGAGACATTGACATTCGTCTGTAGCACAGCCTAGTTTGTTTTGTAAATTAAATACATACTACTGATTTTTTAGATTAATGTGTGGGCATGCCGGCTTTGGCCCACAGGCCATTATTTCACAGCCCCTGATTTCCAGGTTATGTTGACGGGAGATCGTAACACTGATCATACAGTTTCCTCACATTGGGTCAGGGGCGATGTGACAAATGCTTCGTGTTGTAAGGTCTTGTCTGCAACTACAAATGCTAATTGGCAAGATTTCATTGATAGTAATGCCATTATCCATTCTGCTTAGTGACCAGATTCTTTATCGATTCCTTTGGATTTTCAGAGTGGGCAAAAGTCAGCGTACAGGTTTTCAGGGTCATCAGTGACAAATGCATCACTCCTGATATTCAGTGCTGTGCTGCTGGTGTTTGAGCCGATTTGATGTGCACTACGCATGACTTTGTTGAAAATAAAGCCATAAATGGACCTCTTCTGCCCTGTCTGCCTTGATTACATTGTTATTGTTTTGGTTTGGTCCAACTCTCCGCTTCAGCAGTCCACCACGATCCCCCTCCAAAAACTCTGAGCATGCGCTGCGTCACAATAGCGTCCGCGGAGATAATTAAATATTTCAGAAATATTTAAGCCTAAGAAACTTGAAGTAAAGTGCTGAGATCAGAGGTAACAGGGTTATTATTATTATTAATTGAGTGAATTAATTAAATCAAAAATATGATTCCTTAATGACCAAAATCTACATTACCAGGTTAAAATTTTTTTCCCTTCACTGCCCCCCGCCCAGGTCATGACAGGTATTACAACAAATACATCAACGTGAAGAAAGGCGGGATCGGAGGCATCGCCATGCTGCTCGCCGGATACGTGGCTCTGAGTTACCTGTGGGAGTACGACCACATCAGTAAGAAAAAAAAATATATATGGATCTAAAAGTTCTAATTATTGATCAGTTTGTAATTTCTGCCTTCAAATACATTTATTTGTCTTTATATTTTGCAGAACACGACCGCTGGAGGAAATATCACTGAAGACTGAAATGTCTGAGTCGAACACGTTTCTTCCTCCGACTCATTTTGTTCTCAGATCTGTTTAAATGTGACCAATATTCAATAAAAAGATTTGCTGTTGGAAAACATCAGCTGGTGTGATTGGTTGATCCATAAAAGGAGAAAGGTTCGAATAAAGAACAAAAATTGTTGAACTGTGAATCTAACTGAATATGAACATGTTTCATATATTTACACTTGTTTATCAGCTACATAATTTGTGAAAAATGTTTAAAAGAACTTGTTTGAATATTTTTGAAATTATAACAATTTAGATAAGCAGCATCTTTGACTGATATTAAAGTCAATTTTTTAAATAATTATTTGTGGTGTTAGTTAAGCATTTACATTCAGGTTGACTAACAGCAGACGTCTGCAAAAGTAAAACTTTAATGTTGATACCATAATTAAAATTATTGATATTCAGACTAACCTTTGGTTTGATAAACCAGCTTAGATATCAGAGCATCTGTTCAGAGGACTGGACGATTATTGAAAATATTTTAAATCAGCCTCTAAATTAATCATTGAGGTTTTTTTCTGCAGACTCTTAAAGTTATTACATCTAAGAAGATGTTTGAGATAGAGTGTGAACTTTGCATTAAAAGCATCCTGATAAAATATTTAATGTATATTTAATAATTAATGAATAAAAATTATACAGTTTGAGTATAAACAGAATTTATTTACAACCCCAAACAAACAGGTTCATGTAACCTGAGGGGGGGTCACATGGTCAGAGTCTCACGGTCTTCAGTCTGTGCAGGGCCCCCCCAACAGGAAGTCACTGTCCGCTCAGGAAGGCAAGGTGACCTTTGGTACACTTGTTGGCGTAATGACCTTTTTCTCCACACTGAGGAAACACAAAACTCTGAATCAATAATCAATTACTGACAAATGACAGATCAATAACTGATGATGGTCAGAGATTATCTCCAACAGCTGATTAACTTCAGCCAGGTAAGCAGGTGTGTATGTCTCCAAAGGGTGTGGGGGTAGAGCTTCAGGTGGTTCCTGCTCAGAGCGCTGTGATCAGGAGAGTTTACTACTGCTCCTCTCAGACTGATCCAGGGAGCACCACCACGCTCTCCTGAAGTCATCGAGGACAACGGTCATGTTCTACCAGAGACCAGCTGATGCTACTAGAGATCGGCTGATGCTGGGGGTTTTCTGCTCGGGACACTGAGAACATGTAGCGTTCTGGTCTAGGCTGATCTGAAATTAAGACAATCAGCTAAGAAACAGCAGGGCTGGGCACAACTCTGAGTCGTTGGTCTTCATCTGAGCTGCTGGATGGTGTGTGAACTTTAACCCTTTACTAACTCCTCATGGACCCACAATGTCAGTGGGTCACGGCTCTGAGAGCAGGAGCCCACAGCTCTATGAGGACACGTGGGAGACGCCGTCCTCCATGAACACACAATCTGTGCTTAAACACTGTTACTATATTGATATCAAGCCGCTATTCTCACCTTATAACAGGTGACCTGATCCAGCGGGCGTGGTCCTCTGTTTCCCATCATGCTGTTCTGCTGCCCACCAACAGGTGTGTTATTCTGAGGTCGCTGACCTGGGCTGGACGAGGTAAGCTGAATGAGGGACAGCGAAGAGCGACCCATGGACGGGACAGGCTGAAAAGATACAAACCAAAACATTGTTGAATACGACAAATACATAATACAAATTCTCTGGTCACTTCATTAGGTACACCTGTTTAAATGCTGTTTCACATAAATAGTTCATCAGCCAATCAAATCGTAGCAGCCCAATGCTTTTAGTCATGTAGACGTGGTGGAGATGACCTGCTGGCATTCAAACTGACCATCAGGACGGAGAAGAAGAAATGGCTGTTGGTGCCAGACAGGCTGGTCTGTCAGAAACTGCTGATCTACTGAGAGATTTTCACACACAACCATCTCTAAGGTTTACAGAGAATGGTCTGATAAGAGAAACTATCCAGTGAGCAGCAATTCTCAGAGCCAAAATGCCTTGCTCATGTCAGAGGTGAATGGTCAGAAAGGTTGGAGATGATAGAGAGACAACAGGGACTCAAATAACCAAGGTCTGCAGGAGACCATCTCTGAACACACAACACATCCAGTCCTGAAGCAGATGGTCCACAGCAGCAGGAGACCACACCAGGTGCCCCTCCTGTCAGTGAAGACTCACACAGGATCTCCAAAACTGGACCACAGGAGACTGTAAAAGTGTCTCCTGGTCTGGTGAGTCTGGATCTCTGCTCCACATTCAGATGGTAGGCTCAGAGTTTGGTGTGAACATCATAAAGCATGGATCCATCCTGACTTGGATCAGTGGTTCAGGCTGCACTTTTGGCTCCTGAGTCCCACCTGAGCATGGTTCAAACCCCACAGCCTACCTGAGGATTGTTGCTGACCATGTCCATCCCTTTATGACCACAGTGGACCATCTTCTGATGGAGACTTCAGCAGCTCCATGTCTCAGAGCTCAGATCATCTCACACTGGTTTCTCCAACATGACCATGAGTTCACAAATCTGCAGCAGCTGTGATGCTGGCATGGAGACATGGACCAGCATCTCTGAGGATGTTTCAGCTCCCTGTTGAATTAAGGAGTTCTAAGAGTAGAGGGGTCCAACCTGAGACTAGAGAGGTGTACCTAATAAAGTGGCCTGCAAGTGTTTTTACATTTAATATTTAATATAAACAAAGAGTGATTGAGGAGTGACCCGTGGATGGGGTGGGCTGACACAGTAATCATTAAACGTAACAAATATAAGATGGTTTAAAGTTTAGAGTTCGGGCTGTGTCCAGGTATTTGACCTCTGACCTTGTTTTGGTTCTGTGTTTGTTGGGGCAGTGGTGGTTGTTCTGATGTTCCCATGGGCAGCTCAAACCGAGGACTGAAAAAAAATAAATAAGATGAATTAATCTACAAAATTAATGTTAGTGGGACTTTAAGACATTTATATTTAAACATAACTCTACCAATAATGACAAATTGGTTATTTAAACTTGCAATAAACATGAATTTAACAGTGACATTCCAATCAAGTTAAATGAATTGCAGACGTACTGCATAAATTTGCAGGCCTTTCCTTCAGGACAGAAGCCGATGAGATAGTTCACGCAGATCACTCGGCGAGTGTGTCGATGTCTGCAGTCAGGACCTGAGGCACAGGGAGGGACAGTCACTCAGTGAATGATGGAGGCCAACAACTGGAGACAAAAGCAGACCACCATCTCAGAAAATCTGACATGATTAACCCTGACCCCATCAGCAGAAAGACCCGAGCTGTGTCCACACATGGGCAGTACTGATGAGAAAACTGCTGCTTCTGTGTTCTGTCCTTCAGTCCTCACCTCAGCGGGGTTCAGCTCACTGAGACAGGTGTTTGTGTCTTCAGTCTATCTCAACACCTGAAGATGTGGAGGTGTAATTGATGTTCACAGCAGCCAATCACACACTGAGTGGTCTCCTGACTGACAGGCCTCCTCACTGATGGGCCTGGTATGAGAAAAACAGCTTGAGCGTTGCTCCTGTTCTTCTCCAGCAGGTGGCAATGGTGCCTTCACTCCAGTGCAGACATGGACAGCCTGCCCTCCACAGTTTGATAGAGACTCAGAGGTTTAGAGAAGAAAATACACAGAACTATCCTTCATCTTCAGGGTGATGATGAACTTCCTTCTTCTCTTCACACTTTCTGAAGTTTTCCAACAACTCAGATGACACAGAGGACATCTACGAGCTAAGAGGAGACTGAAGATGAGGATGAAGAACACAAGGAGTGACCATGGGACCCCAGTGCAGGGCTTTGACAGACTGAAGGACAGAGTAAAGTACAGACTGAAGGACAAACTTGTGCTCTCACCGTGTTTGCAGAATCCACGGTCGTACCACGGACAGTCTTTGATCTTGGACTCGGGGTCGATGTGCAGGAATGGACACTCTTTGTTACTGCACTCTCCTGAAACAGAGGCACAGCTCAGTAAGATGCAGAGAAACTCCCTGCTAAATATGCGTACATGTTTGCATGTGGCGTTCACATCGATTCAGCATGTCGGTTTTGAACCATGTCCAGAATGAACGCGACACCAGTTGGATCAGAGAGGACAGACTGATGAACCGAGACCATGAACATCAACATCGTAAGAAAGAGACTGAACACAAGTATGACTGATCATCACCTGATGAGGAGAAATCCTCCTGCAGGAGGTGGGACACAAGGAAATAAGTTTGGCACACTGCTTCAACTGGTGGACGTGTACACTGGTGACTTGGAGGTGACGCCATGGTTGACTGTGTTTGTGTTAGCTTGGTTTCTTTGTATTTTCTCATATATAAACTGGTAATCTTTGATACACTGATAAAAGCGAAGCACTGAGGGTTTTACCCACTGCTTTGACTACATCTATCAGCACCTTCAAAGTCATCTATTAATGCAATAACTCATTACACCCTTACACCGAGACAGTTTGACAATTTACGGAGAGCAAAATATAGCAGAGATGGAGTTCAGACAATGCTGATGCGAAGGTGTGGCCGCTGGTCATCAGTTTTTACCAAATATTTGATGATGATATTGATGATTGGTGTTTAATTTTGTTACTTCTCTTGGAATCACAACCATGATGTCTGTGTACTTCTAGTACAACAGGTAGTTACATACGGCCTGAGATCTTTTGCGCCCTCTAGTGTTGTCCTCCAGTTACAGGTCACAAGCAGGTAAATATATAAACAAAAACACTCATGATGCCACAGGAGGCAAACGTGAATGCAAGAATATCTCTAGCTTTACTCTAATTACTGTGGCTATTAAGATAATTAACTCACTAAAAGCTGATCTTTTACCAGAGGTTGACAGAGAGATACAGACCTTCAGTAAAGGACAAAACGGCTAGGACCAAAAACATTGAGGAACATGGAGACGGAGGAGATGGGTCAAAAAAGAACGTCTGATTTACTGATGAACAGACAGACTGATACACAGACAGATATTATAGACGCAACAATTCTCAGTAAAATATTGATGAGCGCGGAGTGTCGTTCACAGTTCAATACACAGCCGTGACTTGCAGTATTTTTGGTTTTGAGTACAAACAGCTGTCATTCTTCAACATTCAAGCCTGAGAGTCAGTGCAGAGGGCTGAGGAAACTTATACTGTGACTAATTATTTGATAAATTTGGCCAAGAAACCACACTACTCCTCTGGGAGGAGAGGCACTAACATGCACCCTTCATGTATGAAGATCCCTCGTTCTTCTAATCTGTGGTCCATTAGGGGTAAAGATAGTTCTGCTTTTACTAAACCCAATATCAGAAATGTTTGAGCTCATCAATATGGCCATGGAGCCTTGTGGGCTGTGATACATTACATAATTTTCTTCTGATGCTAAGACACCCATCAGGTCTCACAAGGGAACACAAACTGAAAGCACATGAGCACAGAACATGTCTCCTTTTAACTGCAGACAAGAAACAAAAACTCTGGAGACTCTTCACATACATACGGCCTGTTCAGGAGGGGAATCCTCCTAATCTGCTGCAAACCAAAAGACTGGTAAACCACTGGGCTAGAAAACTCCATCATTTTAAAACCTTTTTGAAGTCTTCAGGCTGACAGAGAGAGACAAACATAACGATAGACAAACTTAACGATAGAGACAAACTTAAGGAGCCTTAGACCGTGGAAAACACAGGCCTCAGAATGGATAAATATGAAAACACGAGCCTTGCCTTTCCAGATAGCTTCAGAAATTACGATATCATAGCCTCATCTCCTTAACCTCATTCTGTAACCATGACAACAGAAACAATGTCTGAATTTAATGTAATTTCTGGATTATTGGAACAATGCCATCAGAGAACCAGAGAGACTTAAGGCAGATGGAAAATTACAGTCAAATAGAGCCTTAGATGAATAAGAAAATGTCATAATGGGTTTCAATATAACATTCAGGAGGAAAATAAAGCCTTTGTCCAAAAACGTTGATATTTACAGCTTTTTGAAATTTGTTTCTGCAGTATTATGAAATAGATATAACATATGTTCTCAGGGGATACAAAGACATTTTTTTCCAATATACTTATTATTTCTGACATATTATTTCACAAATGCACCAAGGATGTTGATGGAAATGTCTTCTTATTGCATGAAAGTGAAATGCAGAAACCATTTAGGAATGACAAATAGGCCCCCCCCGTTACCCTAACTGTTCTGCTAAAAAAATGCCTCTGTTTTAAATAAATAAAAGATATATACATTTCAAAAAATCGTCAAGTTGCCAAAACTGAACTGAAATCTTCATCATAAAACCAAGATAGAAACCAAACCGCAGGCTGAGCATATTGTTGCATCACTTACAGATAGGAAAATATTAGACAGATATAAATATTGATTGATTGACAAACCAAACTTGGAGTAGAAGTAGCACTCAGGCATCTTGGTCATGTCGTACTCGTGGAGGAATTCGCACTGATCTCCTTTCTTACAGAGCCCTCTGAGCCAGTGTTTACACACCACCGTCTTCTCCCCGCTGATGTGACGGAACGGACACATGCCACCTGCAGACAACATTCAAACAGATCGTTTGGTATAATTAATAACATGCAACCAGCATTAACATACTTAATTTAAAACACAACAAAGTGGTTAGTGAATTACTCTTTAATCACAACATTTAACATGGAACTAGCACTGCAGACAATCATTTTAATTTACATAAATTAGATCAAAGTGATCAATAATATAATTAATTTTTTAAAAATTATGTTAAATACATATTCAACACTTTCAATTTAAAATAACACCAAACCAGTAATGAATCAATCTTTTACTATTATGTAATTTAATAAACCTGAAATCATCTGTGAATAATCAGTGGTATGACATCAAACCATCACTAATTAAGTCATTAATAACACTAATGAAGTGAATATTTACCATTCTGTTTAGTTCCTGCTGAGCAGAAACTAGGGCTAGGTGATGTGACCGAAAAACATTTAAACTCCAAATGACACAAAAAGGATTTTCTGTAAATTTACGCCATCATGTCTCCAGAGTCTCCTGAAGATCCCCCTGACTTCACGCTCATGCTGCAGCTTTGGTGTCAGACATTCTGCGTGGGCAGTCGAAGCTGCTCCATCGAACCCTCTAAACATGAAGCTGATTGTTATTTCATCTGGTCAGAACAAACACAAGCCTAGAGATGTGTATGCTCTCTAACTGTCTGGTCCTGTCATCCTGAACTTAAGAGAACATCCATAAGACTTCTCCAAACTGTTACAGCTCATGTGCTGCTGTCTCTGAAGACTAAACTACAGGAGCCAAAGGGGCAACTGCGTTATTCAGGGAAATTAACCTGTATTCCATTTTTTTTATTTCTTTGGATGGGCGGGTGGTGAACAAGACTTTTCAGGCAGCTTATGGAGCCATAAACTGGAAAGGGATACACGTCGAGTGTGAACAAGACTTTTGTCTTCATCATAGAAGATCTCTATCACACTAAAGAGACATGAAAACACTGCAGGGAACAGAAAACTAAAAAGATCAGGACATGGGCTCTTTAAATGTCATTTTAGAATAATGTCAGTGGACTGTTGTTAAATAAATGTATCTGTACAACACAACTTTAATCAGGTCAATATGATAAAAATCAGTTTTACACCATTTAGACCTCTTCTGAACTTTACTTTATTAAGTAATGTTTTAAATATAGTATAATATATTACATTTCATGTTATTTCTCTGATTAGGTTGATTTATTACATTTTTATATGATTACCTCTGGTGCAATTTAATACAGTGTGATAATATACTAGGTTATTTATCTGATAAATATTGATATCTGAGCATGCTTATCTTTGATATACATTGTGATATATCATGTTACATGTTATTATTTAATAAAGTTTAATAACATTTGTGTATGTTAACCTATGGTATGCAGTATGATATATATATATATATATATATATATATAAAATATTTATCTTATAAGTTTTATTATTAACATTTGTGCATGTTTACCTTTGATGCAGGCGGCTCTCATGAAGAATTCACACACAGCTGATCCAGACTCTGCAGAGATAAAACCAATTAATAACCGAACAAAAAAAAAAGGATGACAGATTAATAATCTCATCATGTGTTCATGTTAGAACACAGCAGCCTGCAGTAAAGAGCTGGTAGCTGCTATTAGCCTGGAGAGCCACACAGCAGTGTTTACAGCTAGCCTGCTAGCCTCTGATTAGCAGCTAACGGCTAACTTACTGTCCATGCCGGGGAACGGCAGCGGTTGAGCCCCGAGCTGCTGCTCCACCGCCAGCTCCACATCAAACTTTAGATGGTCCACGTTCGCCAGCAGCTCCTGCATCTTCACGATAAACTTTTATTAATTTATCTCCGAATCTCAGTTTGAGCTTCCAAAACCCTAACTCAGATTACACTCAGGTAACTAACAGCAGCTAACGAGGTTAGGCTAACATTAGATCAACATTCAGAGAGTTTGGCGGCTGCTTTAGCGCGAGCCCTGGTGACTAATCACAACAACATTCTAATTAATAAACCAACGACTCTAATTAAGTAGGATTAACCACCAGCAACTTTGATCAGCACTGAAATGTTAACCGTAGCTAACAGCGCGCGCTGACGGACCTTTGGCATGACGTCACGAGCCACACCAATCAATTATCGAGCGTTAAGGAGTCCATGGATAAGACCAGACTAGCCGAGTGACGTGTCATACGCATCCCCTCTCAAATCAGTCTGAGCTGTTTATCTCGATCATAAACAATAAAATGTATGATTTTATTATCAACAGTTAAATAAGATTTTAATCGCAAAAACAATATTTCAGCATAAACTTTAACATTTAGATTTTTATCATCAACATTAAAATTACATTTCTTAAACGCCAGAATTTAGGGTTTTTATCATAAACATTTAAATGTAAGATTTAATCAAGATTAAAATTTTGATTTTTATCAACAAAATGTGTTTTTTTTTTTATCATTAACAATATTTACTGTATGATTTTATTATCAACATAATAAATGTATTTATTATAAACATTAAAATAAAGATTTGGATTTTTATCACAAATATTTAAATGTATAATTTCCTACTCAATATTAACATTTAATTTTCGACATGAAATATATATTGTTGTTTCTATAATCAAAATTAAAATTGAGATTGTGAAAATCAGTATTTAAATTGTTATAATCAAGACTTACATTGATTTTTTCATAATTAACATTAACATTTAGATCTTTATTATCTATTTAAATTGATGCTAAAATCATAGTTAACTTAATAACTAAATTATTAATGATTAACATAGTGTAATTTAATTAGTAAATCTTTAACTTCTTTTCCTTAAACATTTAATTTTATCACGCATAATTAAAAAGGATTTCTTTATCAAACATTTACATGCATATTTTTATATAAAGCACGCCAGATTATTCCATCACAAAATATTTAAAATGATACCAATTGCATAACACTTTGACTTACATTCTATGTATTGTAAATTTTTTAAATTATCGTGAAACTTTTGACATTTTTTTTTAATACTTTAATTTCAAATTCAGAGTGGATATCTGTTATGGTGAACTTAATCTCTGAACTCAGTTATCCAAAATTGACTGAATATTTTTCAAAAAAATTCTTCAGCTCAGTTATTTCAAATACTTATCATTTATTGATTTTACATTTTCTCAGCTGATAATCAAACCTTTATATCCTCTTTAAGTCCACTTGACATCTCTGTAAAATCAGGAACATTTTTTTATTTAATAACTTCAGTGTTTATATAGCCAGGACAAATTAAAACAAAGTTTTTTTTCTACTAATCAGTAATCAGGAATTTATAGAATCAAAACAAAAACAAAAATTAACCTCAGAAACAGGAAAAAAAACCAAACATTTTATTAACCACAGAGGACGTTGATTCAATTTTGGTGAATTAGACTTTTATTTATTAGGAAACAGCGATCATGACTGAAATCTGTTTCTATCTGATGTTTGAGATGGAATAAAGTTTGATGTAAATCTGATGTACTCCATCAAAGCCAAACAGAATAAAACATTTCATGACTCATTGTATCAAATAGCTCTGTGGTTTGGTTTGAAATCTATTTACTTGTATTTTTATCCATCTGCCTATATGGATGTGAATCATGGACGCTGAACAAGAAGGTGGAGGAAAGAATAGCTGCTTTTCAGATGAGATGTTATAGACGTCTACTGGGAATTACATGGAAGCAGAAGGTGAGAAACAACATTGTAGAAAGGATGACTGCAATAATCGGAGAGTACGAACGTCTGGTGGAAACAGTGAGAAGGCGGAAGCTTCAGTGGTTTAAACATGTGACACAAAAACCAGGTTCACTCATGCACACAATTATGCATGGCTCAGCTGAAGGCGAGAGAGGAAGAGGATGCCCAAAGAAAATGTGGACAGACGATATCAAACAGTGGAGCAATCAGACGCTGATGAAGTGCATCAGGGAGGAAGGTGACAGAGCTCAATGGAGAAGAAGGACTGCAAAGGCAAAGTGCCACAAAGGCCAAGCACCCATGGGAGTGACTTGACTTGATATTTTTATGTGCAAGGATTAAAAAAAAACATTTTTTGTTTAGCTAGCTTTGAAATAAAATAAAGCTTTAAGGAAAAATCATGAAGCAGAAAATCAGCAACAATCAAATAAATCTGAACATTATCCGACTTCAGACATTTTTCTTTATATTTATTTTTTTGTTTCTGTGCCAAATTCCCATCACAGACGTTTATGAAAACTGTTCGAACAGCAGCGCAAAACATCAGAGATCATAGTGATCATGGGGTGGAGCCTGAAGAAGGTCATCTATAGCTCAGGGAGGCCAGGCATAGGGAACTGTCCCGCAAAGGCCTCGACCTCTGCTCGGATCTCTGCCACCCGCTGCTGAAACTTTTCCCCCTGAGCCAGCGCTGCCGTGAACTCCTTCAGCGTCGCCTTAGGACCCAAACTGCTCTGCACCTCCAGGGTCAATGCGATACCTGCAGGAGGGTGGGACAATGAGGAGGTGTGGCTTACAGGTCGTTCATTTGTATGGCAGTCAAAACATTCAGCATTCACTCTTAATAAAAGTAAATATGAAAGATAAATAATAATAATGATCATGTGAGATGAAAGGCCTTAAATGCCTAAGTGTCAATACAAGCAGTCAGATGGCAAACAGAGACAATGACAACGTATAGTCATGTACATAAACACACCATGGTCCTATAATAATAATAATGAATATAACATTCGATATAAGCATACACATGTGCACAGATACATCATAATCCAATGATAATATAATAAATATTATTAAGATATAAATATAATATAATATCAAGCAAACAGACCATCCTGGTGAGTCCTCAGGGCTCTAGGAACTGAATCTTCATAATCAGAGCTCATTAACATGTACGCATTGAAAGAAATAATTGTAGTGTCTGATTCAGAAAGTTTTACCTCTGTGAATAAACTCAGCCACCTTCTTGAAGTCGTCCTCCAACAAACCTCGGGATGTCAGAGCTGGAGAGCCAAACCTCAGGCCGCTGGGACGCAGAGCGCTCTTATCACCTTCACACAGAATTAATCAGATATAAACAAATAATAATGAATACATAAGCAATTATACACAAACACTGTGAATAAAGAAACAAATACACACAAACAAGTATAAACAAAAACTCGTGTACAAAATATACAGTATATATATGTATTTATTTATAAATATTCACACAGGTGTGTATGGGGGTTTACCTGGGCAGGTGTTCTTGTTGCAAGCAATGGCGCAGGCCTCCAGAACCTTTTCTGCTCGTCCTCCGTCAGTTCCTTTACTACGAAGGTCAAGGAGGATCAGGTGGTTATCAGAACCACCTGAAGACAAGCGTACATGTAAACATTAAAAAAAGACAGTTTCATTAATGATTTCTACAAAGGATGTTAGGTATCATTGTGATAAAAAGATTTTAATCGTTTTGATTAACTATTTAAACTCTATTATGATGAAGCCCCTTTTATGATACATCATACCTATACGCATCATACCGTATCAAATAATTCACCTTAACAAATTTTAGAAATCAATAAACACAATTTAAATTAAAATGTATCTCAGACAAACTACAATCAAATGTAAATATACTCAATATTGACCTTAATTAACGATACCAACTGAGAGTATTTAAAAATGAAATTAATAAAATACTTTGGATTTCAATAATTATTACTTTTTGTTGATTTATAGTAATTGACCCTATGTGACAGCTTTAAAAAAGATCAATAATAGTTTATTCTTAAGTTTTAGACAGTGTTTTAATTTTAAATTATCAATCTAATAGCCTTCGGTTTACTAAAAAAACAA
Source organism: Cetoscarus ocellatus (assembly GCA_037902135.1). Lineage (NCBI taxonomy): Eukaryota > Metazoa > Chordata > Actinopteri > Labriformes > Labridae > Cetoscarus > Cetoscarus ocellatus. The sequence continues at coordinate 48,284 of JBAMNC010002070.1, forward strand.
GAGTAATTCCTTCATATATTTCTATTTATGTCCATATGGTTACGTTGGTAATTTTTTTATAGCTCTATCTTGTTCTGCTGCCTGTCTCAGCTAGGAGACTCTTGTAAATTACATTCTTAATCCCAATGAGGCTTTCCTGGTTAAATTAAGATTTAAAAAAAATATATAGAGAGAGATAAACAAAATTTGGTATCATACAGAGTAGTACAAAGAAATTACTGTTATTATCGTCAATATGTTAATGACTTTTTAAGTTATTGATTACACAGATGTAAACATTTAATATTTCTAAGAATACATCTTTTTAATATTACTGACAAAAGCATTTTTAAAATAATTGATCAAACAAACAAAAGCACTGATTTAAAAAACGAATTTATATTCTAATAATATACACATAAATGTTGATTTAAAAAAAAATTGTTATTGATATCAAAAGTTACCAGTGACAATCTTGTAGTCATGGTCGATCAGAGCGTTGGACAGAGCTTTACAATTGGAGAGAACCTGAGTTTGATACGCTCTGAACTCAGCTGTCATGGCCTGTTTCAACGCCACTGCCACACCTGGACCAGACGGGGAGTCATCATCAACAACATGGAGGGCGCAACAAGGTTCAAAACAAACTCAAAACAAGGTCATTCATGATAAACTGGAGTCAAACTGATGCGTAAACACTCAGACTTGCCTGCGATGGCGTGATTGTGCGGTCCTCCCTGCAGCCCAGGGAACACTGCCTGGTTTATCTGAGACTCAAGATTATACAGCGTCTCTTTTCCTTTGGCATCCACGCTACGCACGCCTGTGCGACAGACAGGCAAAAGAAACCAGTCAGTGAACCGATAATTATTGATCTTTTAATCAATAATAAAACATTACATTTATGACCTTTAAATTACACCAATCAATCTGATTATCTTGTTTATAGCATTACTGTGAATGTTTGCTCTGACCTTTCCTGTAGAAGATGAGGCCGGCACGGCAACCACGCAGCGTTTTGTGTGTTGTTGTGGTAACAATGTCACAGTATTCAAATGGTGAAGGTACAACACCAGCAGCCACGAGGCCACTGATGTGAGCCATGTCGCCCATCAACAACGCCCCATTCTCTTCACAGATCTGCTTCAGACGAGCGTAGTCCAAGTTCCTGGAGTAGCAACTTGTCCCTAGATTTATGGAACAACAATCTAATTAGCATTATTATATCTTAAACAACTGTGTTATTAAAGGTCCAGCTCATGCATAGGTTTATCTAAACATTTGAATATTTATCATTTTGTTTTATCTTACAAGTGATGGGAATAATTGCAATCCAAATCGGATCTCAAGTCTCTTGCTGGGTTAATATCGCGGAAAACAGCTGTTATGGATAGAATGTTTCTCTGGTTACAAAGAAAACATTGCCAACATGTACGCCATTTACACTTGCAAATCACTCTGAAATGTTCTGGACTTTACTGCTGGACACAAACGTGTGAATGCAACAGACAAATTGTTCACCCGGACTCTACTTGGGTAATTCCATTGCCAAGTCTGTAGTTTAAGTCCAGTCTGTGGTCTCTGAGGGCTAGTCTGACTCCATGCCGTGGTCTCTGAGGGCTAGTCTGAGTCCAGTCTGTGGTCTCTGAGGGCTAGTCTGAGTCCATTCTGTGGTCTCTGAGGGCTAGTCTGAGTCCAGTCTGTGGTCTCTGAGTCCAGTCTGTGGTCTCTGAGGGCTAGTCTGAGTCCAGTCTGTGGTCTCTGAGGGCGAGTCTGACTTCAGTCTGTGGTCTCTGAGTCCAGTCTGTGGTCTCTGAGTCCAGTCTGTGGTCTCTGAGTCCAGTCTGTGGTCTCTGAGGGCTAGTCTGATTCCAGTCTGTGGTCTCTGAGGGCTAGTCTGAGTCCAGTCTGTGGTCTCTGAGTCCAGTCTGTGGTCTCTGAGGGCTAGTCTGAGTCCAGTCTGTGGTCTCTGAGGGCGAGTCTGACTTCAGTCTGTGGTCTCTGAGTCCAGTCTGTGGTCTCTGAGTCCAGTCTGTGGTCTCTGAGTCCAGTCTGTGGTCTCTGAGTCCAGTCTGTGGTCTCTGAGGGCGAGTTTGAGTCCAGTCTGTGGTCTCTGAGGGCTAGTCTGAGTCCAGTCTGTGGTCTCTAAGGGCGAGTCTGACTCCAGTCTGTGGTCTCTGAGTCCAGTCTGTGGTCTCTGAGGGCTAGTCTGAGTCCAGTCTGTGGTCTCTGAGGGCGAGTCTGAGTCTCAGACTGGAGTCCCCATCTCTGGTGTGTTTGTTTCTATCGGTGGACCTGCGATAATGACTTTGGGATGGAACAGTCGAGCGTTTTCTTTAAGTTTGTCGTAGTCAATGTAGCCGGATTCTGGATCCACCTACAAACACAAAAGACAGGGAAACAAAAATTATTTGAAATAAACAAACAAACAGCTGTGGCTTAAGATCATCTAAACAAACAAACAGCCTCTGTTAAGATCATGTTTTTCCCAATGACCTCTCTGGTCTAACACAGCATAGCAGGTGTTCGTCACAGACTCAGGTTCACAAGTGAGGCAGGTGCAGGGAAGAGCTGTTTTTGGCAACATCTGTGATTGATTTTATCTTTCTGTGCAACTGATTTAGTCCAATATTTACAAGAAGAAAATACATTTGAAGATTTAAGCACTTTTAAGCACCCTGCCCAACATTCAAGCACTTTCCAACCTTGAGAACTAAAGAATGGAATTCAAGCATTCTCAAGGATTTCAAGCACCTGTGCAAAGCCTGTAAACCTGTACAAGAACTGACAACATCTTATAAAATACACACAAACTTATAAACACACACATCTTTATAAACATAAATGAAACTTTTCATAACTGGACTCTGGAAACATTCAAATATCTGAACCTTTTGATAAAAGGATCAGTCAAAGAGTTGCTGATGATCCAGGTCAATCCTTTTTACCTGGTGATCCCTTGGATCTGCAGACTGAAATCAAATGAGCAACCTAGTTGGATTTTCCTAATTAAATAAACCTGGTTTATGTTGACTGGTTAAATTTACCTATTTTGATTTGACTGGCTTAATTAACCTGGTTTGGTTCGACTGATTTAATTTAGCTGTCTTACTTTATCTGGTTAAATGTACCTGTTTGGATTGACTGGTTTATTTTACCTGGTTTAGTTTAACTGCTCTACATTACCTAGTTTAGTTTAACTATTATAATTTTCCTGGTTACGTAATACTTTGTTCGTCTGTAAATGCAGAAAAGAACGAAGACTCAAAAACATGAACATCTATCCGATCAATAGTAAAGCTATAGTTTATAGTTAAGTGGAGTTGAAGTAATAGATTTACTCACATAAACAGAAAGGGGTTATCATCATCATCATTACATCTATACAACACCTCAAGGGCACGGCAAGGGGAAAGCACACAGTGACTCTGGACTTCCTTCCCTCCCCATTTCACTCTTAGTTAAAATGCACCTTAATGCTCTGCACTGACTTTTACTATATCTTCTCAGCTGTTTACTGGCTCTACTGTAAGTTAGCATATTTTTATCCCTGCACAGGTTTTTTGCACAATACTGTTAACAGCTCTGCACTGGTTTTTGCACTATACTTGTTAATTTTATCTCCAAACTGGTTCTTTTGCACATTCTTGTCAATTTGCTGATTTTATCCCTACTTGCTAATTTTACCCCTGCTCAGGTTTTGCACAATACCTGTTAATTTTATCTGTGCACAGGTTTTTACACAGTACATGTATAGTCTCTTAACTGCATGACTTTCTACTCACCTAGGGTATTTTTATAAATTTGTCTTGGGGTTAAAACATTATACTGGGGAGAGGGATATTATTATTATTATTATTACTATTTCCTGGGGTCAATCTGTAAATTTTCTTATGTCATGTTCGTCTTGTAACCTGCTACTGGATGCTTTGAATTTCCCTCGGGATCAATAAAGTATCTATCTATCTATCTATCTATCTTATTATTATTATTATCCACTGTTAGTCAGATAGGTTATTCATTTATTTAAATAGAGGGCAGTGCACTTTAATGAACACTGATATGGAACTGCGTAAGATTTTAACCACAGGTTAATTTCCATCTGTAGTCCCTGGCAGGATGGTGTAATGCATTTGTACAACTCTGTACAATCTTAAAATAAACATAGTACATAAAACTTCATTGGTGACAAGTGGCATTTATTCTGATCAATAGATCACAACTCTGTCATAACTATCAACCAAGAATCTTCCGTTTCTGATCAATCAGAGTATCTCCATGAAATCTAAAGTCGTTAAGTCTTAATGTAATCGAGATTTTCAATGCTCATATACTCCAGTATTTTACCTTATAAGGCATGGACTCAAAGAAAATAGAGGTCGCTGAGATCTTCTTCTTCTCCGTCATGAAGCCATGGGTCAGGTGACCTCCATCAGGTAAGTCCAGTCCCATGATCCTGCCATGAGGCTCCACAACAGCCGTGTATACGGCAAAGTTAGCCGGAGAGCCTGAAACAAGAACTCACATGAGACCAGGTCTGAAGATTTTGCCTGAAAGTAGAGGAGGGCTTTAATCCAGTGCACATCTGTCTCTGAGGGGCTATAGAATAAAAAAATCTAATCATTAAAACATCAGGAATGTAATTAATGAGAATCATAGTGACTTTAATCTAAAGGTGCCTTTCCCAGCACTGAAGGTCAATCATTATGGATTAGTGATCAGTCTGTGTGACTACAATAAGAGAGAAAGCAACCCAAACCTGCTGTTAGAGAACATATTATGTATTAGGCTAACCTGTTCTGAAATATCAAATGGCAAAATAATATCATCTTAAAACATTTTTGACAAAAATACCAGAGTATGGCTGAACATTGACGCCCCACTTCTCTGAGTCCAGGCTGTAAAGCTGCAGCGCCCTCTGCTGGCAGAGTCTCTCCAGCTCGTCCACGTGCTCTGTACCCCCGTAATACCTTCACATAAAGAAGACCCCCAATGATTATACCTCAATTATAATTATGATATAAAACCTGTTAATAAAAACATTTATTAACCTCCTATTATACAGAAGCACAAAAAAACTGATTGCACAATGAGTTATATCATTAAACCAGTTAATCATGTTAACTCTCCTCAAAAGGTGAAGACAGAAAACAGTCTCATGATCATTATATCATTGATTATATTGTTAACTTGATCAAGTCAAGTTAATCTGGTTATAGACCTCACATGAAAATTCATAATCAATATTCAACTTAAGTGGTTCATTATTGAGGATATTTAGTACAAACACACCCCTGAGAACACTGGTCATGTACACAGGCACTGATGCCAATTTAAAAAGTTACTGACCAAACAACACTATTAACTTATTGATCATCATTATTATTTTATCAAAGTGTACTGCCCCCTCAGTATGTCCCAGTGTGTAGAGCTGGGTTAGCCCAAGAAACACTCAGCAGCTCTGTTTAGTTTTCTTCTCTTGTGTGTGACCGAGACAAGTCAAACTTCAGCATGAGACCAAAGGTGTAGTTACTGACCAAGACCACTAACTGGCAGGAACCGAGAACTGGTTACTGATACAAGCCTGAAATGTTTTTACCCTTTTTAAAACTTCTAAAGACTTTCAAACAATTCCATCCCAACATTTTAAGACAAATGAGTGCATAGGCAGCACACAACAATTATAATAAATAAAGTTTATGTTGACGCAAGTTTGTTACCTCTGACCAGGATATCCTTCTGAATATTTATTATTCATGCAGGAGCCCAAAGCCTCCAGGACGGCTCGACTGGTGAAATTTTCAGATGCAATCAACTCCAAACCAAACGTCTGCCTGTGCTTCTCCTTCTTTATGATACTAAACACCTGAAATTAAATCAGAAATATTATAAATACATAACCAAACGCCTGACTGTGCTTCTCCTTTATTATGATACTAAACACTTAAGTCAGAAATACAGCACTTCACAAACTGAGTAGACCACCTGCCATAAAAAACAGTAAACCTAAATATTTAGAAATCTTTTAAAAGCTTGCTTAAAACAAAAATGTTCTTATTTCTTTGGTAAATAAACTGAAACAACTCAATAGTCCCTTTTTTCACACAGAATAATCTGAAAGCTCATGTTCTGTACAGCCTTCTTTGGCCTTAACAGCAGTTTCATTTCTGTTCATTGTTCTTACATCCTTTTGGATGGTCTCTGCTGTTATTGAGCTTCAGATACTTTCTAGATGTTGCCTCAGACCTGCTTTACATAAAGCTTTTTTGTGATCAATCCTTGAATCTGCTGGAGCAGCAAATCCCAAATTTGTGCAATAAGATTTCAATCCAGACTTGGCCTGGGCTATACTCCAGAATCCTTATTCTTGGTCCAGTACTCTGCACCACTCTGAGGTCTGCTCGGGGTCATGGTTTTGTTGGTACATTAGCCCATGATTTGGTCAGTTTGACTCCACGATGCACTAAGATGTTGTGCTCGACGTTCTTCTTCGTGATCACATTGATTTTCAGTGATTTTTCTAACTGGGACCTCCTCCATGTCTCACTGTGGGTTCATCGAAACGTTCTCCAGCTTCAGAAACAGTTCAGACTTGGACTGGTCCATTCAGAGGACATTCTTCAGCCATCCACAGTCCAGAGATGGGCTCCCTGGTTGATCTGAGGCATCTGCAGGCCTCAGTGAGGTCTTCTTAGCTGCTGCTCTTCCCCTAAGCCTTGTTCCATCAGCCATCTGCTGATGGTCACTCTGGAAACTTCCCCAGACTCTGATCTAGAAGCATCCATCCCTGAAGATCAGCTGTGGTCCTCCTCATGTCTCTAGTTCTTAAAGTCTTCAGGTGTCTGACATCTGCTTCAGGTCACTTTGGTTTCCTGCCTCTTTCTTGAAGCATTTTGTAAAAACCAGTCTGACCAAAATGTGAGGACACGCCATGTCTTTATTTACCATAAATTCATACTTTTAAACCATTTAAACCGAAAGTAATGGCAGTTCAAACAGATGATGTTACATTAATCAGCATCAGTCATCTCTTGCTCATAATCATAATCATAGATGTCAATGTAAATATTAGATTGTTACTGTTTTCATGCTTATTATTGATTATACTTCTATAAAACTATCACTACAATCATACAGACACAAGGACCCTCCTGAAAACCAGATGCTGCATCTCAAGGGGCTAACCTCTAATAAATTTAGATCCAGCAGAGACAAATATGATGAAGACATGTCTCTAATTGGTCCATGGATCTGTCACTAGCTTTAGATCTTACTTTAGTCCTTTAGTCTTCAGCCTGCTCTATTGTAAAGTGTCTTGAGATAACACTTGTTATGAACTGGCACTATAAAGTTAAAGATTGATTAATTGATTTATTGATTGATCTTTATGTCTCAAAGACAGCCCAGCATCATGAGGAGCTTTAAGGACTCTTACATTTTCAGTGAACTCTGCACGTCTCACCATTTTAGCCAGTAATAATGAATTAAAACTGAATTCACCTCTATATTCCCAGATCTGAGCCTCACTGGGCTTGCCTGAAGAGTCACAAATTAATCAAGCAAAACATTTAACCAGAAAAACTAATTTGTCTGCTGAGGAATTAAGTAAGTCTGACATTTTAACCAAAAAATAAGAATGAGCTTTAATATTTTTATTTTTATTGTAAAAACAGTAAATTTATCTGGAGTCCCTTCATAAACTATTTAGAGAACACAGACATGCAATATCTGTTGAAGGAACCTGGGGAAGAATAGCTGGCCCTCTGTGATTACCACATTGGAGATTTGTATACTAGACTGTAATGTATCACATTGATCACTCCCCAACTCAAACTCCTGATAAACAGAGGAACTATCTTCTTTTCCTTTACACATTTATTTATTTATTAAATTTACTGTTCACTATTATTATTAGTTTACCCATTTTATTATATCCATTTGGTTAATAAATACATGTATTATTATAGACATAACTATTATCACTGTTATTTTCATTGTCTCTATTCATCATAATACCAACACCCACATATATATATATATATATGCATGTTTGTATGTATATATATATATATATATTCTTGAAAAATTATTTTATTTTACTACATCATTATTGTTATTATTATTATTATTATTATTATTATTATTTATTAATTTATATATATATATATATATATTTTTTTTTTTTTTTTTAAACCATTATTATTGTGCTTTATGACCCCTATTTGTGTACCTTAGTGATGTTTATGTGTTTTTGTGCACATGGATGTGTTATGTGAATAAAGTGTTAGTTAAAGCCCCACTATGTAAGATTCAGGTTTGTCTGCTCTCGAGGGACCTCTCTGGTCGTTGGGTGTAATTGCACTGTCGTAACACAGCGCCTCACAGCAACGTGCATTTGTTACGACATACAGAGCGGGGAGAAGCGAGTCGGAAGCGACAGGACGTCCGAAGACATAGAAGAAATAGTGAAACAGTGAATGACTGAGCGTCACGGCGCCATGAATATCTCCAGCAATCTGAGAAACTCGCCGGCAAATAACCGCTGGTAGCATTTAGTGACAAAACAATGTCCGCCAAGTTACACAAAGCATGCAATGCTACGGAGCAACCACCTACTGAAACCAAGTGTTGAACGGGGGAAAACCCAACGAAAACATAACGTACCTCTCCAGCAGTAACTTTGCAACCTCGGCGTCCGTCTTGCAATTTTCCATCTCCCGACGCTCTCGCCACCGAGCAAAGTGGGCTCCAATGTTAATTCTAGTTTTGTTCCTTGCGTTGTCCGATAGTCTCTTTTTGGCCCCTGAATCTGGAGAAAGAGTCCTCCTCACACGCTTTGCGGATGCCATGGCTGCTACTACCACATGCAAAACACCGGCTTCTTTAGCTGGAAGCCAAATCTCGCGTAGTGCCGTAAAGCAGTTTGCACTTCTCGCAGCATCTTGCGATATGTGTCCCCGTCACGACAGCAAAAGTTACATAGACCCTAAACAGAGCGGGGAAGCGCTGTGGGGGGAAGGGGGAGGGGCCATTCTCTCTGTTACAGCGCCGAGCTCCACTGAACAGACTTTGAAGAGAATATCTGAAGGCTCAAAAGATCTGCAGTGCTGCTTTAAGGTTTTTAAAACAAGAAATATAATGTTGGGGAAAAAAACCAGTAAATTTGAAAATTCATGGATAACAATAATTGTTTTTCAACATTAAAAATATATTTTCAGTTATAGAACTTTTAGAACACAATAATACAATACTTGTGATATTGTACTATACTGAGAATCACAATAAACTCAGGTCTGTACTCAAGTACTGTGATAATATTGTATTGTGGGGCCACTGGCTATTAATGACCCTTGTGGTGTCTAATTCATTTGCAAAGTACTGTGTTATAAATGCTAAAATAATTTAATATTAATAAATAAATATCTTATACTTAGGTACATCTTTGTCTTTTGTATAACTACATACATAAAATATATCTTAATGCATACATGTATTAATATGTTTGTGGGTGGAGAATGTTCGATAATTCAGTTTCATTATAATTTCTATTTACCCATTTATCTCATTATATTTTAAATCAATTTTTTTATTTCTATAACCTCAATTAAACTACTCTTAACTTAAAAAGCTCTGCTGGTGGAGGTCATACATCTCTAAATATTTGAAGATTCTAATAAAAACGTCTCTAAATTCTGTTACTTATTTTAGATAATTGCTCAAACCTCAGCATCGCTGACAGAGAGTGGCTCCAACATCATCTTATTGTGTGAATCCCATGATTCTTTGCTCACATGGTGTCCGTTTGTTCGAGACATGGTCACTGATTCACTGGAATAAAAACAAATCATGGTCATGATTTAAAACACAGTACGCATGAACATATGAAGACTGTAACACAGGGGCAAACATCGTTTTCTCTCAGTGAAGTCTAAAATAATAAATATGACGACTATCTCTAAAGATGTCACCCTCAGCTTGTCTAACTTATTATCAACTGTCATCAATTTATGTATCTATAAACCTATTATCTATCAACTGTCTTACTGTCTCCTTATCATTATACACAAAACAAATACGTCAGCTGTTTCCTTCTCAACAGTTTACCATTTTCTTTCCTTTTGTTGCTTTAATTAACACAACCCTCTGTGCCTTTTCCTTTGACTCTTTTGGTCTCTCTTTGACCTGATTGTTGAGTTAATTGTGCCCAGAGTTCTGCCTTTTTAAGCCTTTGTTTTGTCTTCTAAAGCACTTTGTAAAGATCTGTTTTTAAAGGTGCTATATAAATAAAGTTATTATTATCATTATTATTAACCTCCTCAGGACCCTCTAAACGCTTCATAAAAACCATGTTGCATATTCATTAAAGGTATCAAAGCTATTCAAAGAATATATTCAAACATATCATTGAACCATCTAAATGGAACGTAGTACAATTAACATTAAACCACTTAAATATATTAAAGTACATTATTATTAAACAGTCTGAACAGATTCAACGATAAATATAGGGGTTCGACTAATAAATTTGACTAAACAAAGACACAAACAAACATGTATAGAATTATGACCACAGACGTCATTACAGGAAAAAATGAACTCTTATTTTTGTCACACAATGACAAAATTCAGTTCAGACCTTATGAAACACCATCACTTACTGTTTAGCACACAAAGATAAAAGTTAAAATACAAATATATGGATGCTGGTCTGCTTCTGTTCATCACGAACTTTTAAACAATTTATTACCTCCTGACCTCTGTGATCAACCTCTGGGTCCACAGCCACCACTTTGGAAACACTGCATTAAAGTTAAGGATATGTATTCAGTATTACTCTACAATGGCTCACTGAGCGTGTGCAGTGTGTCCTCTAGTGATGCAACTCTGCTGCTGAGGTCACATGATCCAATCAGTCGAACTTTGGCCTTCAAATGGTCAGAAAAACTACAAAAACAGACTGTTAGGTAACTATGAACACTCTAGTATTAACCAAAGATATATGATTATAAAACAGGACATTAAAGCTAACAGTTATGATTGACATTAACTTTAAATTAAATATTAATCTAAAGTTAGATTAAGCACACATATGTGAATATTAATCAGATAATTCAAGCTAACACAGTTATTACTGATGTTAACTTTGATTTAGATATTAAATATAAAGTGCAATGCATTTTCAAGGATCTTGAGCACCCATACCAACCTGTACAAAGTTAGCTTGGGTCAGGTTCTTGTTATTTTTCTTTCTTTCTGTTCTTCCTTTTTAAGTATTATTCAACATTAAATACTTACTCACATAACTTCTCATAATGCTTAGACTCTTACATTCATATTTTTTTGATTAAAACTTTATCAAAATTCTTTTATGGGATCACACTAGTTCACTCTTTAGGTTTAACAGATTTTTTTAAAAGGAGTGATCATCTATTAATGTGTGTCCACTGTCCACAGAGTCATCCTTTGTTAAGTATATATATATATATACATTGATATATATATATATATATATATATATATATATATATATATATATATATATATATATATATAGTTGGAGCGAAAGTGCTCACAATAACAGGAAACAGATTTCATTACAGGACAAGTGTTGTTTGCCTGGAGAGAACAGGTATTTTGCAAATGTTCTTTCCCATATGAGGTCAGCTCGACCTGATCTGATAGGGAAGACACTTGGCAGAACAAGTTGTTATGAACTGATTAAACAAATATCAGGTGCCAGGACGTTAACCAGGACTGGAATGGGTGGGCTTGAGCCCGAGAAGCACCGATGTCACTGAAGCCCTATAAAAGTCACAAGAGAAGCTGTGACAGGGGTCTGTCTATTATGATTTGGTTTTGAAGCTGTTCTCTCTCTCAATAAATTTTTAAGAGGCTGCAGATTGATTCTGTCCACGTCTTCCTTTATGCATCTGGGAATCACCCAACAGTCTACATACAGGCATACACACACACATTTACATATGTGTATGTCTCCCAGCTCAGACCAGTGACATGTGTTTTAGACCCTAGCCCCACATCCCTTTTTAAAACTTCTTGCAGTGATTGTAAGGATGATGTTATTAATATTGTAAATTATTCTCTTCAGAGAAGGGTCTTTCCCACTGCCTTTAAGACAGCCTGTGTTAGACCCCTTCTGAAGAGAAACAACTTGGATACAGCAGTGGCTGATAATTACAGACCTGTATCCAACCTGCCATTTTTAAGCAACATTTTTAGAAAAGATTGTTTTCAATCATTTAAATGATTATATGACTTCTAAAAATATCTGTGACATAATTCAGTCTGGTTTTAGAAAAGAAAATAACAGTACAGAGACAGCACTGGTCAAAATTGTAAGTGACCTCAGGTCCAACATGAATAAAAGATTAATCTCTGTTTTAGTTCTGTTGGATCTGAGTGCAGCCTTTGACACGGTTGATCACACAATTCTCTTAAACAGACTCCACAACGTCATCCGCATCTCTGGTACCGTTTTTAACTGCATCAAAACATATCTCAATGGCAGGAAATTTTATGCAAGCATGGGGGAAACTTATGAAATGGAATGTGGTGTTCCCCAGAGCTTGATTTTAGGTCCTACACTTTTTAATCTCTACATGTTTCCTTAAGGAGGCGTCATCAGGAGACAGAGCATTAACTTTCACAGCTATGCTGATGACACTCAGCTTTACATGGCCATGTCTCCTGATGACACAGGGCCCACTGATGCCCTTTATAACTGTATTTTAGACCTCCAGTCCTGGATGGCAGACAACTTTTTACAGCTCAAACAGGACAAAACTCAGGTTTTAGTCATTGGTACAGGTCCTCAGAGCGAGAAACTGGAGAACAAACTCCAAGCACTGTCTTTTAATCCCCGCAAACAAGTGAAAAATGTGGGTGTTACAGTTGATCCAAACCTACGTTTTGAGCTACACATACAAGATGTTGCCAAAAAGGCTTTTAAATATTTAAAGAACATCTCCAGAGTGCGACAGTTTCTGTTTCAGGCCAATGCAAAGACTCTTGTCTCTTGTCCTGGTGCAGCAAGAACAACCTGGAGCTCAACACCCTGAAGACAGCGGAGATGGTGGTAGACATCATCCGCTCTGCAGTAAAGGTGATCGGATGTAACCTGCCATCTCTCCAGGATCTGTATATTTCTAGGACTCTGAGGCGTGCAGGCAAGATCTTGGCCGACCCCTCTCACCCTGGACACAAACTTTTTCTCCCCCAGGCAGGAGGCTGCAGCCCATCAGGACTTAAACCTCACGCCACAAGAACAGTTTCTTTCCCTCTGCTGCATCACTGATGAACACTGGTCGTGATCCACCCCTACCTCCATCCTCTACCTGACACGAACTTTATGCAACCCCTCAGTCACCGACATCCCAGTGGAAAAACTAACTGCTAAACCAGCTCTAGTTGGGTTACATTACACCCCACCCCCAACCCAATTTAGATAAATAACTGTATATTTTATTCTATATTTTATATTTGACTTGATTTCATTCTAATGAATGATGCATGCACCTTGACTATTTTTTGTATTATTATCTTTTTACTTATTTGTCTTTTTGTACTTTACACCAAGAACGCCAGAACAAATTCCTTGTAGTGTAAAAACCTATTTGGCAATAAATCTGATTCTGATATATATATATATATATATATATATATATATATATATATATATATATATATATGTTTACGGTGTTTTTTCAGATATAAAGCTTTGATCACAGTCATGTGAGGTCAGTCAGCAGCTGCTTGTTAGCTAACCGCATGATCATAATCACAGTTATAGCAGCCCTTTTTCTGGCTCGTTAATGTTTTATTACTCTCTAAAAACTGCCTGCTATGTCCGATTCTTTTGTTTGTTATACATGCCAACAAACAGCCTTGAATACTAACCAGCTAGTTACCTAATCAATAACTTTGTTAACCAAAGCTAACGGTAGTAGCCGCCAGCAGTTAGCAGAATGACGTCACAGCTGCTGTTCTCGCACCGCGGGAAAAAACGATCAGAGAAACAGAGAAAAAGTGCAGGATTTCAAAGGAATTACTCTGAAATTTAACGATAACGAGTTTAACCGTTGCTCAGTCAAATATCTGACCCTTTACATTTCTTTATATATTTATAGATCTTTAATACATTTATATACATTTAAAACTACAGACTGTTGACAGCGGTTACATATCATTACAGCCGGATAAATCCACACCCACTGAATTTATCAAAAACTCATCCGTCAGGCTGAAACTCTGCTTCTCTCTGCTGCAGCTAAATAGTGTTTCAGACAGGGATTATTAGTATAATTAAATCATCTACAGACCGATATAAGCACGATTTAGTTAATTAAATCGTGTAAAGACCGACACAAACAAGGATTATGTAGAATAAATGACTTAAAGACCGACAAAAATACAGAATATTTTAAATTAATGTATTACATACCGACATAAATATGGAATATTTTAAATAAATGGGTTTCAGACCGCAATGAACCAAGATTATTTTAAAGAAGTGTTATAAACCGACATAAATGCTGAATATTTGAATTAAATCATCTACAGGTAGATAAATACACGATATTTTTAACACAAATGAATTACCGATATAAACCAGGATTATTTAGAATAAATGAGTTACAGACCGACATAAAACGGGATTATTAAGAGTATCTGTGTAAGTATGCAGTACCTGCTGCAGCTGCTCGCTCCGCTGAGATATGACAGACTGACGGAACAATCAGAACAGGACAAAGTCCGCCAAACTTTCCACCAATCACGTCACTCCGTCTTCTTCTTCATTATCCTGAATATTTGCAGACTAACCACCACCCCCTAGTCATAAAGGGAAGTAGCGCCCCCTGTCATGGAACGTGGAGACCTGTTCAAACTAAATATAACATTAAATTCAAAAAAGTAATGAGTATTACTTATTAACCTCGACCATTAATGGAAGATAGATCACGCAGTTATACATTATAATATATAATTATTATAAACCCTGTTTTTTTAATAATTAACGCATACTGTCTTTTATTACAATAAACTTAATTATTGTTGATTATCATGTTCACATTTTTGCTTATTTACATAATTATAAACATGACCTTTTGTTTACAATTATTTACATAATTGTTCTGTTTATGCTGTTTATTATAATTAATTGAATTGCTGTTCAACATTAACATTACATGTAGTTTACCCGTTTTAAATCCAAATTTGAATAACTTTCTTTTTGTCATTATAAGGATCAACAAGACGTTTGTTCGTATTAATCCACATTTATTCATGACTCTGTTATATACAACAACAAAAACAAAGTGTCAAAGCTCCATTAACAAACTGTGTGTGTTCATTATTGTACAGTGATAGTTTTATCATTATTTATATTACTTTTAATATAATGTACATGATCGTATGTTTGGACATGGAGACGTGTTTTACCAGCGTGTTTTTACATCCAAGAGGAAATTAACACTAAAATCCCCTCCAAATGTCAGGCATCTCAGCTCCATCTTTTAAAATCCATTAAATATATATGTTTATATTTTTTTTCACCAGTCCATAAAACACTCTGATAGAGAACTCCTGGACATCATTTCAGCACCAGAGAGTTTAATCCTCTGGCTGCTGCTGCTGCCGCGTCCTTGGCTGAAAAACAGAGAAAATTAAACAACATTAAGATGAAAAATATAAATAATTAAACATTTAAATCTTATATTGTGTGTATTTTGTCACGTTTTAGCAAAATGGCAGCACATTAACTTGTTTCAAAGTACTGTAAGTACGTCATTTTCATTTATACTCAATAAATCAACAAACCTCACAAAACACGTTTACCCTTTTATCTACTTCTGTATATCTGGCAGCCTTTTCTTGTTAATATAAAGCATAATGTAACTTTAAAACATTTATCATATCCTTACCTTTCTTTTCGTCTTCCCCTTGGCCTCCTCTTGTTTAGATATTAATTGTATTTTTTTAACACATTATTCATATAAGATTTTCATTTTTACATTACAACACAAACCTTTATAAGCAGACATCAAAGTAAATAAATACAATAAAATAATATAAAAAAAAGAGAAAAGAAAAAAAATTATACATATATGTATTTACATATAAACGCAAACACACATACAGGTTTGCATGTTCATATATAAACAAACACATATGTAGTAATTAAAATTAAAATTTCCAAAAGACAAATGAAAAAAAAGTGCATTCTCATTTACAACAGTTGAAGGAAAGACCTCCTGAAGGTTGTTATTCAAAGCTCCAGACCAGGTAAACTCTTCACATGTTGCATAAGTGGCTTCCAGGTTTTATTAAAGTTTTTACAGGAGCTGCGTATGGTGCAGTGTATCTTTCCCAGCTTAAGGTTGAACATCAAATCTCTCAGCCATTGGTTGTGTGATGGAGGTGCCACATCTTTCCATTTAAACAAAATTGCCCATCTAGCTAATAAAATCGAAAAGGCTATAACTTTTTTATGTGAGTGGGCATATTTGAATAAGCTGGAACTAGAAATATAAAGAAACTTCAGCCATGTGAGAGAGCATAATAATGCAGCCATAGAGCGAGAAAGCATGTCAAAGAGGGATGACCAGAGAGGAACAAGGTTTGAAAAGGACCACAGCAGATGATAAATCGTTGCAGGGGCTTGTCTCCGCCTGTCACACGCAAGCTTTAGGCTTTAGTAAAGTGCAGTCGATGTAACGCTTGAATTGTATTAGAGTATGTCTTGCACATATAGATGAGGAAGAACCCTTGATAGAGCCATTTCCCATTCATCATCCAACAGAAGGACCCCAATATAATTCTCCCACTGTTCACGAAAAGATAGAGAGGGATTATATTTTGTAATTATTATTTTTTTGATAATATTTCGATCTTTACCTTTCTTTTCCTCTTCCTTCTTCCTGGCCGCCTCCTCTCGTTGTTTCCTTATGATGGCGAGTCGAGCGAGGTCAGCCTTGGCCTGATCCGTTTTCCCTGCTAAATGCATCTTCATGTAGCGCTCTTTGGCTTTCTGCTTCTCGATCTCCTCTCTAACAGAAATATCATGTCTGTTATTTTAGATGATTGATATGCCATTATCATAAAAAATATTTAAATATACAACTAACCGCTCTCTCCTCGATAACTGCTTCGGCTCATCAATCTCAATCTGCGTAACCTTCTTTGACTTCTGAGCCACTCGGTTAGGATTCTCGATTTCTATCAGACCCTCAACCCCTGCTCTTCTCCTCTGTAATATATACAGATACATACAGTAAAAAATGAAAAAAAGGTAATTTAACCCTTTTTACCCGTCACATAAAATATACACTTATTTTTTGTCTCAGACTGAAGTAGAAAACATTTCATTACTGAAGAGTTTTCATCATCACTGTCATCTGATCCTGACGCAGGAAGTTTCTCCTCTGATGGATCAGAATGAGCTGCCCCAGCTGCCTCCTCCTCCTCCTCATGCTACAAGAAACAAGAAAAGATCATTGACAAAAAAAAACATTGAAAACAAAAATGAAACCAGATAAATACTGGAGAATTAAGGAAAATATATAAAACCACACAAATAGTGGACAATCAAGGAAAATACATCATCTTTGGGGTAAATTAATCTCTTAAAAGGGATTTAAGAATTGCTATCTTTTTTTAGATTCACTGACACTCAAGCTATTCTCCATCTCACACTCATCAGTTCACAATAAGACTTTAAACAGTCCATAAATACATAAGAAATTCACATTTATAGAGTTTAAAAAAAATAAGAAATTGTCAAACAAATTAACAATCAATAAAGATAAACAATACATAAAAATGAATTAAAAAGAACATGAAGAAACACATAAGAACTCAGACATAAGAGATGAACAAATGATCCATCAGACCTTCTTTCTCTCTTTCTCTTCTTTCATCTGAGCATCAATCTCCTCCGGACTCGTGTACGTCCGCATACGACCTTTATGACCTCCTTTCCTACCTGAAAACCATGATAATGGACACGTAAATGGCTCCTTATCTATGACATCACACATTAATAACATCAGACACATTCATGACATCACACACATTAATAACATAACACATTTGTGACATCAGACACATTAATGACATCACACATTTATGACATAACACACAAGAACATCACACACAGTAATGACGTCACATATAATGATATTAGACATAATGACATCACAAACATTAACAACATAACACATTTATAACATCAGACACATTAATGACATCACACATTTATGACATAACACATTAATGACGTCAAATAATTGCATAGTGATGCTAACAGCTTAGCTAAAGTCAGATATTTAAATTTTTTTTTAATATAAATGTATTCATATCTACTTTACACTAAGGATCAGGGCATGTTGATGCTAAAGTGAGCTTAGAAAACATAACCTTCAAATATTTATGTCTTAGTAAGCACGCTGCCATATAATAAAAGTATGAATGTGATTTTATTTTTATAAGTTTAAACTAAGGAGTAGAGCATGGTAATGCTAACAGCGGCTAACAGCTAAGCCAAAATTTAAAAAAAATATATTTTAAAACAAAATAAAGTCTTTTTAGCGCCTCACCCCCTTTGGGCATCTTTCCACGCGCTGTGAAGATAAAAAACTAACTGTCGAGTATATTCTGACAGACAGCTGGTAAGTTAGAGTAGCAGCACGAGCTAACAGGTGTTAGCCTCACAGTTAGCATGAGTTACTCCACAGCTGCCTGGTCATGTGCCTGGTTACAAATCTGCAGAAAAGTTGGTTTATAGAAAAGCGTCAGTGTATTTCAATGTAAAATATTAGACTTCATCATTATTATCAGACAGATTACCTTCGGATAAACGAGATGATCAAATGACATTAATTGAATGATGAATTAGTTTCAGGCAGTATGCCGGCCAGCTAAAGTGATGCAATAACTCTGGACCTACAGAAACACTAAACTCCGAAATAATCCCACAAATGCCCGAATCAATGAATAAACTGATCGTAAGTCGTCCGTTGACTTTATTAACCCTGACGCGACGTCAGAACGGTTTAGCACTAACACGTAACCAAGACCGAGTCTTTACGTCCGTGACGTCACTATGCAGCGGAACACAAATGGACCCCCCCCAGTGACGCGAAATGTTTGCGCCTGTCTGCAGTCTGAGCAGATCGTGAGGAAACACCGTGAGTCTTCTTTTGTTTATTTTCAGTCAAATGTTAGTGTTTGTGTTTTAACGTTTGTTTACAGTTATAGTTATTTATTTTTGCATTTTGACGACAGAAGGTTGCGTGCACCGGAAACTGTTAAATGTTTAAAACAGACTAATTTTCCGTCTCCGAGTGATCCGAGAACAAAGAAACTAACAGAAATGATTTATAATCGCACCTGAACGCAGCACGGGCCGATTAACTATGACGTCAGACATTACGTCACGTCCTAGCTTTATTGTCGTTCACTGTTTATAGAGGCTAATCACTGACGTCACGTTTGTGCTTAAGAGAATCACCTGATGACTGATCAGGAGCAGGTGAACCCTTTAACTAACCTGAGAAGGCGTGGCTATACCTGAAGACCCTCACCAAAGAAGACTCAGTGTGATGTGTGTTCTTTAATTAACCTGAGTGACAGCATCAGTTAGCCTGAGTCACATCTTAAAGTTACCTTTGTCACTAACTCTGTATCTGTTTGCTTTTGTGTTGTCAAGTATCAAATCGATGTAGCCGGGCTTTCGTTTCCTCTTGTTTGTTTCCAATATGACACCAGATCTGATCTTACACCTCCATGTCATGAAACACATACGAAAATATTGTCACCTTGCCAAAGGGAGGTCACATTAATTTAGTCAGTTAATTAACTTGTGGTAAAATCTTTGGACTTAACTGTTTTGTAAGCTGTTTATTGTATATATATATATATGTAAGACAGTCGTTATAGTCTGACTTCTCCGTTTTTATGAGACTACGAGCATGAAACCAAGATTTGATGTCCTCAGAGCCTCGTCACCTGAGATATTGATGTTTAATTTTACTTTGCTAAAGTTTAATGTCTTTATTTTTCTTTAAAGTAAACCCTAGAGGACAGAGGGAGAAGTAAAAGATCATATTACCTGAATGTGCCCTTAGTGAACGTTACTAGATAAAACAAAACTTTAAAGTTATATAATGAATTTACCTCACTGTTATCACATGAGGCTTCCCTCTGTTGTTGTTTATTGTTTTGTTTTGGGTTTTTTTCAGGCGTAACATGCCCAAAGTGAAACGTAGCAGGAAACCTCCTCCTGACGGCTGGGAGCTCATAGAACCAACTTTAGATGAACTGGACCAAAAAATGAGAGAAGGTAACAAATTCAAACATTCATTATTTTAAATTTTTTTAATTGATCAAAGTTTACCATTAAACTGAAATCAGAAAAACAAACATAAAGAAACAAGAGTGTCAGAAACATAACTTTATATTAAAAACATTGCTGCTCAAGCATGGAGGTTATCACAGCTCATGTGAGAGAATAAACATAAATGTGCTTTTATGAATCGGCTGTTCAATACACCCCTGCCTTTTTATGGAGCAAGCATTCACACAAAGTTCATGCTGGCCAATCAGAGGATGTTAGAAGGACCATCTGAAGGTCCAGAAGTCTCCTCGGTGACTTAACTCGTGTTTTTCATGTTTCAGCGGAGACAGAGCCCCACGAAGGGAAGAGGAAGGTGGAGTCTCTGTGGCCGATCTTCAGGCTCCATCACCAGAGGAGTCGCTACATTTACGACCTGTTTTATAAACGAAAGGCCATCAGCAGAGGTGAGTGCTCTTCTTCAGCTCTGAGACCTCATCATTAATTAACTGAGTTTTTATCAGTGTTTCATTTCCAGTTTGAAATGTGTTCAGGCTTTTAATATCACTATTACGCTGAATCAAAGTGAATGCTTGGATCTAAATAAACAACATAAAAACACAAATTATTCTTTCTAAACATTAATGTCTGACAGATGAACCTGATCTGTGTGAAACTTGATTTTATATATCTGTCTGTTTCGTACTTGTAAGTATATGTTTAAAATGTCGCATTTACACTCGGTGGCCATTTTATTAGGTACGCCTCTGTGGTCCAAGGTAGGACCTCCTTCATCTTCAGAGCTCCTTAATTTAAAAGCTTCCGAAACATCCCTCAGAGAAGTTGGTCTCCATGGCAGCATCACACAGCTGCAGTTTTTATTCGTGTTTTATTTGTTATTAATTTTAATATGTAAGTACATTTATATGTTTTCCCTCAGAGCTGTATGAATACTGTATAAAGGAAGGATACGCTGATAAAAACCTGATCGCAAAGTGGAAGAAGCAGGGCTACGAGAACCTCTGCTGTCTGCGCTGCATCCAAACAAGAGACACAAACTTTGGAACAAACTGCATCTGCAGAGTCCCCAAGAGCAAACTAGAGGTGGTGAGTGTCAAACAATCATCATATATTATAATAATAATTAATATTCTAATAAATTATAGTATTATTATAATAATATATAAATTAATGTGTATTACATATTCAAGATTTTATAATGGGGGCTTTGTGACGATCTGTTTGATAATGAAATCAGAATTCTGTGAACAACAGCTGCTAAATTAACACAAAGAATTATAATACAATATACCACTCATTGATAATTTATCAGCAGTCATTTAAACCTGATCTATGAAAATGTTTAAATTTACAAAAAAAAAATATTTAAGGCAACAACTTTTGGACAGAAAAATAAGTTCATCATTTTCTGACTCTTTTAAAGTTTAATATTATTGTGTGTTCAGGGTCGGATCATTGAGTGCACTCACTGTGGCTGCAGAGGATGTTCTGGATGAAGACCAAGACCTTCATCATCAGAGGGACGAAAACCATCTCCAAAACCATCAAACACCCTATAAACAAACAAACAAACAAACTTTATCAAATGGTGACCTTCATCTTTGTGGTTTCTCTTAAGTGTTTTTTGATGTGATCAAACAGAACAAGAGGAAACATCACTTTATTCCAATTTTATTTGATTGTTTTCATGTTTTTTTACATTATTTTGTGACTAACTGAAGATCAGACATTTTAAACATATATCTTAGATTTTCACCCCTTTAATATTTTAGGAGCTGAGACCTCGGATTAAAGAATAATAAGTTAGAATGATTAACCACAGCATCCTGTGATGCTGATCTTCATCATTGTTTCAGCTGTTTTAATTTCAAATAAATTTGTCTGATTAATGTGCTGTTTGTTTTGATGATTAAAAACTGAACTCTTATTTAACATGAACAATCATTAATTAATAAAAGGGTTAGGATTAATTAGGGTCAACTAACCCTTACTGGTGCTTTTTATGCTCCAGGTTCACCTCTCCATGTCGGTCAGTTCTCCACATACATCTGTGGGTTTATCTGGGTGCTCTGGTTTCCTCAAGCAGACGATAAACATGCTTGTTAGTTGATTGGTAACTCTAAATTTCCCTGAAACATTTTTATTTGATTAAACGCTGACATACTTGAAGCTCAGGTTTTTATCCTCATTTATTTACATCTTAATAAAAAATCTTTTTCTTTTCTGTGATGACAGCTGAAATCATCAAATGTTTAATATCTCAGAATATTTTAACGGCTCATCAATTTCATTTTGACAACGGTTTGAATTAATTTGTGATTTCAGTATTTTTTAAAATGAATTACAATATTAATTTTTAGAATTTTACTTCAAAGGCATTAAGAAAAAAAATAAAAACCACTTGAGATGTTGAAGTTTCCTAAAAAAATGATTTTGTACCTTATATTTCGGCATACTTTACTGGTTGGGAACAGACATTGGGCAGATATGGACAGGGGGCGAGATGTCGGGGAGGACATGAGGCAAAGAGGCTGCAGGCTGGGACTGAACTAGGCCACCGCCTCTGGACCAGAGCCCCAACGCTCGATTAGAGTGAATCAGATAATGGGACCTGGACTTGTTCTTCTGGACGTCATCAACAGTCCGAGTGATTTGGTTTAAAGACGTCGAGTTGTCCTCTTTCGCGCCCCATGTGTGTGAGCCTGAATCCTTGAGAAGCTCTGAGGTGGATCAACAACCAGAACCTATAAAAACCAGGTGAGACCATGGTCTGAGTCAAAGGTGGGCAGATTCTGGGTGACGTCACCAATCAGCGCCTGAGAACAGCCTAATGTTCAGGGATGGCTGCCATGTTTGATCTGTCTCAGAGCCTGTAGATCAGCCAGTTAACAATTACCAAGAAACGATCCCCCATGACCTACGAAGAACAAAATCATCTATGAACCAACCTGTAAACATGTTTGTCTCTGCTGTAAACAGTTTTTAGATATACCGTAAACATGTTTTTTGTAAACATGTTTAAATTGACTTTAATCTCTGCTGTTAACATTTATATTTACTGTAAACATGTTTTTATTTACTGGAAACATGCATATCTCAGCTGTAAGCATGTTTATCTCTAAAGTGAGCATGTTTATCTCAACTGTATACATGCTTATTCATGCTTTTTTTCATGATGATATAATTTTAAGTATATCTAATGTGTTTATCTCTCCTGAAAACAGTGACTATTTATTATATTAATAATGATTACATTACTACAAATAATGATAATGGTAATAATAATGTAGACAGCTTCAGGACATTTACAACGTGCTTTATTTAAATTTAAAGCCATCACACAGTCAAGGGCCCCCCTCATAATGACATGTGGAGCACAGCAGCCTCTATTGATGATGCACAAAGTCAAACATGATAACACTGAGATGTTATGTTAGCATCACCTGTTAGCCCGTCATGCAAATTCAGCTGTATGGCTCTGTCAGGTACATTCGTATTTTTGAGGGAAAATTATTCTAAAAATAAGTCTGATGTAATAAAACTTCAAAGTGTTCAAACTGCAAAAAAGTAGAAAAAAAAACTTGGAACAAAACATTAGGCACATTTTTAACCTTTCACAATAAAGACTGAGTGCAGTCTGGGTCCATCAAAATAAAAGTTCAGGGAGTAAAAACATGGCAGTGAGAAAACATCAGGGATTGAATAATTAAGACTTATCAGTGTCTTTGACATAAGAAGAAATGAGAGAAGAATGTTGAAAACCTGCTCTGACCTTGAAAATAAAAGCATGTAAACGTTACATAACCATTAAAGTCCAAAAAGTATCAAATAAATAAACACAGAAATGTTTAATTTTGCTTATTAAACAGATTTTAAGGAATCTTCTACAATAAATAAATTTAAGGCGACTTTTCAAAGCAAGAGCCCATTTTAGAGTTTTACCGTGATGGCACAGGAAGTACTTTAAAAAAATTGAAAATAACAACACTTCCTCAAAACATCTCCAAACACAGCACTGAATCCACCATTTTTGAGACGCCAACACACAACATTTTCATGCTAACATGCAACGCTAACATACGACACCCACATATCATGCTATCATACAATGCTAACATATGACGCTAACACACCACACTCACACACCATGCTAACATTTGACCCAACATTCAAAAACCTGAACATGGTCTGATCTTCATCCTCAGAGAACAACAGCATAATTCAGAAAGTCTTTGTCTTGGGCCGAAACCACTGAGGTCCAGCAGGATCTAATGAGGGACCAAATGAGGTCTGAAGGCTCTGGTCCAGGAGCCCATCTCTGATTCTTCAATCACAAACGGACATGAGGGTTCAAAGTTCAGACTCCTAACCCGGACCCCTTACCCCTTGGAGATCAAGGTTAAAAACATGAGACATCAGCTGGACTGAAGACACTTTGAAAGAACGAGGCAAACTCCATTTGGGGGTCCTGATGGCACCTGACGTTCACCGACTGCCATGATGGACTGATTCAGAGGATCAGAGGAGGACCATCAGGAATTCACAAAAACCAGAAAGACTTGTGTTTATGGGTAAAACCACACAGATTGTCTTCAAACAGAAGATGACCTTTAACCCCATCATTGTCTTGTTATTATCATTTTTATCGTAACTGCCTCCCCATTGACTGAACATTGTCTCTTCATGGTGTCCTCATTGACTGAACATAGTCTTTTCATGGTGTCCCCATTGACAGTTCATGTTGTCCTCTTTGTCTGGTTTTGCCCATCGAATGTCCAAGCTTGGTTCCTTCATCTGCATGTGTCAGTCAGATTTTGTAGGAGATGCTGCTGGTATATTTAAAACTGAAGCTTGGAGCTGGTGCACTGGTCCCGGTAGCAGGCTGCAGGTACTGCTCCGTTATGAGCTGGCTGAGGTAGAGCAGGATCAGGCTGTCCTCCTCGCCCAGTCCCAGGTGATCCTGCAGGAAGCCGCGGCGGCGGGCCTCCACCTCCTCAGGTGTTTCCATGGAGCTGATGGGCAGGTGGAGGTGGTGCGTGAAGGTAAACAGAAAGGCCTTGGCTGCCAGGCGACAGAGAGTGCTCTGTAGGTGTAGGAAGTAGGTGGAGCCCCGGCGGATGTAGGTGCGGTGGGTGGCAATGTTCATGAGGAGCTCGCCACAATATGGTGGACAGCGTAACGTCTTCTGGTCAGCATCGAGGATGGAGATGTAGCGGCTGTAGCGGGACAGTGAGTTGAGCATGCTACAACCCAGCGGGGATGCCACTCTGATGAAGAAAGACACAGAAATCTTTTAGTGTTTAAGGTCAAGAGGAGCCACCAGGGGGCAGCAGCACCATCAATGACTGAAGACGAGAGTTTGAACCTGTGTTGGAATATTTTCACGCAACAGCAAGTTTGAGATCTCGACCCTCTTCATTTATTATTCTTACCCGATGTGCAGGTAAGTGCAGCTGTGAAAAACTACTATGACTTCCTCAATACAACAGACCAGATACAAGGGAGGCTCACTTTCAGTCTGTCTCTTTGTCACAGTAAGGGGACAAGTTTTGTCCCAGAGACAGTTACAAGCAGAGAAATAACAAAACTACATGCCATCTTCTTGTAACAATACTTAGACCATTCAGTTATTGGGCCTAATTGCTTATAACAAATACCATAATCCAGAACTAAGATCTTGATGAGTGTATCTGGCACCAGGAGACCCTTGGCCCTAAATCTACCGTTGACTACTACCGTTGGGTAGTAGTTTCTTATGCGACCACTGTGCCTGTGGTCATATAAGAAACGATTTTTTACACAAAAGATGATGGTGGCCTTTAAGAACTGGCATGCCCCGTGTCTCCAAAGCAGCAGATAAGAGGCTACCGGGGGGTAGCTTTTGTGGCACTGTGGGAGGAGTTGGGAGGGACTAGGGACAAGGACTATAATATAGCCTAGAAGGTGTCTGACAAACCATCCAATGACTCAGTAGGGGACAGCTGATTTATATTATTCTCAGATACAAATCTTGGCTCAGGAACTTTGGAATGACATATCAATAGATAGATACATACATAGATAGAGAGATAGAGTGATACCTTTGTAGTCCGATGAGTTTCCACCTCTGCAGGTCAGTCAGGGTGAAGGGGATAGACAACAAAGATTGGACCCTCTCTCCACATTTTCCAGGACCAGGAACAAACAGGGCAAGAGCCGAGACCAGCCTTCGAACTCTTCCTTCATCGGCCCCCAACACCACCAAAGTTCGGCCACTCAGCATGCACCACAGAGCCTGCATGGCAAAAGGGTACTGTCGCACAAACCGCAAGGCTCCCTGCCCCGCCTTCTTTCTCTGACGCAGGGTCACCACGCCCCCATACCCGAGTGGGGAGGGAGCGCGCTCTGAACCCGTGGAAGCACTCATAGTACAGTCCGACCCTTCTTCCATTGAGGTTCGGGAAACTGAATCTCCACAAGGACCAACAGGAAGCTCAAGTCCAACTGCAGGGCTTCCTGAGCCTGGAGATCCAACTGAATATTGGTCCTGGAGTGGGAGGAGTGCCTGAGGCTCCTGTTTGACCACCAGGGTTTTACAGGACTGGGGGGTAGAGCTTTGGAGAAGACCAGGCCCCACCTCTAAGGTGGAGCCCTCATAAAGGAAGCCCTCCTGGGACAAACAGCATGCTGTATCTATAGGAACCAGCAGGTCTGAGTCCAAGTCACAAGTCCTATCAGGTCTTACCTCACAACTGTCCTCTCTGCGATCCATCAACTCTGACTCAACATCCAGGAGAGACTCAGGAGTCTGGTCCCCCCTGCTGTCCCCCTCATCCTCACCCACAGTTGTCTCCATGTCCTCACTGCTGCTTTCTCTCTCCTGGTCAGGGTCAGGGTCCAGGTCATGATCTGGGTCAGGGTCAGAATCAGGAGTCTCAAGAGTTGGAATATCCAGATCCTGCTCTGGCGGACATGTCCCCCCTGCCTTGCTGTTGAAACTTCTCATGGCTTTCTCTGAGCTTTCTACTGTCCTGTCTGAGAGGGATGATTCAGCAACTCTGAGCTCATTCTGTGAGGTCTGGATCAACTCAGAGGCCAGATCCATGTGGTCTACAGGGTCTGCAATGCCTACAGGGTCTGAAGGGTTTATGTGGTCTGCTGTGCGTATGTGGTCTACAGGATCTACAGGGTCTGAAGGATCTGGTCTGAGAATGATGGGGAGTGGATTGAGGTTTGTACAGTACTCAATGTGATGGTTTAAAGCACAGATTGGTCTTGGAGCTCCACATTCCCGCTCATCGTCTGCTTGCAGGTCCTCCTCAAACAGGAAGTTGGTAACGTGCTGTTTCTTACGTAGCCTCCTGTCCAAGTGGCGTGTATGCAGGTAACACAAATCACCCCTGAAGTTCCTCTCAGTGTCCTTCAGGAGTCCCAGCGTGGCGTCATAAAAGATGTCATCGCACAGCTCCTGTAGGGTCTTCAAACGTTTGTCAAAACATTTGGCGGATTTGGCTTTGATCAGTTGCGGTGTGTAGGACGGCCGCCGTCTCACACTCTCGTCTTCTACCACCTCCCGTTGACCATGGATATCATCAGCATGGCTTTGCCCCTCCCCTCTCTCCGCTTGAGTAAAGGGGGAGGCCAGTTTGGTGTATCTGTCCAGCAGCTGCTCGCACTCGTTCAGACTCTCGTTGAGACATATCTGGCAGGTGATGGTGTGAGGATCTCTGCGAGGCCGTCGATGGTACGCGCTGATCTGTCGCAGCAGGTCTCGATGTTCATAAATACTCTTTTCCACATTCGCCAGCTCATTGGCTTTCTCTACAGCATGGGCCGAGTACATGGTCTGAAGCCCCGCCTCCCTCTGAAGCCCCTCCTCCTCCTGCAGCACAGAGTGAGTGTACCTGTAAAAATAGACAAATAGATCACCTGAGGCCTATAGCACAAAGCGCGGTCAACTTACCCTGGGTAACTCACATCTATCCAGGGTTGACCAACCCCAACAATGGCAATCAGGATAATCGATAGCACAACGCAGGTTATCAACAGGGTAACACAATCCAGGTTTGTCTCATCAAGAGCCGTGAATGCGCATGTATAAGAGAAGGACTCCGAGGCAGCTGACCAATCGCAATCGTGAGGGGCAAACACGCTGAGAAGTGCAGGGAATGCACTGACAGAGCTCCTTATTTTACAAGTGAAGAGCAACGTCTGATAATGTTAAAATATGAGGATGAAAAAGCCAGTATAATGGAGAAAGGAAACACCGTAGCGGCTGTCAATCATAGGCAAAATGTGTGGCAACACATAGCGGACTGTGTAAATGCGTAAATTACTCATAATTGGCTCAATCTGACACTGACCACACTCATGAATCTCATGAAAAAATATACTGTGCAAATGTATTGCGTGTTTGACAGTTATCATCCCATTACCCCAGATGTAATCCCTCTGGAGTGAGAAGGTCGTGGGAGCAGATAAAAAATAAATAAAAAAACATCATTGCATTTGGTAAGTTGATCTGTTTCATTTCATATCATGCTACATTTAAGATTTAAGTTGTCGCCACAATGAAATCATGTCAACATACCGAGTCGATGTCTGACCCAAATTAACAATTTAAAAATCAGCAGCTGGATTAAAATACACCCCCCTCTTTAAAGAAAAAAGCCCTCAAACACAATGAATAAAGTGCAGGAATGACATGATAGAATAATGTGATGTTTCACATTAGCATTGCATCCCTTTAATTTGTCAAGTACTTTATGTTGCATTTCAATGTTTGAAACTGGCTATATAAATGAAGTTTTATATAGCAGGGCATCGCTCCTGCAGATCGCACGGGTAATAAACGGCTCCAATGTATCACACAGGTAGATGAGTCTGGGCCGCAAGAACTGGTACCTCTCACATAGCGCATCATCAGGTTGATCCAGTAGGTCAGATCGGTCTCGGAACACCCTTTCTCATCTTAATGCTCATCTCACGAGTTGTGCCTCTGTCTACCAGGTTTGGGAGAAGAGGGCTGGCCATTGTTTTGGAGAAGCCAATTGGCTAGTGGTAGGGGCATTTCATAGGATCAGATTCAACCTCCAACTTATCCTGCTCCGGAGCAGGTTAGTCGTTCAGAGTAAGTCAACTTGTTGATCTACCCCGACAAGAAATTAACCAACTTTGTGCTATCGATAAACCAGGGTTAACCCTGAAGTTACCTCGCTAAGACATTAATCCTGCTTCGTGCTATAGGCCCCTGGTTAAACACGTCAAGTCCCCTACATTCAAATTTCAAAATAAGACTTCCTGAATGAAGATAGTTGGATACTCTCAAGATAATTGTTGATGATGTGTTTTTTTTTGGACATTTAGATTGTGCTCTCTGTCCTGAGGAATATTCCATTGGTGCAGGAAATTCCTCTCACACACTCGTCTGATGGGACTGATGCAGACTTAGATGAGTGGTCTTAACTAAAACGTTTCACTCTAAGTCCTGGTGTTGATCATTTTAATGACAGCCTGATCAGGCAAACGTGGTTTTGGGACCAGTGTGCCCTTAACATCAATCTTTTTTTCCAAAGTTGGAGTGCATATGTAGCTAGTTTCACTAGTGCATTCCTAATATTGTCTAGGAATGTTCCACGGGTCCAATCATATGTGTTTGTTTGGACTGACAACAGGATGTGTCGGTCAGAAGAGGACATTAGTGTAACTGTTGGGTAGGTTTAGGCTAAAGCTAGTTAGGTTAGGGTTAGTGAAACCATTTAAATGCAAGTAATTAGATAATCTGATTAAATTTGTCCATTTAGTAAGGGATCATTCTTCAGTATAACTGATAGTTAAACCATCTGGTCATGGGTAAGTGTAACCACTAAAGTAATACAACTATTGGGTTAACTCGGGACTTAGGTTAGTTTAGGTCAGTAAAGGCAGATCAGTGTAAACACTGTTATAGTACACAAATTGGGTTAGTTAAAATATTGGGTAAGGGGTTATGGGTTTGCATTATTCTAACCCCGCTATCTAGTCACAATGTTGGGCTAACCAATAAGTTAGGCTGGGTAAGTTGGTTACAGGTTGGGTGTGTGGTCGCAGTGGGTTACTTGAAATGTTTGGGTTTGTTGCTTGTTGAGTAAGGGTTAAGGTTTGTGTAAACATCAGATCTTACTTGAGGTTCCTCGACTTAGGGTTTGAGTTAGGGTAGCCATTGGGTTAATATGCACATCAGGTAAGTTAAAATGTTATGAAACAGCTTAGGATTAGTTTAAGCACCTGGTTAATATGATCATAAGCCCCGTTTACACCAGAGGATTCAGTTTGGTTCGTCTCGGTACGGCTCGCTTTTTGTGGCATTTCCATAGCCTAAAACCGGGACAGGACCCCTTATAAGCGAACTGTACCGTCCTACTTTTTGGGACCCTTCTGTTGGGGTGCCAAGCATACCAATCCGACTCCAGAAGTTGGAGCTAGAAACACTGCAGCCCATTGATTGGTCGAAGAAGACGTCACTTCCCGTGCGACAGCGGTAATAAAGAACAACACAGCCCTGCCACGTTTAAATCTCCACTCGTCTTCGTGAAGATAACTCTTGCGCTTCGTAACAAAAAGCCACATGCTGATCACAAAAAAGAATTGCTGGATGTCTTCCATTGTTGCTCTTTGTTTACTGTGTCGCGTTTTCTTCTTCGTTGTATTTAATAGCCGGGTACACTGTGTCGCGCTGCTATGACGTCATGCTATCGGCACCCGGCTTATTTATTAAACCTTTATTTAACCAGGAAGGTCCCATTGAGATTAAAAACCTCTTTTTCAAGGGAGTCCTGGCCAAGAGGCAGCAAAGTTACACAGTAAAAATTACAATTCACAATCAACAATTAATATTACAAAAAACAATTACAGACGCCGCCTACCAAGTAGAGTACAGCTGGCTGTGGAAACGCAACCGGGATCAGGCTTTACCGATTGGCCTGAGCCAAACTGTGCCGATCCATACCGGACCACTTGGTTGAAACGGGGCTATAGAATCTGGAGTTAGGGTTAGTTGACCAATGGTTTAGTACAAATGTTGGGTTAGTTTAATTGTTGGGCAGCAGGTTGGGGATTAGTAGTAAGTGTACATGTCTTTTGATCTTACTCAAGGTCCCTCAGCTTTAGGTTAGTGTTCGACTAAATGTTAAGTTGATATAAATGATAGGTTAGTCAAAAGCACAAGTTGACCAATAAGGTAGGTTTCTTCTGATTGATAAAGTTAGGGTCTGCACCAACATTGGGTTAATACAAATACTGGGTTAATTAAATGTTGAGTTTTGGGTCATGCTTAGTGGAACAGTCAGGCTGAGATAAACGCTGGGTTAGTTAATTGGTGGGAAATGGGATAGGTATCACATATATATGGTCAGATCTTAAATGAGGTCCCAAAGTTTAGGAGGAGAGTAACCACCAAGTTCATATAGTCACTGTGCGAGTTGGGAAATGGGCATGGGTTATTGTAAACGATGTCAGGACTTCCTCAAGGTCCCTCATCTTAGGGTCAGGGTTCAGGGAGCCACTGGGTTAATATAAATGTTGCATTCATTAAAATGTTGGATTCAGAGTTAGTGAGTCTAAACGTTGTAAGATCTTACTTGAGTTTTCTCAGTTTAGGACTAGGGTTCGGGTAGCCATTCATTCAATGTTAGTCCTGTTTGATGTTTACTAACAGGTTAGGGTAGGTGTATATGTTGTCTGCTCTTACTCGAGGTCCCTTAGCTTTCTCTGCAGCTCTTTGGCAAAGGCTCTGCGGTTCCCGGCCTTCAGACACTCAGAGGCCTGAGAAAATCGCAGCGACAGCTCTTCAAACTGCAGCATGATCTTCCTTTCATCAGCTGACACGTACGCCATGCAGAATGGGCGAACAAAGCCCCTTGCCTCCAGGTCATACAGCGTGAGGTGGTGCACATATGCAAACGCCCCCTCCTTTGAGTCGCCCAACACCACCCTGGAGTCCTCCACAAAGCTTAGTCGGGGGTAACCGCTGCCAGGCGGGTGGCCAACAAAGGAGGCCTGATAGTCCACAGACATGATCCTCAGGGAGAAGTAGTTCAGGTCGAAGGAGCCGCAGACATTCGGGTCGTCAGGGATGGTGAGGAGTGGCTGAGGACCCACCTGCTCTGAAAACTCAGAGATCAGGATGAAGTCTTTGGTGAACTTGGCGAAGGATGTTTTCGCCCATGGATTAAAATCCACCAGAGGATGGAGAGGGAGCGAGAACTCCTCTGGGACCGCCCACGGGTCAGAGTTTGTGTTTCCGTACTCATCGTCTTTAGTGAACGCCACCAAGTCCGGAGAGCCAATCATAGTGAGCCAGGCTTGAGCAGCCACGCCACACGATGACTACTCAACCTCACAACACATCCTCATTGGCCAACGCATGCATGCCAGGAGAGCCAATCATGTATGTGTTAGTGGGCCAAGCAAGAACAACACCAAACTACACTACCCAGAATGCATTAGTGGTTGGAATAGTGTTCATCAGCTTCATTCAGTCTGATCCTACAGCTCAGTCAGAGGAACACCTTAAATCTCTTTAAATCATGTTTGGATCATGTTATAAGCATGCGGGAGTCATTTAAAACGTGGTTAAATCATGTTCAAAGCATACTGGAGTCATTTAAAACATGTTTGGATCATGTTACAAGCATGTCGGAGTCATTTAAAACATGTTTAAACCATGTTATAAGCATGTCCCAGTCATTTAAAACATATTTGGATCACATTATAACCATGTCAGAGTCATTTAAAACATATTCGGATCATGTTATAAGCAAGTCAGAGTCATTCAAAACTTCTTTAAATCATGTTATAAGCATGTCAGAGTCATTTAAAACATGTTTGGATAATGTTATAAGCATGTCAGAGTCATTTAAAACATGTTTGGATAATGTTATAAGCATGTCGGAGTCATGACTGAATCACGCTTAAGTCCCTCTGAACATCTCGGAGCCCCAGGGAAAACCCCGACGGCTCTTCATCAGCTACAAAAACACTTCAAACCCGCCATTAACATATTATTAGCCTGCCACAGTCGTTTCACACATGTTTAAATCATGTCAAAAGACATGTCGGCGGCTCTTCCTCGGTCACGGTGCAGAAAAGGAAAGACGACCAGCTCTCGGGACGCAGGTCAGTGTGAACACGGGGCTCTTCTGCGCAGACTCGGTGGACGCCGTGACTTCTCCTCCTTCATCGTAAGACGCTTCTCTTCATCCTCACCGTGAACACAGGTCCAGGACACACCGATATTTACCCCAAACACCGTTAACGTTAGTCACCGCTCCGTTCGATCAGCACAGCCACAGACCGCCGCCATGTTTACACAACTGTCCTGCTGTCAGATGACCGAGGCCCCGCCCTCATCCGGACACATCTGCCTACCAAAATAAAACAAATACAATTAAAGAACAGAAAACTAAGTTATTTATTTTATTTCGACGGAATATACGTATTTATTTTAACCTTGAAAAACAAAAGTAAACCTTGAAACATGACAATATTTGTATTCATGTCCTGTATTTTTCTGTCTTTGTTTTCTAAAGCTCCTATCTGTATCTTTTTATTTCATTTGGTTTATTAGTAGTTCATTTGAGGTTTTCAGGGCTGAAAGGGACTGTTTTTTCCCGATATCAGATCGATATTTGTTAACACAGAAAAGCCTCTTGTGGCGTTTGGATCAAATTAAACCATGTTAACTTTTTACCTGTAGAAAACAGAAGTGGTGGTCCTTAATCCTCTGTGAAGAGTTTGGAGGTGAATCCTCAGCATGCTGAAGGGCACCTGTATATTTATGTCCCTCACGAGATCTTCAGGTCGACCTGACCTAGGACTCTACAGGCTATCAATGGCATGAATGGCTGAATTAAGCTGGAATTTGGTTTCACGAATGTCGGAGGCACATAAGTTACTGTGGAGATTTATTCTGTGCAGCTAGCCTGCTCCAGACCAGGCTAACAGGCAGGTTTAACTAATCCTGCTGTTCAGTCAGCAGCTCTCTCAACTGAAACCAGCATTTTTCTTACAGTTATAGAAAAGATAATGAATATAGGAGGTATATCAGTGTTAATAATCATACATTTCATTTGAAAATGCTTTTCAAAGAACCCAGGGACTCTTTTAAATGATGATAAAAGTGAAAAATAGGATTTTAACTAAAGGAAACACAAATCATGAGTAACAAGCAAATTATTAAGATATCCCATATTTTTATGGATTTAGTTTGAGTTTTTTGTCTAATTAACACAAATTAGTTTTGTTTGGATTTTTAATAACAAGGATACATCTGATACTCTGAAGACTTTCAATCATATTGTGATTGTGAATAGGAATATTTGTAGGCTTCTGTTAGTATGATAAATGGAATACAATTTAATAATATGCCCTTTCTTAGACTAGATGATATACTTGACTTGTTGCCATGTTCAAAGAAAAATTAAATGCAAAAAAGTCAAACCTCACATAAAAAGGAGCAAAAAACAATAATATGATCTGCCCCCATTTTATAATAATTAACAAAGTACATAATAAAATGTCTTTACTTCCCTCTATTAGAAAATTAAATTAGAATTACACTTTAACAGACTAAAAGATTACAAAAAATTAACTTGAAATCACTATACAAAACAGAACAAAACATCTTGTGATCATATTTCATCTTATCTAATTAACATGATTTTTTTAGCTCTCATGTTATCATTATTTATTACTCAACAAATCTTTAAATTTTTGCTCTAGCGTTGGGTCTTTTGGCATTTTTTGCCTCTGTTAACACTCATAAAATAATTTTCTTCAAATAAAAGCTTCTTTTGAAGATTTATCAGAGGATATTAGTTTAATCCATGATTTTGTTTTACCCAAACAGCATGTTAAAATATTCTGCAGTTTTGAAGAAAATAGGTTATACAGTCAATCAATCAATCAATCAATCTTTATTTGTATAGCGCCAATTCATAACAAGTGTTATCTCAAGACACTTTACAATAGAGCACAAAGCTCTTCATATTATGGATACACATATATGCATAGATACATATATACATATAAAAATACACATATACATATATATACAAATATATACATCCAACACCCAACATGAATCCATATAGCCAATCATGAATCCCTCCATCATGGCGGCAAGAAAAAACCTTCTGTTAAGCAGCAGGAAATCTTGAATGTGGACCCCAGTCTCATGATGAACAGCAAATCCACACGATGCTGTGTTGGGTGTGTGGGCAAAGGGAGGGAGGTAAGTGGAGACAAGCGGACTAAAGTAAGAACTAAAGCTAGTGACAGATCAATGGACCAATCATAGACCTGTCGTCGTCAAATTTGTTTCTGCTGCAAACAAATTTATTAGAGGAGGGTCCTCATGTCTGTGTGGTTGTGGTGAAAATTTTATAGAAGTATAATCAATAAAAGTCTTACTGGAAGTAAGAATTTATGGTAGTGATGAACTCATGGGTGCCCAGACCACAAGTGCATCCCTACCATATTTGTCTCCGTTAAGTATAAATGTATTAATGGTAGACCTCTTGAGATGTGACACCTCATTCTCAGGAGGGATCTCATGTCCATGTGGAGCTAGAGATAGTTACTATAGATGTATCAACCATGGATAGAAAGATCATGTTAATATCAACATTAACAGCTATAATGATTATGAACTGGAGTGAGATGGCCAAATATGTGTTATGTCTGTAATTGTAGTTATTGAGGCTTCGTGACTCCACAGCAGCAGGCAGTCTCCACCAAGGATCCCAGGCAACCTAAAAGACAAGAGCCAGAGACGAGTACAGGAGCAAACAGAAAGGGGCAGAGGCAGATATGGAGAGAGAGTGTGAGAGAGAGAGGGATAGAGCCCAATGTGCCAGATCCCCCCGGCAGTCTAAGCCTATTGCATCTTAACTATATGTCTAAACTATGGACTATGAGCTGGTCCCTAACTGAAAGCTTTATCAAAGAGGAATGTTTTAAGTCTAGCCTTAAAGGTAGAGAGGGTGTCTGCCTCCCGAACCGTGGTCGGTAAATGGTTCCAGAGAAGAGGAGCCTGATAACTGAAGGCTCTACCTCCCATACTACTTCTAGAGACTGATGGCACCACGAGCAGGCCAGCATTTTGGGAGCGTAATGTTCTAGAGGGGTTGTACGGCACTACAAGCTCTTTGAGGTAAACTGGTGCCTGTCCACTGAGAGCTTTATAGGTGAGAAGAAGAATCTTGAATTCTATTCTATATTTAATGGGAAGCCAGTGCAGAGAGGCTAATACTGGAGTAATATGGTCTCTTCTCCTAGTTCTAGTCAGCACACGTGCTGCAGCATTTTGGACCAGCTGAAGCGTCTTAAGCGACTTACTGGGACAGCCTGAAAGAAGAGAATTACAGTAGTCCAGTCTAGAGGTAACAAATGCATGGACAAGCTTTTCAGCATCGCTCTGGGACAGGATAGGCCTAATTTTAGCGATGTTACGAAGATGAAAAAAGGCTGTTTTTGAGATTTGCTTTATGTGACAGTTAAAGGATAGATCCTGATCGAATAGAACCCCAAGATTTCTAACAGTTGTGCTTGGCGTCAGGCTTATGCCATCTAGGGCAGTTAAATCATTAGAAAAGGTTTCTCTAAGGTGTCGAGGGCCCAGCACAATGATCTCTGTCTTGTCTGAGTTAAGGAGAAGAAAATTTTGGGCCATCCATGTCCTAATGTCCTTTAGACACGCATCTAGTTTAGATAACTGATTTGTCTCACCTGGCTTCATCGATACATACAGCTGAGTATCATCAGCATAGCAATGAAAATTAACGGAGTATTTCCTCATGATATCACCGAGGGGAAGCATATAAATGGAGAAGAGAATTGGACCTAGCACAGAGCCTTGAGGAACTCCGTAACTTACTTTAGTGTACACAGAGGACTTGTTGTTCACGTGTACAAACTGGTATCTATCAGATAAGTAGGACTTAAACCAATTTAAGGCAGTCCCTGTAAACCCGAGTAATACCTCTAATCTCTGTATAAGAACATCATGATCAATGGTGTCAAAAGCCGCACTAAGATCTAATAAAACAAGTACTGAGAGAAGTCCCTCATCTGAAGCTGAGAGTAGGTCGTTAGTTACTTTAACTAGAGCAGTCTCTGTGCTGTGATGAGCTCTAAATCCTGACTGAAAGTCCTCAAAAAGGCTGTTGTCTTGAAGGAAGTCACATAGCTGAGTAGCCACTACTTTCTCCAGGATCTTTGAAGTAAATGGAAGGTTTGATATAGGCCTGTAGTTAGCCAATGTTCCCGAATCGAGGTTAGGTTTTTTAAGGAGACAAATGTAGGATCTTCAAAAGTTTTAAATCTTGTAAAGAGTGATTATATGATACATCAGTACATTTTGAATTCTTAAACTGGTCCAAATGCCATAAAGTTCTTTTTAGTGTAGAATTCAATTCACCATTTATTCTCTAATCTCATGTGAAGAGTGTTTTCCCCAATGTTTCTAACTTTCAATGAAAATTATGTGTTTGATTTCCTGATAAGTTTCCATCTGAAGCTGTTTTTTCATTTGGAGTGAAGTATGTGCATGCGTCCTCCCTATTTCGATCAGTATATCA
Source organism: Cetoscarus ocellatus (assembly GCA_037902135.1). NCBI lineage: Eukaryota > Metazoa > Chordata > Actinopteri > Labriformes > Labridae > Cetoscarus > Cetoscarus ocellatus. Next base: position 86,228 of record JBAMNC010002070.1, read on the forward strand.
TGCAGTTATCTGAAATAGTTTCATATGGCTTGACCAAGCTGCTCCTTATCAGCCTGGATTGGCCTTCATCAAACACATTAAGCCAGCATGCTCAGAAGGGACTTGATCAAGCCTGGCTTTAGTTGGTTATCCTGGATGTCTTAATTCCACTTTGGTGAAATACCCCTCAGAACAACCAGGATTTAAACCAGCAGCCCCCTCACTGTGGGCAGACTTGGCAGAATTCCTGTCAAAACCCAAAATCCATTTTAAGCTGTGATCTGAAGATTCCGGTTCTGCTCCAACAGTTTTGTTGTTTTAAAAAGTTTTTCTTCTTAAACGTTGGATATATGTATTAAAATAATTTATTCTGTCAAGCAGCCTCTTTGGCTCTCGATTATAAAATAAATCAAAGAAGTTTAGAAAACAAAGACTGAAAACAACAAATAAATAACAGTAATCTGTAAACACCACCAGAGCTGTAATTACCATCATGTGGAAATGAAATTGTGACAGAGCTGTTTCTAATTATATATGTATAATCTGGACTGTCTGACTATATTAAGAGTCACATCATTGTTCATTAAAATTATATTAAATAAACGACAAAATGAATCTGAGCTTTTTTTTGTCACAACTAATGACGAAAGTATTTTATTTTGAAACTCTCTACAGACCGGGCTTTACGCCATTTGCGACCTTTCTGCCTTGTTTACGGCAGGGTTTGACAGGCGGGCGGGTAAAGTGTAAACAGTTGGCAGTTAGCAGTCGTGATTCTTTTTTTTCTGCTCAAATCAGTTTTTAGAAAGTATTTTAATCGCCCGTCGTGAATTCACCTGTTCGTCTTTGACTGATGAGCCTGAAGTTCAGTCTGAACACCACTGAACATATATAACAAACCTTTTTTTTCAACTTTATGAACCTCCGTTAGCTAACATGCTAACACGGAGCAGCAGCTCGTGGGCTGCGGCAGGTGAGAGTGGACAGGTGACGCAGGAATGTTAGTTCACCTTTTCAGAACGGCTCAGATTGGACTGAGACCAACCAGAACCAGACCAGCAGACCTCTGGAGGATCCTGAAGGGGAGAGCGACCTCCGTTCACCCGGGAGACATGCACCGAGGCTGGGTACCGATCACCGATCAGTAACCTATCAATAACTGTGATAAATTCTTTAACCAGTCAATACCATCGATAGCTATGACTTTAACCAATCAATACCATTGATAACTATGACTCTGACAATCAATACCATCGATAACTATGACTTTAACCAATCAATACCATTGATAACTATGACTTTAACCAATCAATACCATTGATAACTATGACTTTAACCGATCAATACCGTCGATAACTGTGACTTTTACCAATTAATACCATTGATAATATGACTTTAACCAATCAATACCATCGATAACTATGACTTTAACCGATCAATACCATTGATAACTATGACTTTTACCAATCAATACCATTGATAATATGACTTTAACCAATCAATACCATCGCTAATGGGAAAAAGCGGCAGATCGACACCATCTTTTCTAGAGGTGGAGGGCAATTTTATCACCAAACCAGTTGAAATTGCTAACTATTTAAGTGTTTATTTCAGTGATAAAATCCAGAAATTAAGTGATGGTATGAAGGTAAATGATAATTGTCTAGAGCTCTCATCCAGGCTTATTACAAATAAGTTGATGAAGAATAAATCTTGTATTTTTCACTTTGAAAAAGTCGAGGTGTCTCAAGTAGAAAAATTAATAAGATCAAGTAAGGATAAACCAGCGGGTGTTGATAACTTGGATGCGAGGTTGCTTAAACCTGTCGCAGATGTCTTGGCTCTGCCTATCTGCCACAATATTAATTTAAGTTTGGAGAAATCAATCTGCTCAGCAGAGTGGAAGATCGCAAAAATTATTCCATTGCCTAAAAATAACAAAGAGAATTTCTCAGGGAAGAATAGTAGACCAATAAGTATTCTACCCACCCTAAGCAAAATCATGGAAAGAATAGTTTATGAGCAAATACAAAATTATTTCTGTATAAATGATTTGAACACAGCTCATCAACATGCCTACAGAAAGGGGCACTCCACAGCTACAGCATTAACCCAAATGACTGATGAATGGCTGAAAGAAATAGACGCAGGAAAGATAGTGGGTTCTGTTTTATTAGATTTCAGTGCCGCTTTTGATATTATTGACCATAGATTATTAGTTAATAAATTGCACTATTATGGTTTTGATAGGGGTTCTGTTGCCTGGATCATTAGCTACCTTACCAATAGAAAATACTGTGTATACTTTAATGGAGTATTTTCAGAAATGAGGGTTATGAGCTGTGGAGTTCCGCAAGGGAGTTGTTTGGGGCCACTTTTATTTTCAATATTTACAAATGATTTACCTTTAATTTTAAACCATGCTTCCATTGCTATGTATGCAGATGACTCGACCATTTATTCAGCAGCACGTACAACAGGAGAGCTTGAAGAGATTCTAAATGAAGAGCTAGTGCTGATTAGGAAATGGGTTCGCATAAATAAATTGGTACTTAACATAGAAAAAACAAAATGTATTGTATTATGCTCTAAAAGGGGAGGGAGAGTAGAGCCAAAACTGCAGTTAAAACTAGATGATAAGGAGATAGAACAGGTCACAGAAGTTAAGTTACTGGGTGTGCTGATTGACAGCCGAATGACCTGGACAAGCCAGATTGATGAAATGTTGAAGAAAATGGGTAGAGGGATGGCTGCAATTAAATATTGTAGGACATATTTACCAGGACGCTTGCTTAAACAATTAATGCAAGCCTTAGTCCTATCTCAGCTTGACTACTGTACAGTCACATGGTCCAACACATCAGAATATAATCTTAATCGGCTACAGATAGCTCAAAACAAAGCTGCCCATATAGTGCTTAACTGTTCATACAGAACCAGAGTTTATGAGATGCTGAATAAGTTGAATTGGTTACCAGTTAAAAGTAGGTTACACTATTCTCTTGTCAGTTTTGTTAGAAATATCATGACAACAAAGAGTCCTGTTAGTCTATTTAAGAATTTGAAGTTTTCTCAGGATGGACAAGAATACTTTATACGTCAGTCATCAGAAGGGAGATTTCTCCTACCTGCTTATAGAACTGGAGCGGGACAGAGAACACTACACTACAAAGCCATGGTAGCATGGAACTCTTTACCCAGATTCTTGGTTAAGGAAACGAGTAAGATGGCCCTTTAAAATTAAATTGAAAGTGTATTTATTTACACAAGGTGTTACATGAATTTTTGTTTTTCTTTTTATATATTTATGTACCTTTTTCTTTTGACCCTATAAGTACATAACGGTTCTCAGATCATGAGTTGATCAGAATATAACCAACTTAAATCAAGCAATGATTTTTAGTTCCTCTTCTATTGAATGTTTTGTTTGTGTCGTATGCTGTATGAATGCATGCTTGTATGTCTAAAAATGGATATGTAATTTGTGACTTTGACCACAGGAAGAACAGCACTCTTCTAAGTATGAGATAGCTGATTGTTGGATCAATAAACTATTCAATTCAATTCAATAATGTGACTTTGACCAGATCAATACTATCAATAACTATAACTTTTACCAATTAATAACATTGACAACTATGATTATGATTGATCAATAACTTTGATAATGACTTAACCAATCAGTACCATTGATATTAGGGATGTAACGGTATGACATTTTCATATCACGGTTATTGTGACCAAAATTATTATTATTGTGATCATTATTATCGCAGTATTGTTGCAGTGTGCTCAAAAAGTTCAAAAAGTACTTTTACACACACTTGAAATCATTTAACCCCTTAATGTTATAATTATAACAGGTATTTTTGTCTTTTTTTGTCAGTAAATGTGGCAGGTCCTTTGAGTAAGTTTTGTCACCTTTTTTTCATGAGAAACAAAAGAAAACAATTCTGGCAAGTATTTGTCATTATGTCATAAATGTTTAAACAGTGTTTAATTACAAGAAAAGAATAAAACTGAGTTGAACTTTAAACAGGATTCTCGTCATAAACAATTGTAAATGAACATGTTCAAAGTTTCTGACATGACCAAAAATAAACTTAACCTATTTTACATACACTCAAACATTTTTGTCTGCCAACAGCATTAGTGTCCATGTTACAGCTCGTTATATAAGACCATGTCCAGGTGTTTTTTTTACTGACGATAGTCCCCAAGGCAGTTCCTGTCCCGTAAGGCCATTTCAATGACTCTACTCTGGTCTCCCCTCTCCCTGGCAGATCTCAACCGCGTCCGATATTTCCAAATTACGATTGACGAAATCCATAAAACACCAACTATGATGGAAAAGATGATCAATTACGGAATACGGCAAAACACGGCGAATAAACGGCAAAAGAACAGCAAGAACACACTCCAGAGTGATATGAATGCTATTATTTATGACATTTATACATTATTTACACAGAAAAAACTCATAAACCACCCGTAACTCACTCAGGTATGGCTCACTGAATCTTCTCACTCTCACTCTCTCCGGCTCAGTCAGCTCACTTACTCGAGGAGTCACAGGAGTTTTAATCACGCACGTCTTTTTCATCCACCGGCAACAGCTTCGTGTTTTAGACAGGGTGACCGTCTTCAATCAGTTTCCCCTCGGCATCCTTGTAAAATCCAAAATTCGACTTTGTTTGCTTCAAGGGGGTAAAAAAATCTCGGCTATAGTGTCTGTGTGGGCACCAACTGCCGTGGCCAGACTTTCACTTTCAGAGGCCAAACATTTCAAACTGCGCATGCGTGCCTCCGTCTGAGGGACCGCGGCTGCTTTACCGAGGAGCAGACACTTGGTTCTGGCTTTTCCAGGCAATGAGCAGCATCACCGTGAGTTATTGACACAGTGTGGTAATCAAACTTGGTTTACCAGTAATTTAAACAGGAAACGGTTATGCTAACCATCTGAAATTTTACCGCGATTTATCATCTTACCAGTAACCATTACATCCCTAATTGATATGATTATAGCCAATCAATGCGATCCATAACTATAATTATGACCTATCAATACTATTGACAGCTATGATAATTACCAATCAGTACTTTTGATAATTTTGATTATAACCAATTAATACTATTGAAAACTATGATAATAGCCAATTAATACTATTGATAATTCTGATTGTAAGAATAGTGTCTCTATGCGTCAGACTGCAGGCATGCCCCGGGGCAGGATCAGCAAGGTCCTCAGTGTGGCCGAGAAGAATGATGCAGCCAAAGGGATCTCAGAGATCCTCTCCAGCGGGAGGGCCAGAAGGGTGAGTGCACTGTCATTACCTGATTTTAAATCTCCAAAAAAAAAAAATAAAAAAAAATTATATATATATATTTATATATATATTTATATATAAATATATATATATTTTATATATATATATTTATATATATAAATATATATATTTTTTATATATATATATATATATATATATATATATGTATATATATATATATATATATACACACTACCGATCAAAAGTTTTAAAACACCCCAATTTTTCCTGTTTTTTACAGAATAGTATTCAGTTTAATGTCTTATTGCACTCTGAAATGAAAGCAATGTACAAATAAGCAATTGGAGTAAAAAAATAAATCATGAAATCAATTTATAGGCCCAAATGTATTCTAAACTCTTGACTCATCAAAGTAGCCACCTTTGGCAGATATAACAGCTGAACACACTCGAGGCATTCTTTCTACAATAGAAATCAACAAGCAGCGTTGGACAGGTCCTCTGTCGCACGTCCCTCATGCCAGTTTGACTTCCATTTTGAGGGTTTCATCCCTTTTTGACCCTTTGACCTGCTCAAAGTTAGACTGATGTGTGTCTCTGCAGCTCTGTCAGGAGCCTCAGTCTTTATAATGTGTGTGTATTAGACACTCCATTTTTCCACCTTCAGTGAGTCACATGACCAGCTGCTCTGACCTGTCAATCAGTGAGTGACTGACATCATTGTTATAGCTGCTGAGTGAATAAATTTTCACTTAATTTTACTCTCAGTCACAGCCTCACAGATGCCACAGTGTTGACCAAATCTCTGTAACAATGCGCAATTTTAATAGGAAATTTTGTCAGGAATCCATCCATGTAATTTTTAAAGCTGTAAGACTTTTATTTTTTTCTGTAGAGGCTTAACTTCCATAGGTTGTCCAGAGCTGAATTGTCTTCCCCCATTCATTTGAATGGGAGGAGCTGGCAGGGCTTCTTTAAGGTTGACCAACTTTGAGGGCTTGTTATTCAGAAACCGTTTGAAACAACAAATTCCTTCAGAACTTTTGATCACCATGTCCGCATTTCAAGCTGATTCCATTCACGGCCTAGGTGGAGGTACGTTTTCTTGGGAGACAAAATTTGGAGTCTGGTTTTATCTTGAAAGGCAAATTGCCGGTTTCCTGTTTTAGATAGGTTAGGGGTGTCGGCACGTGATTTGTGGGTCTCAATGAGACGAAAGTTTTGGCGTTGGTTTGATCTCTCTACGACATTCCTACTGGCCATTAGGGCCATTTTAGTGTGCCTAGGTGGTGCTAGAGAGGTCTTTTTGGCATGTTACGAGTTAATTTTTTCATTTTATCAAATTTTTCGCCGGATCAGAGGTGCGTGCCAATTTTGGTGAGTTTTTGAGCATGTTTAGGGGATCAAATTAAGGTTCAAAGACCGAACTGAATAACAATAATAATTAAAGCTGCAAGCAGCATTGGACGGGTCCTCGCTCGCAGGTCCCTCATGCCCGTTTGACCTCCATTTTGAGGGTTTCATCCCTTTTTGACCCTTTGACCTGCTCAAAGGTTGACAAACGTTGTTTTTTGCTCCTCAAGGTTGGTCCTCCCTTCGGGAGGGCATTTACTTACTGATCTGAGTTTTACATGATTGTTATCTGTTATTGTTTTAGAGATATTGCAGTTGAAGTGATGTATTTCTTGCTCCTCCTCAGTCTTTATAATGGCTGTGTATTACACGCTCCATGTTCCCCCCTTCAGTGAGTCACACGACCAGCTGCTGCCAATCAGTGAGTGAATGACATCATCTGCTGCCCTCATCCAGATACAAACTGCAGCTGAGCAGCACAACAACCAAAACTCTAGAAACATTTCCTCACCACTGCCACAATTTTGACCAAATCTCCTTCCAAGTTATATGAGTGAACTGGAAATTTGGTCAGGAATCCATCCATGTAATTTTTAAAGCTGTAGGACTTTTTGTTTTTTCTGTAGAGGCTTATCTTCCACAGGTTGTCCAGAGCTGTATTTTCACCTCATGTCACCGCTTCAGCTAGAGAGGTCCTTTCCCTTTGGGCGAGGACCCTAATAATAATAATAAGAAAGAAACGATACAGGAACAATAGACCTCTCTAGCTCCTTTCCCTTTAGGCGAGGATCCTAAATATACTTCAGAAAGTTCTTCCCACGTCTGTTGCAGAAGTTCCCATAAATGTGTGGCACTTGTAGGTTACTTTGCTTTAACTCTTCTGTCCAGTTCATCCCAAACCAGCTCGATGGGGTTCAAGTCTGGAGACTGTGCTGCCACTCCATGTTTTCAAGCTTACCATCTTGTTCTTTTTTTCATGAGGTAGTTCTGACGTAGCTTGGACTTGTGTTTTGGGGTCATTATTTTGCTGTGGGATGAACCCCTGACCAATTAGGTACATACCAGAGGGTACTGCATGGTGCTGCAGAATGCTGTGGGAGCCGTTTTGGTTCAGAGTGCCTCTCACTCTGTACAAGTCACCAACCCTGAATCCAGGAAAACAGCCCCAGACCATCACACTTCCTCCTCCATGTTTGACATTTGATGTCACACATTGGGGAACCATCCTTTAACCTACTCGACGGTGTACAAAGATCCTGCGTGATGAACCGAAGATTTCAAATTTTGATTTGTCAGTCCATAATACCTTCTTCCAGTCTTCAGTAGTCCAGTGGCGGTGTTTCATGGCCCAGGCAAGCCTCTTTGTCTTATTCTGACGTCTTAGCAATGGCTTTCTTACTGCAACTCGTCCTGTCAAACCTGCAGCTCAAAGTCTTCTCTTCACAGTTGAAATTGAGACTTGTTTACTACGGCCACTATTAAGCTGTCATTGAAGCTGTTGTCCTGTGAGCTGCCTGTCACTCAAACTGTTAACTCTCAGAGACTTGTCCTCTGGTTTAGTTGTGGCTTTGGGTCTGCCAGACCTCTTCCTGTCAGAGTTTCCCCAGTTTCTGAGTGCCTTTTGATGGTGAACAAAACTGTACTCACTGACACCTTGACTTTCTTTGCAATTTGTCTGTAAGAAAGACCTACATTTTTAAGTGTTCTGATGGTCTGTCTCTCTTCCATTGTTAATTGCCTTTTTCTTGCCATTTTTGTGGACAACATCTGACTTTCTGCAGTACAGTGCTGTTCAGCTGATGCTCACATGGGTACGGTACCACAGGGTATGCTTTTATGCAGACAGAGGGGGCTGTAAGCAATCAAGAAAAGTTGGAACACCTGTAGGAATTAGTAGAGCCAGCTTTCAAGGATGGATCAACCTTCATTGCTGCAGAGCAGCTTTAAATTGTTAGCCCATTTCATGTTCCCTGAAAGAGGCCTTTTTGTATAATTCTGAAATGTACATAATTTTTCAGTTTTGAGTAACCTGACCTTTTCTTCTAAGCTATAGCAGTACAGCACTTACCTTGTGACATTTCAAGCTGTTCATGAACTTGCACGACTTGAGCTGCAATAAATAACTGGAAAAACTGGAGTGTTCTAAAACTTTTGACTGTTAGTGTGTGTGTGTATATATATATATATATATATATATATATATATTCGATTCAGTGTTGATTCAGTAAGAAGGAGAAATACACAAATAATTAGAGTACCTGTTGACAGTTTTTGACTTTTTTTTTATTTTGATGCCAGTGTGAACATATGTGGTATGTCACCTCACATTTTTTGAGCAAACATCTGAAAATAAAAATTTGCACAGTAATAACTTATTTGTGCATATGGAGAACAAAAGTAAAAACATGACAGTTAACACTATAATAATAAATGTCCACCTGTTTTTTTTTTTGTCAATAAATGTGTCAGGAATTCTCCTTTGAATACATTTTTTAACCTTTTTTCACAAGAAATAAAAGTAAAAAAATCTTGCAAGTATTTGTCATTATTATGTTATAAATGCTTAAAACAGTGTGTAATTAGAAGAAAACAATAAAAACCGATTTAGAATTTTAACAGGATTCTCTTCATAAACAATCGTAAATGAACATGTAGAAATTTTCTGAGATTACCAAAAATAAACTTTATCCATTTTACATAAACTCAAACATTTTTGTTTGCCTACAGCATTTAGTGTCCATGTTACAGCCTGTTATATTAGACCATGTCCGGGCGTTTTTTAACTGATGGTAGTCCCTGAAGCAGTTCCTGTCCAGCTGAAGACAGAGATCTCGACATTTCTCCCTCCAGTATTTCTAAAAATTACTATTTATGGAATCCATAAAAAACAAACTATGATCAAAAAAACGATAAATGCCAAAAAAAAGACGATAAAACAAGCGGAAAATACATCGGAAATACGGCAAAAGAACGAAAAGAAAACACTCCAGAATGATACTAATGCTGTTGTGTTTAATACTTTACATTATTTACACAGAAAATACTGATAAACCGCCGTTAAATCACTCTTATGTTTGGCTCTCAGTCCTATCACCCTGTAAGCATGTTGTCTTCTGCGACCGGCGGCAGCTGGATAAACACTGAAAAGGTGCACAGCGCCCCCACTGGCCAGGAGGTGAACCTATTCAGAGGATTTGTTGAATCAATATTGAATTGGGAGGGGAATAATTGCAATGCATTGCTGAATTGATATTTCTGCCCACCCCTAATCTATATAGTTATTTCTACCTGTTCTGATGACCTTGGAGAATTTGATCTTGACGCATGTTGCAGTGGATAGTTGGCATGGCTGAAGGTACCTCCAGAATTGGTTTTGGGGCAAATTGTACTGCTGTTTCAAGTCATCAAACGACTTAAGAATATTGGCATTATAGACATTGCCTTATACAAGGATACCACATTCAACCCATTCCTTCCAAATAAACATTTTATTGCCAATTTTTAACCAGGGATTCTGCCAGATGCTTGAGGCATTATTCAAATATGGATCTATCTGCATCAAACCTGAAACTGTCCTCCATATCTTCTAGAGGTGAGATATATCCGGATTAGGGATAGTAGCCGAAAAACAATTCCAGTTGAGAATCGTTAACAGCTCCATCAAAGTATCGATATCATGAGTCTTTTTGCTAATCAATTCCCTTACAATTCCCTTATCAATTCCTTCCACTGACAGGGTTCAGGAGCGGTCAGAATTGTGGCTTAATTTTTTTACAAAAGGCGCCTGTTGCACAACCTTAAGTGAGTGGAAACACCAGCACCTTGCAGAAGCAGTTATCTATGCTGTGAAGTGTGTGTTTGACATTGTTGCCACTGAAAATCTACAGGCCAACATTTGTCCGCACGGAATATCTGCAGGAATCATTAAGGGAATCTTTAAAGAATTGGATTGATTAGCAGGATCGTTAATAGCACTGGTATTGATAAAATCTTATCAATTCCCATCCCTAAACCGGATGGGACTTTATGTGTTCAGATGGGTTTGTGGATAGGCAATTTAACAACGGAAAGGGGGATTAGCACAGATGGTTCGATTCCATACCATGGTGCAGCTCTCCTGGGAGCAGTGACCAAGTGTCTAAGACCAAATGCATAATAATAATATAACAAATTTTGGAAACCCTAAACCACCACCCTCTGCAGGTTTTTGCAATTTTTTAGTATTCATACGTGGTCGTTTCCCATCCCATATGAACTTTTTGAAAACACTTTCCAGTTTTTTTTAAATAGTGACCAGAAACTTCCAACAGGCCTTGGAGCTCAGAGGCTCCATCCCCAAGCAGAATGGTAACGGCTAAGTGGTGATCCCTGCCATGTGCCTCTTCCCAATTTGACATATGGGGCTCTAATTTCCTGGTGCAACGCAGGGTGGCGCAGTCTGGCGCACCCCGCACAGTGGAAATTTTGTCTGGCGCACCACCGTGCGCAGCCAATTTGGCAATTTGGTAGACCGGCTGCGCTGAGATGGGTGTAGCGGCACACCAGGAGGAGGTGTCGAAAGATTCAGCTTGGCGCAGTGACAATTTCGTGCCAAAAAAACGTGCGGAAGGTGCACTGAAAGCTCGCCAGCTCCAACCTGGTGTATTTTCGGCGCAGGCGAGGCGCACCCCAGGCAGTGGTAATTTGGCTGACAGGCGCACAGTGCGCATACGTCACCAAAACCTCACAGGCAGGTATCCAGAGTGTCAGGCACATTTCAATGCAGTAAACAATCACAGCAACCACTATTTAATGTAACCGTCTGAACCAGCATATACATTTGTATCTATATTAATTGTCCTGTCACATCTGATGTCAGATCAGAGACGTTTGTCATAACTAACGAGTTCACATCTCTCAAGCCAACCACAAACAGCCACATCATCCGATACGTAGTATCCGGCTTCTCTCATCTCATGAAATTAAACAGAAAAGAAAAAAGAGAGAGAGACGCTCGCTGAATAAACGTAAGTCACTCGATGTCTTAAGGATTTACCTGTGATTGCCCATATTTCTCTGTTTTAATCTTTATTCTTAACGTGATCTAAAAAGATGGAGTACATTATTGCAAGGAGGATGAGGAGGAGATATGGGGGGGGATACTTCACCAAAGGCGCTGCTATTTGGCGATGACAGACCAGGAATGCAGGTGGATCACAAGCATGATGAATGGATTAGCCTGCTGCTGTGTTTAAATGTAATTATCACTTAATTTTGTACTCCTATTTATGACACAGGAACAGATTACATCTGTCCCGCGAGGTGGTCCACACGGCGACGTGCATCGTGGCCTCCTATGCGTAGCCCGGTTGCCCCTGCGCTCTCCCAGTTGCTGCAAAAGTGACAGCGGCTCTGACTTACTTCTCCACTGAGGTGAAATTGTCACTGTGCCTCGCCTGCGGCGCATTGAAAGGCGAGGAGAGGCGTTCATTTGATTGGTGAAGATCACACTTGGCTGTGTCAAACCCACTTTCGCCTACTCTCCTCACTCTCTGCTACTTGTGCTGGTGGGAAGGACGGAGGCGTGGGTGCGCCTACCTGCGCCAGACTGCACCGTGTATCAAACTTGCAAAATGCCCTGGACACACCCTGTTGGCGCGGCGCAGGGCAGGTGCGCCCCGCCTGCGCCTGGTCTACGAAATTAGAGCCAATGATCTTCACCAACTTCAGTCTGAAGAAGTCCTCTCGATGGACCACACGACAGGTTTGAATATCTGTTGATGTTTGTTTACTCTTGATTTTTTTTCTGTTTCAGAGGGAGGGGATGTCAAAGTTTAATAAGATCTATGAATTTGAGTACCATCTCTTTGGACAGGTAAGAAAACACAAAGGGTTAAATCATCACACATGTTCATGGTTTTTCAAAAGAGCTGTGAAGGTCCAGAGGGCAGACCAGCTGACAGTCTCTAGTGTTTGATTATGGATTTTTTATTGTTGTTTGTTTGGCTGTTTTTGATGTTGTCCCTCCGGCCGTCTGCAGGATGTGACCATAACGATGACGTCTGTCTCCGGTCATTTACTTGGTCTGGAGTTTAAAGCTCCCTTTCAGAAGTGGTTTGTACCTCCTATCTGTTAATTCAATATTCTCATTCATAATACTTTATTATAAATATTAAAACTCTCAGAGGGATTTTTCATAATTGTTTTTTGTTTACAGGCACAGCTGTAACCCTGTGCTATTGTTTGATGCTGAGGTGGAAAAGTACTGTCCTGACAACATGATACAAATAAAGGTATTTACATTTAATGTTTAGAAATACATAAATACAAATAAAGGTATTTACACTGCCTCAAAAGAACACAATAAAACACAACACAGTCATTTGTGTCATGTGAAACAGCAATTGTTTATTTTATAAAATGGCCTTAATTATCACTGTTATTTCATTAAATAACCTCAGTAATTACATTTATTTTGTTATATAACCATTATAATCACTAAATCTGTTATTAAATAACCGTAGTAATCATATTTAATTTATTATATAACCTTAGTGATCCAATTTATTTTATTAAATAACCATTATAATCTCTAAATCTGTGATTACAGCTGATCAGTTAAATTTGCTCTGAAATGATTGAATTATCAATAATCTGGGCATGAAAATAACCTCTGACCCCTAACCTGTATTAACCCCTGGTTTCCTGTATCTGTTTAGCGAACTCTAGAGAAGGAGGTGCGTCAGTGTCAGGTGTTGATCATCTGGACCGACTGTGACAGAGAGGGAGAGAATATCGGCTTCGAGATCATCAATGTCTGCAGAGCAGGTACACAAGTATGTCTGTCCAGGTGTGTCATGTACCTAATCTTACCAGTTTCACAGCCTCCAGTGAAGCCTGGTCCTCAGGTGTACCTGTGTTTGTGTCTCCAGTGAAGCCTGGTCTTCAGGTGTTCCGCGCCAAGTTTTCTGAGATCACCTTGAACTCCATCAGGCGAGCGTGTGAGCTCCTAACTGAGCCCGACATCAACATCAGCGATGCCGTGGACGTTCGCCAGGAGCTCGACCTGAGAATAGGTGAGCTCTGAACCGACACAGATAAACAAATCTAAACACTGATAAACAATCATAAACACAGATTAACAATCTCAGATATACACAGATGAACAGACTATTAAAGAATCACAGACGAACAAACACAAACTGATTTATTAAATATAATTAAGGCATATAAATAAAATCATATTAATTTCATGAATTAGATAAAAGTAATTCACATTAGGAATGTTATATATATTTATCAAATGAAATCAAGCCACATTAAAAATAACATTTTTTTCCAAAAATATTTAAGCCACATTAACAAGAACATAATTATTAAATGTAATTATACCACATTTATAAGGTCATATTACTTTATTAAATAAAGTAAAACCACACTAATTAGGTCAAATTATTGCTATTACATAGAATCAAACCACATTAACAAATGCATTGTTTACTTGATTAAACAACATTAAGAAGATTATATAAATCAATCAAATAATATCAAGCCACATTAAAAATAACACATTTATTTTTTGAATGCAATTTAACCACATAAAAAAGAACATAACTATTAAATATACTTAAGCACATTTATTAGATCACATTAGTTCATTAAATATAATTGAAACACATTTATGATATATAAATTAATTCAATATAATCAAACCACGTTCATAAGATCATTAAATAATTGAATACACATAGTTAAGCCAAATTAATAAGATAATTTTAATTCATTCTGTATAATAAAAAACACATTTAATGTGAACCGCACTAATAACCACGGTCATATAAGAACATAAGATCTCACTGATCCAGGTGTGTCGTGGATAATCTTGAACTTTAGCTGAGTTTATTGGGATGATATGAAGCTGCAGGTTGACTTTTTCCCTTCACCTGTTCAGGTGCGTCCTTCACTCGCTTCCAGACTCTCCGCCTACAAAAGATCTTTCCAACCTCTCTGTCCAATCAACTGATCTCCTATGGCAGTTGTCAGTTCCCCACGCTGGGCTTTGTGGTCGAGCGCTTCAAGGCCATACAGGCGTTTATACCTGAGACCTTCTACAAGATCAAAGGTACACTCACCTGGAGGTAACCCAAGGACCTCTGGTGTCATCCCCCAGGGACATGTCTTCATGAAGGTTTAACTGCTCACTGCTCTGCATCATACTCTGTTCGTGTCCCCATGTTCGTGTCCCCATGTTCGTGTCCCCATGTTCGTGTCCCCATGTACGTGTCCCCATGTTTGTGCCAGTTCTTCATGAGTGGTCTGAGGACGTGGTGGAGTTCGGCTGGAAGAGGAACCGTCTGTTCCACCACACGGCCTGCCTGGTGCTCTATCAGATCTGTATGGAGGTGAGCTCCCTGAGACTTTTCACACTCCTCGCTGTGACTCATGGAGACACCATCCAGGTCAGGGACCTCACTCTGAAGTCAGGGCCATCCAATCATCAGTCACAACATCCAGCCATCAGTGCATCCAACCATCCAACTATCGGTCAAACATCCAACCGTCGGTTTAATGAAATCTGATTTTTGTTAAATGCAAAGAGATCTGAAAGATCTCTGATGCTCCTCTGTTTATATGTTCATCCGTCAAGCCAATATTTTTATTAGACTCAAATTATTGTTATTCAAACATCACATTCCACCTGAACCATGAAATACTACACTCAAATGTCTAGTTAACATATATGAAATATACTGATACATTCATTGCTTTAATTGATCCTGCTAATATATGAAATATACTGATACATTCATTACTTTAATTGATCCTGTTTCTAATGAACCTTATCCTTAGTGCAGTCTTTGTTGTTGTGCTCCATCAGCAGATCGTCTCTCCGTCTTCATGGAGCTCATCCATGATTATTATTAGTAGTATTAATATATTATTTTGGTGTGTGTCTTCATTAAATTCATGTGGAAATGTTCAGATGTTCTGCCCTCCTACACAGCAGGAGCTCAGTGTGTGTGTGTGGGGTGAACATCACGTGTGGACAAACACATGCATGAACATCTTTTCATTCATTGGCAGGATCCAATAGCAACCGTCACCGCGGTAACCAGCAAACCAAAGAGCAAGTGGAGGCCTCTGCCTTTAGACACTGTGGTGAGAACACACGCCAACAACACGCTCACATACTCATAACTTCCCCATCAGCAGGAAGAACCTCCTTCTCACTCAGGTGTTCTACAAGAGGGATGGGAATTTATCAGATTTTATCGATACCAATGCAATTATTGATCTTGATTATTGATCTGATCCCTAATGATTCCTGTGATCCTGTGTAGAAAGTCTGCAGCAGCTCTGAGTGACAACAGAATCAGTCACATGATGTTCCTGCTGTCAAACGCCTGCTGAGATGAAGCTCCTGCAGATATCTGTTTCGAGTTTAAACCTTTGATTAAAAATCCCACACTGGACATTTTTCATTATCATTTTTGCTGAATCAAGACCTGATTTAGACTGCTGCTGTCTCCTGTCATCATCATGTTTGACTTATTTCTTTCTTCTGATTAGGGATAAGAATCAAAAACTACTTCCAGCTGAGAATCGCCAACAACTCCCACAGGGAGTTGATATCATTAGTTATATGGCTTACAAATCTCTTCATCAACTCCTTCCACTTTGTACCGCATGACGTATATATTAACAAATATCTCATACTCATCAGAGGCAGTCAGCAGAAACGACACAAATGAGTCAAAGGTGTTACCATGGCAGACAGGAGACAGGCAGGGTTTTGGACAAATAACTCCCTACACAACGATCAGTGGGTGGAAATTCCAGCAGCAGCATCCATCTCTGCAGCCGAGAATCAATCAATCAATAAAACTTTATTTATAAAGCACTTTTCATACATAAAATGTAGCACAAAGTGCTGTACATTAAAATAAACAAGCAGATCAGAGTAAGGGGATACAGATTTAAATAGAAGATCCCACCCACCCACCCAGCCCACATTTAACACAGACAGCCACGCACACACGCGCACACACACACACACAAAGACTCTAAGCCAGGTCTCTTCAAAAAAGCCACAGAGGACTGAGGAAACGCTATCTTGAATTGAATTCAATGACAGGACTGTTGTGTTCGAGTCCACAGAGAGAATCAGCAGGAATCAAAAAGGGAATCATTAAAGAATCAAATCGGTAAGCAGAATCGTCATGGCATTGGTATCACTGAAATCTTATCACTTCCCTTCCCTGGTTCTGACTGCCTCTGATCCACAGAGGAAAGAATTGATAAGAGAGTCGTTAAGCACTCACACAGGTTATCGACTCCTTGAGTCAGCTATCAGTCCATAACTGGATTTGTTTTTTGATTCCCATCCCTGTTCTTGAAGCTTCCGGCTGATGTTTCTTCTCTAACAGGAGCTGGAGAAGCTGGCCTCCCGAAAGTTAAAGATCAGTGCCAAGGAGACCATGAAGATCGCAGAGAAGCTCTACACACAGGGGTGAGTATGAGGCCCCTAACGTCCTGAGGATGTAACCTGAAGGTCTGAAGACCACACAGGTCCACCAGTATCTGTTACACACCTGTGAAGGAGCAAAACAGCACCGCCTCAGAAACAGAAGATTCAGGGAGGAACGTGAGGCCCCTTATACATAACTGAGCTGAATCTAGGACTGGATTATGAGGCCCTTTATGTAAATCTGAGATGATTCTCTGAGGGTAGTTGGCTCAGCAGGTGTCAGGGTGTTGACTCTTGGAGACTTCCCAGAGAGCACTGCATCTATTTGGAGTCACTCTGTCTATGATTTCTTCTTCTGCAGGTTTATCAGCTACCCCCGCACAGAGACCAACATGTTCCCCTCCAACCTGCCGCTGCGTCCCCTGGTAGAGCAGCAGACTCACAGTCCAGCCTGGGGGACATTCGCCCAGCGAGTCCTCGATCAACATGGAGGACCAAACCCTCGCCAGGGCAAGAAATCTGACCAGGCCCACCCGCCAATCCACCCCACCAAGTACAGCGGCTCTCTGCAGGTAGGAAAGGGGGCGGGGCTTCATATATGACCGAACCTTTATGCGTTTATTCAGTGAGGAAGAAAGGAGGTCTGGCTTATTTCTAGAAATAATCAAAGAGGTGACAATGCATCCTCATACGGAGAGAAGGAGGAGCATTAATTGAAAAAGTTAAGGAATAGCAGCAGAGTGAAAGTGTGCTACGGTGAAGACGATGACCGCCCTCGTCGATCGTCATGTGTTAAGGGGACCACACGACAACTCCACAGCCGGCCGCTCTTGCAGGCAGTGGTAGATTGCATGTGTTCAGAAGACAAAAACGCAGTTCAACTCACGGCTGTATAACAGCCACACCTTGGCTTTGAACAGAGTAAAATCCCTGCAGCTGTCCGATGATGTAGCCGTGGCTCTGCCAGCTTCTTTCCTGATCACCTGCTGGTTTCAGAGCAGGTGTCAGGATTGTGACGCAACCTGTTTCCAAACTCGACCGTCCATGGGCGTTATTGTGGTCAGGGACACAGAGAGCGCAGAATTGCAGGGTGCTTTTTAAATTAATTTAATGAATAAATAACCTCAATCTCAACAAAAGCAGGAGGCCTGCTTAAAGAACAAAAGCTGTAAAATTAAACAAGGTAAATAAAAATATATTTTTAAAATAAATTACTACATTAAAATTTTATATATATATATGTATATATATATATATATATATATATACAGTTGTGTTCAAAATAATAGCAGTCCCACATCAGTAGCAAGATAAATCACTGTTTTTGTTGGAATTTCAACTTCTACACTGCAAATAAGTTTCTAGAAGGTTTAGTAAAGATATAGAAAACCAACAGACCCAACAGGCATGACGTGCACGCTGCTGATTCTGTGAAACTGAATCATTAACTGAAAGGGGCGTGTTCAAAAAAATAGCAGAGCTGAATTCAATTAGTGAGGTAATTGATTGTGTGACAAAAATAGGTGTTAAACAGGTGGCCCTTATCTAAGGATCAAGGCAACTGAGGCTGCATATGCTGGCTGTGCATTTGTCCTTGAAAAACAGAGTAAATGGGTCATTCAAGACATTGTTCAGAAGAATAGCGTTCTGTGATTAAGAAGTTAATAAAAGAGGGGAAAACCTATAAAGAAGTTCAGAAAATGATAGGCTGTTCAGCTAAAATGATATCAAATGCTTTAAAGTGGCAGCCAAAACCAGAAAGGCGAGGAAGACAAAGAAAAACGACTATTCGAATGGATCGGAGAATAATCAAAATGGCAAAGGCTCAGCCAATGATCAGCTCCAGGAGGATCAGAGAAGATCTAAGGTTGCCTGTGAGTACTGTACCAATCAGACCACGTCTATGTGAAGCCAAGCTACCAGCAAGAAGCCCCCGCAAAGTCCCATTGTTAAAAAAAAGACGTGCTGAAGCGGTTACAATCTGCCAAAGAACACATTGACTGGCCTAAAAAGAAATGGCCCAATATTTTGTGGACTGATGAGAGTAAGATTGTTCTTTTTGGGTCTAAGGGCCACAGACAGTTTGTCAGACGACCTGAAAACACTGAATTCAAGCCACAGTACACAGTGAAGACAGTGAAGCATGGTGGTGCAAGCATCATGATATGGGGATGTTTCTCGTACTATGGTGTTGGTCCTATTTATGGCATACCAGGGATCATGGATCAGTTTGAGTACATCAGAATACTGGAAGAAGTCATGTTTCCGTATGCTGAAGAGGAAATGCCCTTGAAATGGGTGTTTCAACAAGACAATGACCCCAAACACACCAGCAAGCGAGCAAAATCATGGTTTGGGACAAACAAAATTCAAGTAATGGAGTGGCCAGCACAATCCCCGGACCTTAATCCCATAGAAAACTTGTGGGCTGACATAAAAAATGCTGTTCATGAGGCAAAACCAAGAAATGCAGAGCAATTGTGGAACAATTGCTGCAATACCTGTTGGCCGATGCCAGAAGTTGGTAGACTCCATGCACCACAGATGTGAAGCAGTTATCAGAAACCGTGGTTGTGCAAGTAAATATTAGTTTATGATTCTCAGGAAAGTTGAATCATCAAGCAATTCTTAGTTTATACACTACATTTTTGAGCTTGTAAATAAAGATGTCAACACTGCATTTTTTTGAACATTATATTTCTTGACTTTCTGTAAAATATTATCAAATTCAATTACTTTTTCCAGTTTTCTTGATTTGAAATAGAATGTGCAGTGTCCCCAATGCATCTGTGTGCATTAAAAAAAAATTATTTGAAGAATTTTGAGGTTTACTCACCTTTTTAAACACACTGCTATTATTATGAACATATATATGTATGTGTGTGTGTGTGTGTGTGTGTATATATATATATACATATATATACATATAATATCACTTAATTAAAATAAAATAATAAAATAATTAATAAATAATAAACTAATGAATACATAGATAAATAAATGAATGAATAAGTTAATAAATGAAACCTTGTCTTTGTGTTTTAAGGGAAATGAAGCTCGCTTGTATGAGTTCATCGTCAGACACTTCCTGGCATGTGTTTCCCAGGATGCTTTGGGGCAGGAGACAGTGGTGGAGATCGAGATTGCTCAGGAGAAGTTCTCCGCATCGGGACTGATGATCATCGAG
Organism: Cetoscarus ocellatus; assembly: GCA_037902135.1. NCBI lineage: Eukaryota > Metazoa > Chordata > Actinopteri > Labriformes > Labridae > Cetoscarus > Cetoscarus ocellatus. The sequence goes on from JBAMNC010002070.1 coordinate 106,481, forward strand.
AGGAACTACTTGGACGTCTACCCATACGACCGTTGGAGCACCAAGGTGAGTTGAGAGGGAGGTCAACAGATGGAAAAATTGTTTGTACAGAAAGTCATAATGAAAGGATTTTAGTATCCATGGACATTTCAGTCATTAAACTTACTTTAGGTATTTTAGTATATAAACTCACAGTATTTATCATCAGATGATTGGAATTTCAGCATCAATGGAGTAGTTGTTTTAGTATCATGTATTTAGTTTTTATTATTATATAATATAGTCTTTCAGTATTTATGCATTGTTCTACTCCAGTATGGTGTATTTTAGTATGCCAGTATATATGTCATATTTTTTAGTATTTATGTGTCACAGTTCATCAGTATGATGAATTTTAGTATTAAATCAGAGCAACTGTTACTACAACACAAACACTACATTAAACACATGACATTAATAAAGTTTCTCTTCATTATGTAATAATAATAATAATAATAATAATAAATTTTATTTGTATTTGTGATTTTCCTCAGTCCAAATATTTAACTGATTTCTATCTCATGAAAACAGAAGTGAATGAAAGATGTTTTAGCCTCTCCTGTCCACAGACTGAGACATGACTGAGGAGATACTCCTCTGATGCTTCAACAAGTACGTTTAACATGCTGGTTCTTCTGCTGCCATCCTTTCACATCAGTCACATGATCATACCTGAGACAAACTCAGTCACCTGGAGCTGTGAACCAATCACAGGGCTGACAGACCATCTCATGTTTAGGTAGAAGCATATCAGACAGACCATCAGCTCAGAGATACATGGACCTTAAGTGGAGGTTCAGATGAAGCTCCATCACAGAAGATTGAATCAGCCTTAACCTCGATCCTCTGTTTGTGTGCAGCTCCTCCCGGTGTATGAGCAGGGCTTTCAGTTTCAACCGTCTGCCATCGAGATGCTGGAAGGTCAGACGAGTCCACCTCAGCTGCTGACTGAAGCAGACCTCATCGCTCTGATGGAGAAACACGGCATCGGTAAAAACATGCAGTCAAATGAATATAAGGTCACAGTATCTGCTGGAGATATCAGAGCTGCTCATACCACATATTCACTGTGAATCCATCATCAACAGAAAGGGGTGTCACCAGGAGATGTTTTGTCCTTCATCAGGAGGATTTTGACTACCTGATGGTCCAACACAGACTCTATCATCAGAATAATTATATGACGATTTTACTTTGCTTACCCTGATTCATTGTGATGTGTTCTACTGAACCTGTTTTGGTGTTGTTGTCCTGTTTAACCAGTTTCACTCTGAATGTCCTGTTTAACCAGTTTCAGTCTTGTTGTCCTCTTAAACCAGTTTCACTCTGAATGTCCTGTTTAACCAGTTTCAGTCTTGTTGTCCTCTTAAACCAGTTTCAGTCTGAATGTCCTGTTAAACCAGTTTCAGTCTAAATGTCCTGTTCTACCAGTTTCAGTCTGAATGTCCTGTTAAACCAGTTCCAGTCTGAATGCCCTGTTAAACCAGTTTCAGTCTGAATGTCCTGTTAAACCAGTTTCACTCTGAATGTCCTCTTAAACCAGTTTCAGTATGAATGTCCTGTTAACCAGTTTCAGTCTAACTCTTTTGCTCGTTCACAGGCACTGACGCAACTCACGCTGAGCACATTGAGACCATCAAGAGTCGGATGTATGTTGGTCTGACGGCTGATCAGAGGTTTCTACCAGGAGAGCTCGGCATGGGGCTGGTGGAAGGTTGGCACACACACATATATGAACAGATTATAGAAATACACATAAGTGAACATGAATAGATTTTCTAGTTATGGATGAATTTAGCTGTTGAAGCAATGATGGAAGAGAGCGACACTGCTTTGGGCAGTGAGGCAGACACCTGTCACACAATGAATGAGGGTGTAGTTTTAGGCCCTGTTTACACGACTCCATTTTCGGCCGTATCCGAAGAGTTTTGATTGCATATTGGCCTCCGATTTACATGAGACCAGTGCCCGGAGTGCTTGAATCAGCACACTTTTGAAACCAGGGTCCAAGGCGGAGAGTTTTCAAAACGCATCGCCACCTGGCTCCATGAAAACAGGATTCATCATTTCAGGAGGAAACGCTGACGTTTACGCATGCGCAGTACTCTTTTACATGAAGGCTGCACGTGCATACCAGGAACAACAACAGCTTCAGCCATCAACCGAGTAACGTGTGCTGCTTACCTCGCTGGATTTGTTATCTGGACAAAACTATCCAGACAGATTTGTTGTCCAGACAAGAAACTCCTGCGTCTTCGTGCGTCCACTCGCCATTGTTGTTTGTGAAAAGTTTTTCTTCTTCGTACGTGTGTTGTGACAGCACTGTTTCTCTGCAAACCAACATCACCATCTACTGGACTGGCATGCACGCTACAGCATTTTCAGTCGTTCTCGAGTCTCCGTCTGAACGCAGATCGTTTTCGAAGACGCAAAGGAAAAACCTCTGCATTTCAGGTCAGAGCGTCTCCGTGTAAACAGGGCCTAAGGCAGCGGGGCGGTCTGCAGGGTGTGATGTTGGACTCTGATGGATCATCGCCTGGTTTTGCTTTATCAGTCACACCCACAAATACCTGAGACCATAAACTTTATACATGACCGATCAATCACAGCACAGATCTGATTTCTACGATTGGAAATCAATGACCAAACTGTCCTTACAAATGTGTATCCAGGGTATAACTCCATGGGATATGAAATGTCCAAACCAAACCTGCGAGCTGAGCTGGAGGCCGACCTTAAGCTGGTGTCAGAGGGCAGGAAGGACAAACAGAGCGTGCTCCAACATTACATCCAGAAATATAAAACCGTGTTCATCGAGTCAGCACGCAAAGCCAAGAAGTGAGTCTGCACATTCCCGGTGTTTATGATATTTTGATTTAAGATGTTAAAATATTAATATTGATGTTAGTCAAGTTAGTAAATGTTTATGATGATAATGCCCAGATATTTCAATATTAATATTGATATAATCATGTTAGTAAATTTTTATGATGACTGTGTTCCAATATTTCAATATTAAAAATCATGTTAATCATATTTTTAAATGTTTATGATGCTCATTGTGGTGTGAGGGCTTTGGGTTATGAGTCCAAATTAAATGTCGTCTCAGAGAGTTGGTGGTAAGGAATCAATAACTGGAAGGGTTTTGTGTTTGGACAGTTAAACACTATTTTGATAGGTTTATGTTATAGTTTTGGCTTTGAACCAGAGTTTGGGTCATAGTTCAGGCTTTGACTCCGTCTCAGACTAACACTCGCTCTTGTCTCAGGTTGGATGAAGCTCTGGTGCCCTACCTGGGAGCAGCTCAGGAGATCCCCGAGACTGAGCAGCAGGACCTGGAGATCCCTCAGCCAGTCAGAAAGTGTCCTAATTGTGGGCGGGACATGGTGCTGAAGAGGAAGAGGGAGGGGAACAGGTGAGTCAAACAAACCTGTCCAAATACATCACTGTCCAGGTGGACCATATAGAGACGTGGTCTTTGGTCCAGGCCTCCTGCCCTGACAGACCACTGAGTTGGCAGGTCCACCAGTGAATCTGAGACCTTGTCTGTGTCCTGCAGTAAGTTCCTGACCTGTGTGGGGTATCCAGCGTGTAAAACGGCACTCTGGTTTCCTGACTCGGTGTTGGAGGTCAGTAGAGACGACGCTGTGTGTCCAACCTGCAAGCCCCGCCCTGTACACATGTAAGGGTTTATATTTATATTTTTATATTCATATTAATATGTTTTTATTAGGATTAATGTGGTAGGACTAAGGTTTATATGATCATGCACATGTAAGGGGTTGATTTTACTGATTTATATTATGTCTTCTTTATTTGTATATTCATGACTCTTTTACACACTCACAGATTAAACTCTGGGCTAAAATCAAAGCTGCAGTTTCACCTCCGGCCCTCAGGCGTCACTATAGAGCTTAAACTTAATAAAAGGAGGATCAGTGATTCATTAACAGAGTCTTAATGAAGTAATTTCTAATGACTAAAGATCAAATCGTAAGTACATTTATGCTTTATCAATGAACAGCAGCAATTATTCATCTGTGAGTTAAATAACTTCACAACGAAAACATGAGGACATTTATTTACTGACCAAAAAAAACAAACAAACATGAAAATTCATGAATTTATTCATCAGGTCCAGGTGTTGTTTACCTGTCAGCTCAGTGACGGTCCAGGTGTTGTTTACCTGTCTGATTGTTTGTTTCAGGTTGAAGCTGAGGTTCCGCAGAGGCAGCCTTCCTCCCATCATGCCTCTGGAGTTCGTCGGCTGTATTGGCGGCTGTGATGAGACTCTCAGAGAGGTGCTGGACCTCAGGTACCTCAGACCGGAAGGGGGAGGAGACGAAGGAGAGGGGAGGGGAGACAACCCCCCCTACCTCCCCCCCACCACCGGGCCCCCTCGCCCCTCCCCCCCCACAGTCCCCCCCTGGACGCCGCAGCAGCGGAGACCTCCACCAGGGGGCGGTGGCGCTGCGGCCGACAGCAGCGGTGACGTTGTGGTGTGTAACTGCGGGCAGAGTGCCGTCCTCCTCACTGTGAGGAAGGACGGCCCCAACCAGGGCCGCCACTTCTACAAGTGCGGCGCTGGCAGCTGTAACTTCTTCCTGTGGGCAGACCAGTCAGGCCAGCAGGGGGCGCCAACGAGCAGAGGGGCTTTACTGCAGAGCTCACAGCCCAGCCCCACCACAGGCTCCAGGACCAATCAGAGAGGAGGGCGGGAGGAGGCTCCAGGGCAAACAGTGTGTAACTGTAACGAAGCAGCGGTGACGAGGACAGTACAGAAGGATGGACCCAACAAAGGACGCACCTTTCACACCTGCGGGAGACCACGAGAGCAGCAATGTGGCTTCTTCCTGTGGGCCGATGAGAACGTCCCGCCAACAGGTGAGAAAAACAGGGGCACCTGTGGTCAAGATGAGTCCCAAATCTATGTGCACCCCGCTCAACCTTAACATCACCACCACCTACCTGCTGTGCTGTCTCCCCTCCACCTGTGTGCTCCCACACCTGTCAGCAATGCCCACCACCCTGTCCCGGTCCACCTCTGCTCCTTCACTGGACCTCTTTAGACCCAGACCCTGACCCTGCAGACCAGGAACAGCCTCAAGACCTCTAACCCACTGGTCTACCATCACACTCTGATGGTGTTAATGTCTCTATTCCTCCTCCTGATGTTCATGTCTCTACTCCTCCTCCTGATGTCTCTACTCCTCCTCCTGATGTTCATGTCTCTGCTCCTCCTCCTGATGGTGTTCATGTCTCTGCTTCTCCTCATGATGTTCATGTCTCCTGGCGTTTTGTGTTCCAGGAGGTGTCGTTGGTCTGAATGGAGATCGCATGACGAAGGGGAAGAAGCTAACTGGAGACTCTTCGTCTAACAGACCTCCTGCTGCCAGGAGGACTCGTACCTGTGGGATCTGCAGCATGCCAGGACACACGAGGGTCACCTGTCCTCAGAGGTGACCCTGAAGGAGGACTTTAAATTGGACATCAGTTCTTCTCTGTGTCTGAGAGCTGGTAGGGGAGCCTGATCTCCTGGAGCTGAGTATGTGGGACATTTTAAAGAGACTCAGTCTGTGGTTTATACACCTGTCTCCATCTCAGCTCTTCTGTCTCAATCTCAGCTCTACTACATCTGCTGCGGTACAGACGTCCAGAAGGTTCTGTCCCCTAAATCAGCTCTGATAGTCGTCTGATGAAGGTCTCTGAGGTTATCCTCACAGGAGCTCCTTCGTGGCTGCTGTTAAAATAAAAAAAAAGAACCAAGAGCCCAAACCAGAAGCCTTACACGGTAGAACTATGTTTTTATTTTGAAAAGGTCTCACATGCTGCATTTCCTGTGTGGTGCAGACAGGACTTGTCAGGTCTGGTCCATTTCTGGTACCTCCTCTGGTCAGGTTCCAGGTGATCTGAGCTGACACTAAAAGGTGACGTAAAGATCAGGGTCAGAATCATGGATGTAGAGAAGTCCTCCTGCACCAACATCTCAAAGCTCCTGTTTGAGGGTCTGAGATCACACAGGTGCATGGCCCGAGATGCTCCTGTTGTTTGTGTTTGTGTCTGTCAGCGTCTTGATAGTTTTTTTTCCTGTCTGTATGTGACATCCGTTACACCTGGACTCCACTAGAGGGCCCACGTAGACCTCCGGCTGTATGAATAAACCAAACATCAAATCTGAGAGTGAAACTTAGGGAAAATCAACATCATCAGCCTTCAGGGATCAGACCTCATCATCCACAACATTCTCCTCATTCATCAGTTTGTCTTTAAACTTCCTGTTGACCTGCTGACTCTGTCCCGCCCCTTCGGCCTCCACGCTGGTCCTGCCAATCAGGTTCAGTCTGCAGCTGGCGTCTGCGTCACATTGATCCTGGATGCCGTGCACAGCTGGCACGCTGCGCTGATGCAGGGGACACATGGCGTATTTAACAGCAAGTTTAACTGAGCGGAGCTGAGCTGTTGGAGCCATTTCCTGTCAAACTGAAGACTTTGGACCCCCTTAGTCTCCTTAGTCCACCATCACGTCTTCATTCACTCTTTATTGTTGTCTGTGCTCCCTGCCTCACTGTGGTCTCCTTTATTTACACAGTAAACAAACACAGAGCCAGATCAGGGAGAATCAGTCAAAGGCCAAGGATTCATCATTCTAGATACGTACTGGTTCTCAGGAGGAACAGGTTCTTGATCTCCATCTCTGTTGGTCAGAGACAGTAATCACCAGTGGGATGTCCATCTCAGCAATCAGACCCCTCAAGTGATGGTCTTCAACCTGCTGTCTTCTCAGGTGGTGGTCTCGGTCCTGCTGTAGGTCTCCCCAAACTCTCCTGGACTCTCCAACAGTAGGTTGTCTCTCTGCTTTGAGCCGTCTGTGGAACCAAACTTGTCTCCTTACTGCGACACAAAGACAGACTGAGAGCCAGCTGGACCATCAGCTCCATGTCTCTGCTGTTGTGGTGCTTCTGATCAGCACCTTCAGCTGGACTCACTTGATGTCTGCTTCTGTGGAGGTCTGACCTACATTTTGGTTTGGAGAGGTAAGTCCTGATCCTCAACCTCACCTGGTGCGCAGCTGGGAGCCAGAAGATGGAGGTCCCACTCCGTCTGAACCTCTGAGCTTCCCCCCATGATGAGGAAGGTGCGCTTCTCTGAAGTTCTCCGTGCAGCGTTGTCCCATGAGGACGTTCTTCAAAGTTAGAGTTGAGAAGTCGCTCGATATGACCCACGGTGGTATAAACACGGCTGTTGTCGCACATGAAGTGATGCAGTGTTGTTAGCTCCGCCCCCTGGGGGTCACCCTGATACGCTCAGCAACAAAACAGAGGGGTGCCAAAGAAGTGGGGACAGCCTGGATCAGTTATCTGGGTACCTTTCTGCTCGACAGAGGAAACACCTGTCATTGTGTACCAAGCCGACCTGAAGCGGAGCTCCGTCATCATCAGACTTCGATGGCCTGAGGCTTGAGATGTTAGTTTGATGATGACCACGGTCTCTCTGTGAGGACCTGAGCTTCCTCTGCTGTTCCTCTCCAACATTTCTCTTTCACAGTCTGGAGGTAGCTCTATCATAAAGGTAGAGATGTTCTCAGAGCTTTACAGACCTTTATCTCCATCTCAGGGTTACTCTGAAGTGTCACTTGCAGATCTCTGAGTTCTTATTGGTCCATGTCTCCAACACGAAGGAACAAACCAGGAGGCAGGACCAACCAGACCTGATGGTCTTTCACCGGTGGAGTCATGAGGCGCGTCAGATAGGGCTGTACGATGTTATCAGGAAGATATTGGTGTAGGCAGAAAATATCAGGATCTGCATATGTTTGAAGTCAAATGTCCTCTCGTCCCCCTGGGATCAGAAAATCTGCAGGATCTGAATGAATGGAAACACCACAGGAGCGGGTTAATCATGACTAGGTTAACCAGGTTATTTTGGGTGAAGTGTGGCCTGTGTTTTTTCCACTAAAATGACTTTTGGTTGTTAATCATCTCAGAGTCGTGGTGTTGCAGCAGAAACGCGGTGCTGAGTGGACTTTAACCTGCAGAGCTCGAGCGGTGATCGATTATAAAATGTTGGACGGCTGAGGGACTCACCTGAAGTCACACCTAGACCTGAGGCAGAGGAGCTGAAAGGGTTCAAAATGTTCAGATGATCTGCACCTGAAAATATTCTAAACAAACTGACTTGATTAAAAGGTTTAACAGAATTTATTTTAAAGTTTAATGATCCAATGAAATGTGTGAATTTTAAACTTCAGCACTGAGTGAATTTGACAGTTTCCATATTTTTATGTTTGTTCTTTTATTGGATTGATTTTGATGAATAAACTAAAATTTAAATCAAACAAAAACATTAAACTGGTTGATTGTTTTATTTCAGTTCTCTCTGAATGGTGGTCATTCATCTGCTCTCATTGTTTGGTTTCACTTTTGTTCTTCCTAAGTGTCTTTGATTGTATTTGGTTTTAGTTTCTTTTTGAGTCTTAAAAAAAAAAACTTCATATACAAAAAGTTTCACTTGTTACAGTCCGGAGACTTTATTGTGTGGCTGATGAAGTTCAAAGAGGTTGACCGCAATGAGGGAGACCTGCTCTGCTCCTGTGAGGAAACCAGGTTAAAGATGGAGCTGAAGGTCAGAGTGATTCATCATCGTCGTCCCGTTTAATTAGCTTAATCAGCCTTTTTATGTAAACAGGAGACTTTCATTTGTTTTACTTATTCACTACTATGACTCCATGATCCCCCCACCCCCCCACCCCCATTGAATCCAAACTTCTGTGGAAGCGCGGGGGGGGGGCGCTAACGAAGTACGGCACTGATTCCCGGTAACACCTCCGCCCCCCCTTACTCAGAAAGCGAACTCTCCGCCATTTTTAATTCTTTATTTCTCTTCCCGTCACGTTCGGTGACTCATGACGTGTGGGCGGCAGTGAGCGCGAGCTGTTGTTTTTCCCGCTCCGTGCTCTGCTCGCGCTGGTCAGTGGGAGTATCCGGGCAGATTCTGAGGAAGGAGTCTGCTCTGGCGGGAAATCAACCGATCTGTTCAATGATTTATTGATTTAACTGATTTAAATCATCGATTACTGATCGATCCGGGAACAGGCTCCATGTGCGGTCACTGTAGTGGACATAAACCCGTTAAATCACCGTCATATCATCAGAGGATCAATGTAGAGCGAAAGAGACTGGGGTAGAGATCAGTATGATTTATGGAGAAATAATAGTTTATATATAAAATAATGGTTTATATGTGAAATACTGGTTTGTTTATATAAAATCGTAACTTGTATATGACATCGGGTTATATATGAAATAATTAATGCATTTATTAATCTATTTATTCATATATTTATTTTTCTATTTTTGTAATTATTCATTGGCATATTTATCTGATAATTCATTCCTTTCGTATCTGCTTATTTATTTATTCATCTATTTATCTGTTTATATATCTATCTGTAAATTAGTGCATTATTTTATTTTTTGTTCGTCTTGAGTTTATTAAAGTTCACATTTTTACTACATCAGAAACATTTATCTGGTCTGAAAACGCCCTAAAATGTTCATGTGTGAACACAAACAGACGTATTTGAGCTCAGCCTTTCTCTGACATTTTCCTGTAGATTCTCCACATAAAGTTGGGACGAGCTGATGTCTGCACACGGCAGGAAGGTTCTGGAAACGGTCCCACGAAGAGTTAGGTCCTGTTTGTAGCGCTGTGCTAATTCTTCTGTTCATAATTAAACTCTATAACGATCTTTTTCCTGTTAAACGTTATTTTACTCACCTCTTGTTGGTACAGTTGAATATGATAACTCACTGATGTTGAGAATAAAGTGTGCTTTAAGTTTTGTCCACGTCTCCTGAAGCATAAATGAGTCTTAAATGGGGGGCCATTTCATATTCTGGTCTGTGCTCCATCTTCTTCTCTTTTGTTCCTCTGACAGAAAACTGGAGCTCACTGATGATTAACTCTTCACACTCGTCACTGATTAAACTTAATTAAGGCCTTAACGATTATCTTAACGAGGCCATCAGATCAACAGGCAGCTGCTTCCTGTTTGAATACAGAATATTCATCACTCAGGTGGATGTTTGTCATGACAGCAGGTGACCCAGACACTCACCTGAAATCAGCTGATGTCATGCTGAGCTGAGGTAGTGCATTCATCCATCCACCCATCCATTCATCCATCTATGTATTACTATACTACCATCCATCTATTGCCATACCATCCATCCATTTATTCATCCAATAACTGTATCATCCATCCATCAGTTCCACTGTTTATTGACCCTCGCATATTCTTGATGATGATGATGATGAGCGCTGAATGCGTGTTTGCTTCATGGTAGCCCATGGACCACTAGAGGACCAACCTGCCCTGAGGGACCGAACCATGGACCAGCGAGCACTGACGTGTTTATGTGTGTCCTTTCAAAATAAAACACATTATATATTATGACAGAGCGCTGACAGAGGATAAATGTGATCAGCTGTTCTCGTGATGATTCGTCATTTACAGAAATCAAACACACGTTCAGTCAAATGACGTCAGTCATCCTAAAGGAAAGGGACATAAAGGAAAGGTGTACCAGATTACAGTAAATGAGATTAATGTAAAGTAATCTCTGTCCTGATTGGTCGTTTCCCACCATGCTGACCTTGCTTTTCTCCCCCCGTCCCTCCACTGCACTCTGCTCCAGTTTTCGTGCTCGCTCTCGTCAGCGCGCGCACGCACGCTGGGGGCTCGGCCCTACGTAATAAAGGGGGCGCGCCCGCGTGAGGCAGCAGCGCGAGAGTGTGTGTGTCGCAGATTTAAAAAGTGAGAGAGAGAGACAAACAGTCCTGAGCCTCACTCTCTCCACCTGCCTGTTTGTTTGTTTGTTTGTTTGTTTGTTTGTTTGTTTACCAGCACTTCCTCCAGTCTCGCGCTCTCTAACTGTCGCTCGGTCTCCAGGTGAGCGGGTTGTTGTTGTTGTGGCGCGTGCGGACATGGAGCTGTCATCGATCGGTGATCAGGTGTTCGCGGTGGAATCGATCACGAAGAAGAGAGTCAGGAAGGTGAGTCACGTGATCCTTTCAGCACTTTTTAACTTATTTAAAGATGTTTGTGACGTCACGGTGTTTTTCACACTCTGTTCTCACGCGCTGCAAAAAACTAGGCTACGCATGTTCCTCTCTGTACGTAAATAAAGGGACGGAGTGACATCATCTGTAAGAAGTACTGCGTCAAAGTTTGAATTCTAGGTCTGATCTGCGCATGTGTGGTGACCAGTCTATTTATGAAAGTCTTGATGATGTGACGCAGCAGGACCTCGAACAAACGCTCTGTTAATATCTGGAAAAAGTGATGGGACATAGAAGACCATGAGGGCCTCATAATGGTATCATCAGTCTCAGAGGGCCTCATAATATTATCATTAGTCTCAGAGGGCCTCTTAATGGTATCATCAGTCTCAGAGGGCCTCATGATGTTTTCATCAGTCTCAGAGGGCCTCATAATGTTACTGTCAGTCTCAGAGGGCCTCATAATGGTATCATCAGTCTCACAGGGCCTCATAATGTTTTTATCATCTCAGAGGGCCTCATAATGTTATAAGTCTCAGAGTGCCTTGTAGTGAATCTATCAGTCTCAGAAGGCCTCATTGTGTATCCATCAGTCTTAGAGGGCCTCATAATGGGTTCATCAGTCTCAAAATGTTTAAGGCTCAGAGGGCCTTAAAGTGATACTGTCAGTGTCAGAGAGCCTCAAAATATTTCCACTAGTCTCAGAGGACCTAATAATGTTATCAATAATCTCAGAGGGCCTTATAATGTTACTCCCAGTCCCAGAGGACCTCATAATGTTCATCATAATGTTATCAACCATCTCCGGGCCTCATAATATTATCATAAGTCTCAGAGGGCCTCATCATGTTATCACCAGTTTTGGAGGGCCTCATAATGTTATCATCAGTCTCAGAGGGCCTCATAATGTTACCGTTAGTCCCAGAGAGCTTCAAAATATTACTGTCTGACTCAAAAGGGCCTCATAATGCTATCAGTAGTAACAGAGGGGCTCATAATCTAACTGTCAGTCTTAAAGGGGCCTCATAATGTTATCATCAGTCTCAGAGAGCTCCAAATGATATACAAAATATCAAAGTTTGAATTCTGGGTCTGATCTGTGCATGTGTGGCTTCAAAACCTCCTGAGGCCCTCTGGAGGGCCTGGACCCCAGTATGGTCCTGCAGTTGGCTGTTTCCTCAAGTGTCTGTCAATGATGACTTAACTCCCCCCCCCCTCTCCTTACCCTCACCCCCCCCCCCCCCCCCCCCCCCCCCACAGGGTAACGTGGAGTACCTGCTGAAGTGGCAGGGATGGCCTCCAAAGTGAGTATCACACCACTATCACCTGATGACATCATCAGTGTATGACATCATGACCATGAAGATCATCCCCTGATGACATCACAGCAGTTTAAACAGCAATGACTCATATCAGTTTGTGTGTGTGTGTGTGTGTGTGTGTGTGTGTGCGCGCGCTTGCAGGTACAGCACGTGGGAGCCGGAGGACAACATCTTAGACCCTCGGCTGGTCATCGCCTATGAGCAGAGGTCAGTCCAGATTATTGCTGATTAATCATCATTTTATTGTTGAAGGATTATTTATCACTGATTGATAAGACGTGATAATTGCTGACTCAGCCTTTTGTTTTTACTCTTTATTTTAATAAAATAAATAAAGCTATTATTTGTTTTTATTCCCTCTCAGTCAGGAGAAGGTCCGGGCTCTGGCATATCGTCGTAGAGGTCTCAGACCGAGGAGGGTCGTCCTGAGGGTGAAAACAAACACACAGACATTAACGATTTTTATTTTTTACTATAAATCATCATTTCAATACCTTTAGTTTTGATAAAAACAAATACATCACATTTTATGTTTTTATCAATCAAATGCACCAAATAAATAAAACAGAAAACAATTCAGATATTTAATTTTAGCACTTTAAAAACTTTAAACTCTGACTTAAAAGAAGATGACTTTTTTGAAAGGCACGTGTTATTTAATAAAACAAGGACAAACAGCCAGCAGGACATTTTCTTAAAACATAAAAAATACATGTTGATGTTGTTGTTGTAGTACCTGACAGCTCCACCAGGTGGAGCTCATTATGAATAAGCTTAATCCTAACCCTTGTACAGATGTGTGCAGGTGTGACTCAGTGAGGTCACACACCAAAGAACAAACACACCTTACACGCTGTATACTCGCGCTGTCTGTGAATGCCTCTCTTTACCTTGACCTTTGACCTTTCATAGAACGTCTTTTCCATGGACCTCCGCAGCGCCCACAAGGAGGCAGAGAAGCCCCCCCCTCGGCTGCGTCTCTCTCTCACTCGCTCCATGAGCACAGATGTGGAGGAGGGCGAGCGAGGGGGCGTGTACCGCCGACACACCTGGAGGAAGAACAAAGAGAAGAAGAGGGCGCCGCCGTTCAAACCCCAGAGACCACCAACGAAGAAGAAGGAGGAGAGCATGGAGGACGAGTGGAGCGACACCAGTGAAGAAGAGAAGTCTGAAAACACAACGGAAGAGCGAAGAGAGGACAGCGACTACGGTAACCAGTTTGGGGCCCCTCTAATAGTTAATTTATGTTCACTGGAGTCAGTTTGAGGCCCCTCTCAGCTGGTTTTACACTCTCTCTCTCCCTCAGGTCAGTCGGACTGCAGCTCACCACCTGTGTTGGAGCGTCAGGACAAACAGGTGGAGGTGATGGAGCAGGGGGCGGAGCTTCTGATTGATGAAGACGCACAAATGTGGACGGACAGAGCACGTACAGCACAGACGCAAGCGCTTGCTTGTGACCAATCGGAGGACAGCGTTTCTATGCTGGAGGCGGGACCAGACAACACGGTCACCAGGGGTGACGGGTCGTACTGGAGCGAAGGCGAGGAGGTGGAGTCAGAGTGCCCAAGGTTAGAGAGAATCAACGACACAACCACACTGATGGCGAGCGTCCGGGCACAAGAGCACGCAAGAGATGACCAGAGTGTTACCATGGCAACAGGGGCCCAGGCTCCTCCTACTGCCCCCGAGCATTCTGGGACAGTGATTGTGACCAAAGTGACAATCGACTCTCTGACGGTGACTTTCAAAGAGGCGGCGGTGGCCGAAGGTTTTTTTAAGGGACTTTAGACTCACTGACGCCAACTCGCCGTCGGGAGGCGGAGTCAGAGCCGCGTTCATATTCATCATGTAAAATTATCAAACCGTTTCTACAACCATCAGTGAAGATGTCATGGCTTTTGACCTTCACGGCTCGTTAATGAGGTGACCAAACAGCAGAGGACCAGTAAGAAGCTCAAACCTTCAAAATAAACTCCACATTTTAAACTTCCAAGAGAACTTCAAAATAAAAGCTTCCATAACACTGAAAGCCTCGCTCTCCGGTGTCCCTCCAGGGTTCTTCTTCCACGCAGATGTTTCTCCGTCGTTCTCGTGGTGCTCGGCTTCGTCCTTTTTCTGTGGTTATATTTCTGTCTCAGCTCCTCGCGGCCGCTGCATGGCTTGGAGCTGTCAGTCCGTCCTGCGGTTGGTTAAAGACGTTTATTTTTGTCCTGAAGGATAAAAACAGAAACGTTCTGAAGCTTCAGTGATGTTGTTGAAGAACAATCGGACGTTCTGGCTGGTGTTCCTGTCCTTCTTCTTCAGTTTGATCTATTTTAGTGAAGCAGCTGATCGTCTCTGTGCTTTTTATAAACTGATTTATTTATGCATGTCTCACTGTGGAGGAAAACTCTTTCTAATGAAGGTCTGCAGCTTTGACTTTCAAACATTTTCAATAAAGATTCACATTAAAAAAAAAAATCTCTGTGTCCTGGAGCCTGATTACTGTCCTTCATGCTGAGGGCCCTGCACCTTCACTGGACCATCACCTGTTTGGAATAGAGGATCAATCACAAGGCTGATATACAGAGACCAACATTCATCTTCACACTTGACTTAACAGGTATGATTTTGGTCTGTGGGAAGAAACCTACACATGGACACGGAGAACTTGAACACGGGAGGGAACTGATGGGCCAAGGAGTCGAGCCAGCAACCTTCTGTCTGTGAGCCAACAGCACAAACCACTGCAGCACTGTGCAGCCCCTTCTGTAAATGTTTCCTAAACATTTAGCAGCAAAGTTCACAAAAGTAGAGCTGAAGAAAATCAGGAGACGTCAGACTGAGTGAAATCCTGGACCAGTGAAGGTGCACCGAAACCAAGACCAGAATAAAAAGTTTGAGCCAGGTGAGCTGAAGCTCAGGTAACAAGGTCAACAAGTTAGATCAGCCCAACTTACTGAGGCTTTTATTTTGAAAATCTTTACTTATAGAGCTTCCTAGAGGTTCTAGTTGGAATTTCCAACAGATTCAGTCTGATTCGATGGGAGGGCTGCCGGTTCCCATTCATACAACAACTCATATAAAAAACAATATTTAAGAAAATTTCATCCAGCTGAAGCTCAGACTGTGGCTTCAAACCAAGTTAAATCTGCTGTCTGATCTCAAGTCCAGACTTGCTTGTCCTTGCCTTAAAAATCAGACTTTAGTATTGGATCTTTAATGTTGCTGTCTTAAAGTTTTTCTCAGTAATAATAAAATAAATGCTTTAGGAACAGGTCTTGCCCCTCAAAGACACCGTCATTCGTGCGTAAAATGTGCCTTACAGAGTTAAAATATACATTAGAATTCAGCAACGCCATTAAATGGGGAATTTGCATATGCATAAAATTGCTCTGCGTGGCTGCTGCGGCCTGGTTGTTTCCATCATTTTTCGGACCCAGGCCCAATTCTTAAATGCAATTTAATGACATGGAAGGAACTCCAAGTTTAGTTTGGACCCAGAAACAAATCACAGAGAGGCAAGGTGCAACAATCCAACAGTTTATTGAGGGAAAAGGACCAGGAGCAGTGGGGGAGTGAGGAGACTTGAGGACCTCAGAGACACCCCCCCACAGAGGGACAGGATCATGAGGACAGACTGAAGCAGAGTCACATTGACACTGGTAACATTAAGCTACAGTTACCAGTCTGTTACATGCTTTAATGTATGATCAGTTTAATTGATCATGTCTCAGTAAATCTGATACTGAGAGACAAACAGCTGAAAATTCAATCTGGAATAAGACTTGAGCATGTCTAACCAAAACCATCTGATCCTGTTTTTATCCTAATATGTTCATTTAGAGACAGAACTGTTATTGTTATATGTTTGAAAATTGTCCATTCATTTCAGGCGCTGCCATGGTAACGCTTTCAGTCAGTGAGGGAGTCATCTGCAGGGACAAGGGCGTTGCCATATCTTAAACACATACCAGAAGTACAAACCGGACGTTTGTCTGTCGTATAAAACTTATAGTAATGCTAAATAAAAAAGTTATATACACTACAAATACACCTCAAATGAAGAAGAAGATAAAATAAGTGAGAAATCAAAACAAAGAAAAAGAGGCTGTGGCATATGATTAATGTAACACGTTAAAAGATCTGCACATATTAATTGTATGGATTGCTTTTTTGTTCCGTGAAGGGTAAATTGTCAAAATGTTCTGTTCAATGTCCTCAGAAGGACAATAGAATTTGTTTTTTTGCTCATAAATTTACATTTGTGGATGTGAAACTTAGTAAGAGGCAGAATTAAATTAATGAGAAAGAATGCATCTCCATCCTTTTGAAGATTCAAAAACAAGGCAACTGGACTGTGTTGAGTTTGTTGGGAAGACGTTCACTTCTCATCCAAGAAGCTTCTTGGATGAGAAGTGAAACGTCTTCTTGTTTTTGAATCTTCAAGATGACCATGACCTGATGAATGACATTTCCATCCTTGTTACTATGATCACAGCAGCCAAAAATACTATTTTTAGAATAAAGAGAGAAAATAGACCAAATGTTGTCAACAATGAAATCATTAACATCTTTCCACAGTTTGTATGTAAATTCACACGACCAGAATAAATGGGAGCATGTTTCAGGATACAAACCACAAAATGAGCAGTTTACACCTATATCACTTTTTAACTTTTGCAAAAAAAACTCTCACAGGATAGAATCAACTTAAATCAAACTTCTGTGTCTTTATTTGTCAAAAGGAACTTGTGTGGTAAGGACCAAACTTTTTACAGTTGGTATTACTAATAAATTTACTCCAACAGACTGCTGCTGTGGGAGTGGAAACCATATCTTCCTGAAATAAAGCTCTGATTTTGGCGACACTGACGGGGCGAAAAGTGTTCAACACACCTGAATAACATGCACAAACCAGACGGGATGGCATCAAAAAATTCTTTTGGAGTCACTGGTATATTGTGCCTGGGCAGAAATTCGGAGTAGTTGTGCAGTAAACCTTCATCCTTAAACAGCAGTTGGACTAAAATAATAACATTATTGAACCATTTATCATAGAATAGTGACTTGTTTTTATATTAAAGTTGTTCCAAATATAATACAGCTGCGGTGAAAAATTGGGCTTGTAAACGTGTATATTATTACTTATTCAGCGCTACAACAATACGATTGACACAAAGAGATTGAACAGATCCCTGGTGGGTGAGGAAACGCCCAGCAGGACTGAAGTCTTTTAGCTAAGCTTCTTTACTCTGCTTTTGACCAGACAATGTGTGAGGAGTCTACAGTGCTGTGAAAAAGTATTTGCCCCCTTCCTGATTTCTTATTTTTTGCTTATTTGTCACACTTAAACATTTCAGATCATCACACAAATTTTAACATTAGACAAAGATAACCTGAGTAAATACAAAATAAACTTTTTAAATGATGATTTTATATATTAAGGGAAAAAAAGCTCTCCAAACCTACATGACCCTGTGTGAAAAAGTAATTGCCCCCTGAACCTAATAACTGGTTGTGCCACCCTTGGCATCAATAACTGCAATCAAGCGTTTGTGATAACTGGTGATGAGTCTTTCACATCGCTGTGGAGGAATTTTGGCCCACTCTTCTGCGCAGAATTGTTTTAACTCAGACACAATGGAGGGTTTTCGAGCATGAACTGCCCGTTTAAGGTCACACCACAGCATCTCAACTGGATTTAAGTCCGGACTTTGACTCGGCCACTCCAAAACCTTAATTTTATTTTTTTTAAGCCATTCAGAGGTGGACTTGCTAGTGTGTTTTGGGTCGTTGTCCTGTTGCATATCCCAAGTGAGCTTGAGCTTGAGGTCATGAACTGATGGCCGAACGTTGTCCTTCAGGATTTTCTGGTAGACAGCAGAATTCATGGTTTCATCAAGCACAGCAAGTCGTCCAGGTCCTGAAGCAGCAAAGCAGCCCCAGACCATCACACTACCACCACCATGTCTCACTGTTGCTATGATGGTCTTTTTATCAAATGCTGTGTTGTTTTTACACCACATGTAACAGGACGCACACCTTCCAAAAAGTTCAACTTTTGTCTGGTCAGTCCACAGAATATTTTTCCAAAAGTCTTGGGGATCATCAAGATGTTTTTTGGCAAATGTGAGACGAGCCTTTGTGTTCTTTTTGGTCAGTAGTGGTTTTGACCTTGGAGCTCTCCCATGATGCCATTTTTGCTCAGCCTCTTTCTTATTGTTGGGTCATGAACTCTGACCTTAACTGAGGCAGGTGAGGCCTGCAGTTCTTTAGATGTTGTTCTGGGTCCTTTTTGACCTCCTGGATGAGTCGTCGTTGTGCTCTTGGTGTAATTTTGGTAGGCCGTCCACTCCTGGGAAGGTTCACCACTGTTCCCAGTTTTCTCCATTTGTGGATAATGGCTCTGACCGTGGTTCACTGGAGTCCTAAAGCCTCAGAAATGGCTTTGTAATAGACTGATAGATTTCAATCTCTTTGTTTCTCATTTGTTCTTGAATTTCTTTGGATCGTGGCATGATGTGTTTCTTTTGGAGATCTTGCAGCCTACTTCACTGTCAGACAGGTTCTGTTTAAGTGATTTCTTAATTCAACAGGTCTGGCAGTAATCAGGTCTGAGTGTGGTCAGTGAAATTGAACTCAGCTTTCAAAATAATGTGGTTAATCACAGTTAACACATGATTTAACAAGGGGGGGGGCAATTGCTTTTTCACAAAGGGTCATGTAGGTTTGGAGAGCTTTTCCCCTCAATAAATATAATAATCATTGAAAAACTGCATTTTGTATTTACTCAGGTTATCTTTGTCTAATAAAAATAGGAAATCAGTAAAGGGGCAAATACTTTTTTACAGCACTGTATACTGTGTTTAATGAAGGCATCTTCTGGTGGGCAGTCTTCCTGCACACACACAAACACACATTGTATTAATGTTTTTAAATAACTGAAATATTAATATTTATGATTTGAAACATTAACACAATCACTTGATCATGTAATAATTTTAGGCTTCTAATACTATAGCTGACATTTGGCAATTAGATGTAAGCACTTAAAATTTTCACTATCTTATACAGTATGTTAAAAATTATGAAAATAACTCTAACTATTATAAACATACTTATTATAAATGAAAAAAATATAAATTATCAATAAAAAATAAATAAGTAGTTAATTATAGAGTTACGAGTTCTGATTCTGCACAGTATGTAAAAATGGTTAAAATAAATATACCTATTGTAAGTGTAATAATTATAAATTAATAATTATAAACTATTATAAGTAAAAATAAATGAAATAACTAGTAAATTGTACAATTATGAGTTATAATTTCATTAAAATAACTATACTTATAAATATTATTATAAATTTAAAAAATATGTAAAATATTATAAATTAAAAACAAATTAAATAACCAGTAAATTATATAGCAACAGTTGTATATAACTTATATATTCTGGTATGAAGCGATGAATAATACACACAAAGAAGGCCAACTTCTGGTTTGTTCTTCCAGCATGAGTTTACAGCTGTTGAAATGCTTTCCATTATCAAAAATTCTGATTTTGAAAAATTAATAGTGATAGACAAAGTATTATCAATCAGTCAACTGTCTGATGACACAACTATATTTCTTCAAAATAGACATAAAATTCCGAAAATTTTTAAAACTATAGATTTCTTCTCCAGGGCATCTAGTCTAAGATTAAACCTTAAAAAATGTGAGTTGTTACCAATCCATAACTCCTCCTTAACAGTAATTCATAACATTCCTGTCAAATCAACGGTGAAAAACCTATGAACGGTAGAAATGCAAATCCTGTCTAAACTTATGGTCTCAATGAGATCTGTCTATCATCGGCTGAACTTTTCTCACTAAAATGGATTGTATTTTGAGGTTGATCTACCCAGCATACTCATTATCACTTCCCCCCAAAAAAAGCAATAAAAGACATAAATCAAGCTAACTTTAACTGCATTTGGAAAAGGAAAACCCATTATATTAAGAAAGGAACTATGGTTAAAGACTGTGAAGAAGGGGGTCTTGAAGCTATTGATATTGAATGTGTTAGTTTAACTATTAAGATAAATTGGCTAAGATCCTTCTTGAAATATGAAGAAAGCCTTTGGTTTCATATAACAATTAAAATCTTTAAGGATTTAGGAGACACTAGTTTTCTTCTTAAATGTGATCATGACCTGAAGAAGTTCCCCATTAAACTTTCCAAATTCCATGAACAGGTTTTATTATATTTGAGAATGATATACAAGCATAACTTCAGTCCTCATAACATGCCATTATGGAACTGGAGATATGTGACGTAAAAAAACAAAACCTTATTCTATCAAAACCATCTAGACAAAGGAATATGTTCTGTAACACACTTGGTGACAATGGTAACATTATGCCTTACAATATGTTTTGCTCCAAGTTTGATTTGATTGATCAGAAACAATATGATAAAGTTGTGAGGGCAATTCCACATGCTGTAATTCAAATGACATTTAACCTTGATATAAACCATATAAATCTGAACCTCCCACTGCTTTTGGTAAACGGACACGATCTTATCAACTCAAAATTACCCAATGTTACAATCTGAAATTTTTACTCGAGAGCTATCCCCTTTCTCATCTAACTGAATTGCAATTTTGCAAAGTTTCTCCAAAGTAGAAGCTAAGAGTTTAAGACCCAAATTCTTTAAATACCCTATAATGCTAAAAGCAAAGGAAGTACATTTCAAAATTGTGAACGATGTGTATCCCTCAGGAGGATTTCTCAGACATCGTTTTGGACTGGATCATAACAACTGCTCCTTTTGTGACGAGGATATTGAGACAGCAGCACACTTGTCCTATGGCTTTAAATTCTCTGAAGCTTTCCAGGAAGTCTAGCATTATTAGTTATTTCCTGTAATATTTGGTGTGTTTATGAAAAATGCAATACATGAAAAGGCAATCAACACATTTATTATTCTAGGGAAATATTTCATATAGAAGAGTAGATTTTTCAAAACTTGACCTCTGTTTTCTGTATTTCTTAAAGAGCTGTGTCATTATTTCTCATCTCTGAAAGCAATGAAGACGACAAACGCTGTAAAACTTTACAACCTGGTAGATGATCTCAAGCTGTCAGAAAACCTCTAAACCCTGTGTTTGCACTCATGTTTCATATATATATATACATACATACATATATTATTTTATTTCACTCTTCTATTTTTGTGTTTGTTTTATTTGTTTTGTTGGTTTGTCTGTTTACTGCTTTTGGTTTGTCTGTCTGATTCTGCAATTATGTCGTGCTTTGTTCAGTGCCATATTTGTTGTACATTTGGTGAAATAAATACTTCTGCTACTGTACACCTTTAAAGCCAACCACAGCCTCGCCCCTACATATCTGTCCTCCTCGTCCACATCACCACTCCAGCTGCTCCCTACGACCCTCAGCCCCATGGGGGGCCAGGCTTTCAGTCTCTGTCCCTCTTCAAGTCCAGAGTCTAAACCCACCTGTTCAGGACTGCATACTCCATTTAATCACAACCTGCACGTCAGCATCTGTTTTTATCTGTTGGTTCTGCTGATTTTATTGTTCTACTCTGATTTTATTGTTGTTTTGACCTTGTGATACTGTACAGTGTCCTAGAGTATCCTGAAAGGCGCCTTTAAATAAAATGTATTATTATTATTAATTTAAAAAAAACAAAAACAAGATACTCCAGGGCATTAATTCGTCTTAAATCAAGAAGTGACTTTCATCCTTTTTTGCCTCTAAAATATTCAGCACTGTCCCCGTAGACAGGTGTGTAACAATCAGTGACCACTGAGAGCAGCTCCATGTCCCTCATCAGGGCCCTAACCCTCCGGGTGAGAACCTCAGTCCCTGAACAGGTCCTGGACCTGCCTCCAGACCCTGAGCGGAGGTGAGACTGTGTGACCCTGAGTGCTGTCTGTCAGGCACACAAAACAAATAGACCCCGTGCACAGCCCCTGAGCATGATTTAATAAATAAATATTATTCTTCATACCCTGTTATTTAAATAAAATCATTGTTAAGACGAACTGAACTAATCTTTTCCGATAAAACACACAGAAACAAAGACCATGTCAGCTTTGTAGTCCATCCTCTTTGGACTACAACTCCCTTGTGTCTCGGACGCTCTGCCGTAAAGCGTGTCGGTATGTTGCCGTGTCAGTGTTTGAACGGCAGCAGTGAGCGGGAGTGAGCCCAGGTCATCCGTGTGGAGCTAAAGGTGAGTTTCTTTGATAATGGATCAGACTAATCACTGGTTATTGATCATACCAAGTTAATGTGATGAAATGGTCACAGCGCTGGGCTCCGTCTAACGTCAGTTAGAGTTAGCATGTCCGCCGCTTTAACGGGCCGGGGTCACCATGCTGCTCATCAATCAACCGATTATTACCGGTTAACCGATCATTACATCAAGTCAAAACCGACAGGAGCCCCGGGAGTTTATGAACATTAAGGAGTTTACTTCAGTTTACACTTAATTTCACGATTTTACGTGTTGGTGACCGATTATAGCTGTTAGCATGGAGACGAGTTTGTATCAGTCTGCTAATGCTAACATTAGCATTAAATATAAAAAAATGTTGGAATAAGAATAAATAGAATAAATGTTAGAGTTTATATAAATGATAGTGTTAACATTGAAATAAGATGAAATGCGAGAGTCTATATTAATGTTAGTGTTCATATTAAATATTAAAATGATAAATGGATGTGTTTATATTAGATTTGATTATATAGAACTCTATTTATCCGTTGGCAAGGCTCCTTCAGTGAAATTAAGGTTCCAGTAGCATTGTATTTTACAAGGTATAAAAGAGCACAGGATATCAAAAAAAAAAAAAAAAAAAAAAAAAAAAAAATATATATATATATATATATCTTAGAAATAATTAAGAATGAAATAAAATAAATTAAAAAAATAGAATATTCAATATTGAAACAAGATCAAATGTAAGAGTTTATATTATTGATAGTGTAATGTTAAAATTTAAAATTATAGTAAATGTGAGAGTTTATATTAATGTTACAATAAATATTAAAATAGTAAATATAAAAGTTTATATTAATGTTCGTGTTCTTATAAATACATATTTAAAAATATTTAAAAAAGAGTAAATGTAAAAGTTTATAATTATGTTTGTTTTTATATTTAAACAGGAATAAATGTTAAAACTTACATTAATGTTATAGTAGTTAATTCTAAATAAAAGGAGATGTAAGAGTTTGTCATTAATGTAATAGTAAATATTAAAATGACGGTAGATATAATAGTTTATATTAATTTTACAGTTAATATTAAATACTAAAGTAAAAGTTAATGTAAAGTGTTATATTAATGTTAGTGTAAATATCAAATGTCAAAAAAAAGGGTTAAATGTAAAAGTTTATATTAATATTTGTTTCAATATTTGATACGTAAGAAAGAGTAAATGTAAAGGTTTATACAAGAGTAATTTTATTATTTACATTAAATTTGGGATAGTAAACATTCAGTAAGAGGCTCTTCCCTGAGTTTGCCTTTCAGGCATCGTCATGGCGACGGATATTGTTGCCCAGTTGGCCGACTCTCTGGCTAAGACCGGCGTGGCCGAAGGAGAGCTGAGCTACAAAGGCCAGGGCAGGAAGCTGGACGACGCTAAATCTGGTGAATAAAACATCACATCAGCTCTATGTTCAGCGCTTGCGTGATCCACTGACCCTCTCCTGTTCCTCCTCAGTGGAGGATGTGGTGAAGGAGATCCAGGAGTTTGAAGGTCTTCAGGCACTGAGGTTGGAGGGAAACACGGTCGGCGTTGAGGCCGCTCAGGCCATCGCCAAAGCTCTGGAGACAAAGAGCCAGTTCAAGGTGTTTATAACGAGCTGTCATTATTGATATTGTATAGTATTTTGTATTATTAATATTTTTAAAGTCACGGTCAGAAGGTTTGTCCTCTTACTCTTGGACCAGAAGACCTTTGGTCCAAACCAGATGTCCTCACATGGAGTCTCTGGACCAAAAAGAGGGTCTCAAACCACACATTTGATCAGTTTTAACGAGAATGTTTTTGTTTTATTGCATCTGAAATCTGTTCTTCCTGTTTGAATCTGTGGAAACTTCATAACACCTGATGTCCCACGTGACTTCAGTCAAAGATGGTGCTTGACTTTAATGAGGGTCTTTTTTTATCGTGTCATGTCATATTTCTATTTTATTTCATGTGTTTCAGTCCAAATTAAAACATTTTAGACAAATGTTTGAAGCTTAAATATTTGATAATGTGTGTTTTGAGTCCTCGTGAAAGAGCTGAGGGGTTCTGGTCCAGCTGAGGACGTCTGACTTCTTATTGATTATCCACAGCTTGATTTTCATTTCTGTTTTTAGTAAATCATTTTGTGTTTTAACACATTGACCTAATTTGGAGTGTTTGATGCTCAACCTGAAGGTGGATCAGTTATCCAAGTTTTTGACTTCAGCTCTGGTGAAGCTGGATCCAGCTGAACTCTGCCGGTCTGCGTGAATGTTTGTTTAACTGTTTGCTCTGTTTTTCAGTGCTGTTACTGGAGCGACATGTTCACGGGGCGTCTGCGCTCGGAGATCCCTCCTGCTCTGGTAACACCTCCTTTTATAACCATCATGGTCTGTGTTCTGTCTCTGAGGTTTGGGCTTCAGGTCGGACTAATGTCTCTGTGCCGAGTCTAAATCTGTTCAGTCCTCTTTGGAGCTTTTCAAGGAGAACTAAATCATTCTAGTAACTATTAAGTACATTTCTACACAGTGTGCTTGACTGTCCCTCAGGTTTTGTCTGCCTCGGGTCCTGACTCACATCCACGACGCTGTGATTAAACACTTTGTTGACCGGAGTCTGATCATCAGCCCCATCTGTGACACGATGGTGGATCATGGTCCGACCGGTGGCTCCGATGTGAGCACAGATCGTGCACGTTGGTCTTGAGCTATCTTCTCCATGACTGATGTACCGTTGGTGATCCAGGACCAACCTCAGGGAGCAGAGGGTGTTTTATTCAGATGAGAAGTCCTCTGGGGCCAAAGGTCTGTCAGTTTAGGAGCCACCTGGAGCCAGCATCTCCAGACTCGTGTGTCACTGGGCCTGATGCACAACTGAAGTATCAAGACTTTCCAGGATGTCCAGATCCTCAGATGTGCAGGAAGTCCTGATGATCCCTCAGGTCCAGACCCTCTGCTGTTAACACGGGTTGGATCCAGGCTGCACCCTCACCTCCATGCCCTCCAGCAGGACCACCAGGAGACCAGGGTTATCGACTCCAACGTTCACCAACACCTCGGCCTGGCCCTGGAGGAGCTGCTGCTGCTCTGACTGACTTTGTCCTGTAAAGTCAAATCTGTTATCATGACTCTAAAGGTGCGTTCACACCGAACGCGACTTTGCGACCTGGGCGACCACTCTACATGTAAAGTCAATGTACAGCCTCCGGACGGGGCTAACCCTCGATGGTCGCCATGAAGGCGAGACCTTGTCGCTCGTCGCTCTGTCGCCAAAGTTGAAAAAGTTGATCTTTTCAGGCGATATAGCGTGTGGCTGTGCGGCAACAGCCAATCAGCGTTGTGTTGGTGTGTGACAATGCCCGTGATAGACAGTTTTTATTCCGGTTCACAGAGTAACAATCCATGTCCCTGTGGAAACTTTAGTTAGTGAGGACATTAGGTTCGTCTAGACGGACCGCAGAGAACTCACAGAAGATGCTGCTGCAGGGCTATCAGCTGCAGTGTTTTGTGGTTGGTAGGTACGTGAAAAGGATACAGTTGGAATAATGTCAGCTAATACATCCTATTATATGGTCACGGTGAAACTTGAATGGATGTGACGTCACTGAGCGAACGCGACGGTGACCAAAATGAGGTTTTTATGGACAGGCAACATGACTTCAGTGGGCGACGTGATTATGGTCGCAAAGTCGCGTTCGGTGTGAACGCAGCTTAACAGGACTCGCTCTGCCTCTCCTGTCCTTGCAGATATCACTGGGTGATGCTCTTATTTTGGCGGGGGCTCGTCTGACGGTGTTGGACCTCAGTGATAATGCGTTTGGTCCAGATGGTGTCAGAGGCATCGAGAAGCTGCTGAAGAGCTCGGCCTGCTTCACGCTGCAGGAGCTTCGCCTCAACAACTGTGGGATGGGCATCGGCGGAGGAAAGGTGGGTCAGGATGATCTTATTATGAAACCTGTTTGTCCTTCCTGTAGGTCAGCAAACCTTCACTGATCATGGAGCAGTGAGACTGAAGCTCCTGCTGGAGAACATCAGTGTGTCTGAGCTCTCCACAAACCATCACCTGTGAGAGGCCCTGAGTCACTTCAGACTTTTCATTTTAATTTTCTTGATTCTTCCTGTGAAAATGAGCTGCAAATGTCCAAGGTGTCTCTCCCCCTCTGGGAGTGTTTAAAGGGCTTAGTCCTAAATATATCAATAAAAACATGAACTCGACTGTTAACCCAGAAAGAAAACAGCTGAAGGTGAAGCTTAAGTTTAGATTTTCTGTAGGTTTGACAGGCATTTCTTTTGACAGTGAACAGCACTGATGCTCCATAAATCAGCCTGAACAAGCTCATTTATGTCCTTTGGGTTAACAATAAAATTAGAATTTCAAAAAATTTATTAAAAAAATGATGCATGATTGATCTGACTAGTCTTAAGATTCAGACACAATTATGTGTGAGAGGTCATATTTCTGAGATGAAGTTTAGCTGATAGAAGAGGTTTCTAAAGATTACTGACTAAAGAGAACACTCTGAATTATATTCATTAGTTAAACCAACACTGCACAGTTTTTCCACCCTAATATAATATTTCTAGAATCATTGTAATTAGGGATGTAGCGGTATGAAAATTTCATATCATGGTTATTGTGACCAAAATTATCACGATTATCATTATTATTGCGGTATTGTTGCAGTGTGCTCATAATGTTCAAAAAGTACTTTTGTACACACTTGAAATCATTTAACCCCTTTAATATTACAATTATAACAGGTCTTTTTGTCTTTTTTGTCAATAAATTTGTTGGGAAATGTCCTTTTAGTTAATTTTTTTACCCTTTTTTTCATGAGAAATAAAAGAAAACAATTCTGGCAAGTGTTTGTCATTATTATGTTATAAATGCTTAAACAGTGTGTAATTACAAGGAAAGAAAAAAACGGATTTGAACATAAACAGGATTCTCTTCATAAACAATTGTAAATGAACATGTTCAAAGTTTCTAAGATGACCAAAAATATACTTAACCTATTTTACATACACTCAAACATTTTTGTTTGCCTACAGCATTAGTGTCCATTTTACAGCTCGTTATATCAGACCATGTCCAGGCCTTTGTTTACTGATGATCGTCCCTGAGGCAGTTCCTGCCCCATTAGCCCCCTTCATGACTCTCCTCTGGCCTCCCCTCTCCCTGGCAGATCTCCTCCACATTTCCTCCTCCAATATTTCCAAATTACAATCGATAAAATCCATAAAACAAGAACTATGACGGAAAAAGACGATCTATTCGCAAAACACGGCGAATAGATGGTAAAAGAACGGCAAGAACACACTCCAGAATGATACTAATGCTATTATTTACAACATTTATACATTATTTACACCGAAAATACTGATAAACCACCTATAATTCACTCAGGTATGGCTCACTGAATCTTCTCACTCTCTTCGGCTCAGTCAGCTCACTTACTCGAGGAGTCACAGGAGTTTTAATCACACGTCTTTTTCTTCCGCCGGCAACAGCTTCGTTTTTTAGACAGGGTGACTGTCTTCAATCAGTTTCCCCTCGGCATCTTTGAAAAATCCAAAATACGACCAGACTTCAGACTTTGGCCGTTTTGAGGGGAAAAATCTCTGCTATAGTGTCTGTGCAGGAACCAACTGCCGTGGCCAGACTTTCACTTTCAGAGGCCAAACATTTCAAACTGTGCATGCGTGCCTCCGTCTGAGGGACCGCGGCTGCTTTACCGAGGAGTAGACACTTAGTTCTGGCTTTTCCAGGCAATGAGCAGCATCACCATGAGTTATTGACACAGTGTGGTAATCAAACGTGGTTTACCGGTAATTTAAACAGGACACGGTTATGCTAACCGTCTTAAATTTTATTGCGGTTTACCATTTTACCGGTAACCGTTACATCCCTAATTGTGATGGTACATCACCTTACAACAGGTTGAATGACACCTCTGCCATGGTCTGAGGGGGTCTGAATCACCTTCACTGGCACTATGTAACTTCGATGTGGATGGTAGGAACGTTTCCACACTAAAAAAACTACAAGCTAAGAAACATGATCAGACTGTACCTTATCAGTCCACATGGTTTATTTGTCTCTTGGGACGTCCTGTCGGCTCGCTTCTCCTCCCTCTGTATGTCAACAAATGCACGTTGGTGTGAGGCACTCTGTTTTTGTAACCGCGCAGTTACACTCAACGACCATAGAGGCCCCTAGAGAGCTAAAAAGACGGACTCTTACTTAGTGCTGCATGTTGAAATTAAAAAAAACTGTTGGTTGTACAAGTTCCTAAGGCACACCTGAATTTGCCTTAAAGGGGTATTTCACCATTTTTGATGTTTGGTTGTATCAGGAGCCTGAGGAGCTCACAGACTGTAATTATGTGAAAAAACTGTCCCTGATGACGGGAGTGCACCTTACAGGTGGTCCAGGTGGTCCCCCCCCCCGAGAACCTCTGAAATGAGGCATGTGGTGATTTCTGTTTGCTGCAGGACTCAGATGTTGGAGCTGGAGGTAACGTCACTCCTTAGTTCCTGTTTCGAGATGAACCTGAAGATCTGAGGACCTCTGAGGAGGTTTTATTTGCACCTTCAGTCGATTCAGCTAACCACACCATTATGTCTCCACGTCACCTTTTAGCCTCAGCTCCTTAAGGACCTCACCAGTGGTGCAAATTGAATATCTGAGAGGCTTTTAGGAGGAACCTCCAGACATGATCTGGAGACCTCTGGAGCAAAGGAGATTTTATGAGAAGGAGGAAAATATTGGGACTTCAGAAGGGCTGATCTTAAGGAGACGTGGGTCCATGCTAATGCAGATAATCTGCCATTGTCCTTCAGAGATGGTTGATCTCCTCACTTGTCAGAGGTAAAGTAACCTGTTCTTGGTCTCCAGATCTTAGCGGCGTCCTTGATCCAGTGTCATAAGAAGTCCAGCGCAGAGGGCAGCCCCCTCAGTCTGAAGGTGTTTGTGGCAGGAAGGAACCGGCTGGAGAACGACGGAGCCACAGCCCTCGCACAGGCCTTCCAGGTCCTTCCAGGACTTTTCTCCATTATCAATCATGAAAACAAAGCTGGTTTCCTGGAGATGTTAGAAGATGCTGTGTCTCCTGTTTGCAGCTCATGGGCAGCCTGGAGGAGGTCCACATGCCTCAGAACGGCATCAATCACCCCGGAGTGACGGCTCTGGCCTGGGCCATGCAGCAGAATGCCAGCCTCCGCATCCTCAACCTCAACGACAACACCTTCACCGACAAGGGCGCCATCGCCATGGCACAGGTACGTGCACACATCAGTGTGATGGTTAACCATCAGCATGACTTTAAGACACCATTGATGGTTTAATAGATGAAGCTGTGGAGGAGCAGCCTCTCCTAAACCCCCTGTTTGTTCTCAGGCTCTGAAACACCTGCGCAGCATCCAGGTGATAAACTTTGGAGACTGTTTGGTCCGTTCAGCAGGAGCTTCAGCCATCGCAGAGACGGTTTCAGAGGGACTGCCCATTCTCAAGGTGAGGAACTCCAGACAGACCTTCTCATTCCCTCTGTCAGCCCGACTGATTCTCCTGTAGATGGTCAGGGACACCAGAGCCTCCTCAGATACATCAGCAATATCAAATATTTCTACAGAGAAGATCCAAGAAGTTAAAGCCTGTGGCCCAAGCCCTGCTGAGTCAGAGCTCCAGCATGTCTCAGGTATGAACCAGGTCTGAGGAGGTCAGTCTGAGGAGGTCAGTCTGAGGGTCAGTCTGAGGAGGTCAATTATGAGTGACCGTTAAGCTGGGCTCAGTTTTGGTTCTGAGCTCTGCTGTGATATTATTCGGTCTTAAATCGAACTTTCTTCAAACAGGAGCTGAATTTATCGTTTGGAGAGATCACAGAGGAAGCTGCTCTGGCTGTGGCTCGTTCAGTTAAAGACAAAGATCAGCTGGAGAAACTCGACCTCAACGGTAAGTCTGTGAAGGACTCGTGTTTCACATGGAGGTTTTTTATGTTTTATTTTTATCTTCAGAAATGGCTTTAAGTCTTTACATAGATGGATTAGAGCAGGTCGCTGCCCCTCTGCGTCTCCTCAGGTATAAAGATGTAAGCCTGTCAGATACACTTTCTTTATTTTAAAACAATGATGTTCACCAAAGAGCAGAAATAAGCTGAAATAAAATCACTTAAAATGATAAAGGCACCATCCACTCATAACAACAAATAAAACACATTAACACCATAGTCAGTCCAAGTCTAATCTGAATAAAGTAAAAGACAGAGACGCACGATCAGAGGAGTTTAAGTCTGAGTGAAGGTCTGTGAGGTGGAGGTGATCTGGTTTCAGGAGGCCCAAAGTTTATGTTCCTCCACAGAGAGGACGAGGAGGACAAGCTGCTCCACAGACCCCAGCAGGGTGTGGACTTTAGAGGATCAGAGATGTGTTGATGTCAAATCCACTTAAAGATTCAAGAACAAAAAAAAAATCTGAATGAATCCTGATCAGGTTAACCAGGAGCTGATGGAGGGAGGAGAGGATGGGCCCATGTCCCCTGGTTTTGACTGGCCGTAGTGTCCCTGTTTCATTCTTAAATTCAGTTTTTATCTTTTTATCAAATATCCTCTCAAACCCAGGCTCAGGAGCTAAAGGATCTCTCTGTTTGGTTGAAGGTAACTGTTTGGGAGAGGACGGCTGTAAAGCTCTCAGAGACGTAATGGACGGTCTGAAGATGGGGGACCTGCTGGCATCATTGAGGTGATCAACAAAGCATTAATTAGCTAAAGTAGGGCTTACGCACAAAACAGGGCTTGAAAGTGGCGTAAGTCACTTCCTACACAAAGGTTGTGATTTATAAAAATAAACTTGGCGGGAGAATGTGCGCACCGGTCCGTCAACTTTGATGCTGGCGTACGAACATTTTGGAGATGTGGGAAACTGGCGGCATGGATGGTGAGGGGGTGAAGAGAAGCCAGATTCATCTCATACATGTAATGTCATCACATATCAGATTATAGACCCGCGTCATCATAAACACCCGAGTCTGCAGTGATATAGACGTGTTCACTGACTACTGTATGCAATGTTCATGTATCATACTTCATCTTCACATGATATAGAGCGGGGGATAGCACTGATTGATTAGTATTAGCTGTGACAAGGTGTGTAACAATCAGTCTAATTACTGAGTCAGCATAAAAATAGTGCATTGACACTCGTGTGTAATGCTGCACAGTGGATGCTCTGGCACTGCTGAAGATTACACAGACTGTGGATCAGGATGGAGAGAGTTTTTAGGGACCACGAAGATTTCCTGGCCCATAATGATGACTGGATAATAAACTGATTTCGATACCACAGAACAGTGCTTTTGGATCTATGCGCTGAACCGGCAGTGTTAAACAAAACCACCCGCCGGAACCGCACCGCGCCATCCCCGTGCGTCTAGGTGCTGACAAACTCAGGGGTTTCTGCAACCGGCTCCTTCCAGTGGGAATAAGCCGACAGGTATGTGTTTGATATGATTAACAATATATAATTTTACATTTTCTGTCCAAAGCCCCTTTTGGGTATGAAATAATACAGTTAAATTCTGTTCTTAGGTCTGGGATATCGCAGCCATCCCTCAGCACAATAATGTCAGCCATGTTGGATGGTATTATAAACATGAGCAGTCATACATCAGGGTTTCTTACTCTGTGGGTGAACAGGAACATTAAAAGGCTCTGCAGCAATGTCACGTTTCCAAATGTGATTGACGCAAATGACAGTCTGCACTCACGCTGCTATAAGAGCTCCGAGTGAAAATGAAAAAATGTGCCTACGATCGGTGTAGAAATTATTTGTTCCTCAAACATGGTTTTGACAGATGTAGTCTCACGGTGGCCTGGGTCAACACATGACTCATTCATCCTGACGCACAGCTTCTTCGTCTTCTTTGGTTTCGGTAGACTATACACATCCGAGGCGTATCTCTGCCCCCTCTGACGCACAGCGGTGTTGGTAACAGACTGCAGGCTGGTGATGCAAAAACATTCATGAGGTACTTTGCATTGACCATTCATGGCAACATGTGGGTGTGCAGAGGGCGGGATGTGAGGTAAAACCACCTGCGCAACTTTCAAGTGGACTGTGATTTATAAAGGGAAAAGTGCTTGCAAGTGTGCGCACGCACGGTTTTATAAATCAAATTTTTATTTGACATACGCCATTTTCAGCTTTTGGGCACACATTCACTTTTAGTATGGATCCTATGCAATGTTTTATAAAAGAGGCCCCTGAGCCTGGTCCTACAGCCTGGTCAAAGGTCAGATTCAGCAGCGTGTCCTGAGTGTGGCGCTGAGTCTGCCCGGGCTGAAGGACACTGTGACCTCAGAGGTCACTGAGCAGGGATCAGGCTGACGCCTCATCTGCTCAGAGCTTCTGCTCCTCCAGCAAAGTGGAGACAGAGGAACTTTATGATATTCATCCATCCATGCATCCATCCATCCAGTGTCTGTATCACCTTTCCTGTAGCTGAAGGGGATCAGGGGTTCAGTCCTGCAGCCTCTAACAGCTGATATTGGGCAAGACTCAGGGTTAGACCATGGACTGGTCACCAGCCAATCACAAAGCTGTCATACGGAGACAGACAACCATTCACTCTCTCACTCACTCAAAAAGTGA
The DNA here is from genome assembly GCA_037902135.1 of Cetoscarus ocellatus. Taxonomy (NCBI): domain Eukaryota; kingdom Metazoa; phylum Chordata; class Actinopteri; order Labriformes; family Labridae; genus Cetoscarus; species Cetoscarus ocellatus. Next base: position 139,762 of record JBAMNC010002070.1, read on the forward strand.
GAGATTGTCGCAAAGCAGCGTGGACAGCAGGGATCCATGTGTGACTGTGTTCATGTAGGTCATGGAGGCTCCGAAGAGATTTAAGGAAGCTAAGGTCTCCTCCATGGTGTCTTCATGGTGTCTCCTCCATGATGCCTCCATGGTGTCTCCTCCATGATGTCTCCATGGTGTCTCCTCCATAGTGTCTGATGTTGGTATCTGAGGAGGCTTCATGCAGCCCCTCGTCTGTTAACATCTCCAGCCCAGAACGAAAGCCCCGCTCTGATGATTTGTTCTTCTCCTGCAGTGATGATGAGGGGGAGCCAGAGGATGATGACTTTGAAGATGACGATGAAGACGAGGAGGAGGATGAAGAGGATGTGGACGAGGAGGAACTGGAAGAGGAGGAGGTGGAAGAGGAGGAGGCTGAGGAGAACAATAAGGTGAGATGAAGGTCATCATTGGTTTAAGATGATGTTAGAAGGTGTGGACGTGATGATGGTGTGAGCAGACTGAAGTTCTTAGGAGGCCACGGGGCCTGCTGTGTTCCTCTGGGGCTGAGGTGACTTCACTGACAGGAGAGCTTCACCACAGACAGACTGAGGGTTGACTCGCCAAACTGATCACGCCCACTGGAGACCCTGACCGCCATCTGAATAGGAAGTGTTTGATAGCTCTGTCTGTAACTCCTCCTCCTTCTCCTCCTCCTCCTCAGCCCTCCACCCCGACCTCAGCTCCTCGACCTCCAGATGTCTCATCCTTCCTCAGCTTCCCGTCTCCAGACAAACTGATGAACCTGGGAGCAAAGAGGGCGGCGCTCATCCAGCAGCAGGTGAGCCTGGAGGACCAACCTCCTGAGGACTGTTGAGAAGATCTGACCGAGTTTGACCCTCTGCAGACAGCTCAGTGGCCCCCTCTGGGCCCGGGCCTCCCTGTGAGAACCATGTGGTCTGAGGTCTGCTGTGTGCTCCTCTGGTTTCAGGTGGATGTGGCAGATGCTTTCAGCACGGCTGAAGCTTTCCTGAAGATCGCCTCGGTGTACAGGGAGGAGAACCAAGACCTGAAGACCGCTGTCATTGAGAGCATAGGTGAGCTCTTTTTGACGGGGTCAGGGGTCAGGGTTCACTTTAAAACCACTAAAGACAGCAGGGGGTCTCAGCAGGCCCCTCCCCCTGACCCCTCTGGAGCTTCAGGGGTCACCAGGTTGCTCTATCTGAAGTGTGTTGTCCTCCTCAGATGCTCTCCTGATGAAGTCCTTCTCGTCCTTGTCCTTCCAGAGCTTCAGCTTTGTGTCGTCCGTGCTGGTGCTGCTCGGACTCATAAAGGTCAGATTATTGACATTAACAGGTAAAGGTCATGACCTCTGGCGCCTCCTCACCTGATGTCTCCCTCTGTCTCCACCTGTGCCCCCCCCCCCCCCCCCCCCCCCCCAGAGTGAGGAGAAGATCAAGCCGATGCGGGTGGCCCCGGGTCACCTCCGGGTCCTGGAGCACGTGGTCCAGCAGACGTATTTTCCCAAAGAGAACGTGGCCGTGCTCGAAGCCTTCCTGTCCCGGTAAGGACGCCCTCAGTGAACCAATCAGCAGGTACTACACCTTGTCATGTGACCTTTGACACACTGGGAGCACTAATGAGTGATTATCACCTGGTGACTGGCAGATAGAGGACTCCTGTGGGAGTTCTTCATGGTCACTGAGTCCTTTTTTATCAGACGTGTTCTTCCCTGACTAACCCTGACCAGCCCTGACTAACCTTGACCACACCTGACCACACTTGACCAGCCCTGACTAACTCTGACCAGCCCTGACCACACTTGACCACACCTGACTAACCCTGACCACACCTGACCACACTTGACCAGCCCTGACTAACCGTGACCAACCCTGACCACACTTGACCACACCTGACTAACCCTGACCAGCCCTGACCAGCCCTGACCACACTTGACCAGCCCTGACTAACCCTGACCAGCCCTGACCACACTTGACCAGCCCTGACTAACCCTGACCAGCCCTGACCACACTTGACCAGCCCTGACTAACCGTGACCAACCCTGACCACACCTGCTACAGGCGGAGGGCCCTTAGCCCACCTCTGACCAATCAAAGCCCTCAGCATGTAAGCTGCCGTTGACCTTAGTGCTGTGGACATTAATGGTCCTCTTCACCTCCTGGAGGAGCTGTGGACGTCCCCCTCTCCTCCTGGAGGAGCTGTGGACGTCCCCCTCTCCTCCTGGGGGAGCTGTGGACGTCCCCCTCTCCTCCTGGGGGAGCTGCGGACGTCCCCTTCTCCTCTTGGAGGAGCTGTGGACGTCCCCCTCTCCTCCTGATCTAACGCTGTTCTTCTCCTCACAGGAACAGCAAAGCTCTGGAGTCATGTGCTCAGGCCAGGATCAGCCTCCACAGCACCCTGCAGAGAGTCTCAGCAGAGAGCTGAGGACTCTGCAGGGACTGATCTGTGTCATCGTCCGCATCAGAGCTTCTCAAACTGAGGGCTGAGGACCTTTGATGGGCCGTGGAGGAGCTGCTGGAGGCCCCAGAGGTCGATCACAATGAATCAGAACAATGATCCAGATCTGAAGACGTTTTAATGATTAATGATGTTTAGTGACAGGACTGACGGAGACTGACGTGAGGTTTAACAAACACAAGGCCTAAGACTAAACAACTGGACAGACTACCACAGATCTCCACAGACCACCACAGATCTCCACAGACCATCACAGACCATCACTACAGCCCCCTCACCTCTGGTCAGGTCAGCCGAGGCCTGGAGTTTAGGACAGAAGATCAGAAAATGAAGTCACTGATGAGGTTTTAACAATGAAAAAGGTTGGCTGCCCCCAAACACAAAAACACATCAGCCATGAATAAAAATAAAATATTAATATAATGAAAATAAACTATAATAATAACTAAATATAAATATAATAGAAATAAAGTATAATTATAATAAAAATAAACCAGATTTAAGGATAAAATCAGGACACTAAAAAACCTCTAAACCAGGTCTTACACAGGCTGGTTTTGAGGACTGATCTGGGTCAGGGTTTATGGTGCTGCCTAGTTCTGGTTTTGAGGACTGATCCGGACTTCAGACTGATGAGGGTCATCAGGTCTGATCAGAATCTGTGATGATGAGAGGGTGACACCCAGGTCAGGGGTCACTGAGGGTCTGAGGGGGCCAGATGGACGGGTGGACAAATCAAAGGGATGTAAGGGGTCAAAGGTCATGGTCTGTAAGTGACTTTGATGTTTTTTGTTTGAATAAAAATTAAAAGGTTGTTTTTCAGTCGTCGTCTCTTTGAATGAACTCTTCTTCACAAACGCATCAGACAAGCTCAGCTGGTACAAGGTCGCCGGGTCACCGCCAGGTCATTTGAGCGTGCTCACTGTGTTAATTCACCTCAGAGGTCAGAGGTCACCTGTCCAAGCTGACAGCGTTCCTGGACCTGCATGTAAACGGGGTCTGGGTTTCCTGTGATGTGTTTTTTTACTTTATTTTTTAAATACAGAGTTTTAATACACTACTGATCAAAATTTTAAGACCAGTTGAAAAATTGCAGGAATTTACATTTTGCACTGTTGGGTCTTAAGAAGGTCCTGAGTTCAGCTTCAAAATGCAAAAAGAAGAAATGGGAGTGAGACAAAAAAATATTTTAGTCAGCAATTTATTGCAAACAACCATTAAACTAAAATGGACTGTTCATCAGCTGATCAAAAGTTTAAGACTACAGCCTTAAAAGCCAAAATCTTCTCAAAAAATGTGGATTCAGTGTCATTTTCTGTCAAACAGAAAATGACAAACTGCCTTTGCCATCTCCTGATGGCAAAGGCAGAAAAGCTTTCCCTCTTTGAGCTGCATCAGCACGGCCTCTCACAGCACGCCATCGCAGTAAGACATTTTAAACTTCTTAAAGATCCTGAGGTTGATGGAACAAAACAGTCAAGTTTAGACCCAAAAACATTTCATCAGCCCTGAGCTGGAGGATCTGATTGGCTGTCCGTCAAGACACGGGACGATCCTCGGCCCACATTAAGGTTGTTACTGGTGCCGACTGCAGTCCAATTAACCATCAGAAGGTTTAAGAACAGAAAACGTCTTCAAAGACCTCGACTCCTTCAACACCACAAAACTGCCCGTTTGGAGTTTGGACCAGAGCACCAAACATGGGACTGGGTCTTGAGTCTCTGATGGGGGGGTCTCTGCAGCTGATCTGATGTTTGGGCCTGGGTCAGTCAGAGTGGGACTGTGGTGTTACAGAGCAGAGGTCAAAGGTCACCCTGAAGAATTTATCGGAGTCCTGTTTGAGGGACGTCCTGAGCGAGACCGTTAGGACTCTGAGGTGGATCAGTAAGCCGCAGACCACAGACCAGATCCACCAAGACACCTTAACCAGTGATCCTGAGACAGGCTGAAGGTAAGAGCCTTTATTATTTATTATTATTATTATTATTGGTATTATTATTATTATTATTATTTACTTTTATCATTATCATTATTCAGCTGGATGTGGTGTTAGCCATGATGGTCCTGATGAGTCACCTTCATGTCTGTAGTTTGATAATCAGGTGACGATCGGCTCACTGAAGAGTAAAAATAATTGACATGAAAACAAACAGTTGAACTCATTATTCAGCTTTTATTTCATGCATTATTCATGCAGGATACATCTCCAGTCAAATTTAGGGTCTTTTTTTGGTGTGGTGTTTAGGATTTTTATTCAAACTGCTGTGGCGTTAGTTAGATTTTAACTAAAATTATACCAAAGGTTAAAGTTTAATCAGTAATCATTTAAATTCACATTGACCTATTGATTTTATTTAATAATAAGAAGAATGGGAATTTACAGTTTACTAGTAATTTAATGTAAAAAGTAATTTTACTTTTACATTTTAGTAATTATAAAACGTACTATTTATATTTTCATTTTAGTTATAATTCAATCACAATGCTAATAATCTAAATTATTCAAGCTTCATTAATATGATTGCAGAAAAAGGCATGAGTTTCATATGTAAGTAAAAAAGTAATCCAAATATTAATGAAGTACTTAAACGATGCTGTAATCCAAGAAAAATAAAGAATATAAACACAACATACCACAACAGAGAAGAAACATAAATGAGGGTTTTTAAATTGATTTAGTGGTCGTTTTTATTATATTATAATTTCACAGATGATCCTCTGAAAATGTCCTTCTAAATATTGACCTTTAGATCGTCTGCTGCTCTTAAAAGTCAAATTAATACAGAGAAATAATTATTTATTTATATTCAGTCACAGTGTATCAACTTTAGTAATACATATGATTAAAGCTCTGATTATTATTCTCTGTGCTGTTTCACATTCAGAACTTAAATCTGTTTATTGATCCCCTCCTTTAAAAAATAGGCAGAAATAAAGAAACCTTTATGTCTAGTAGAAACCTAACTCATAAATTTATTCAATGATGTTTCACCAGTTCTACCTCAAACACATATATCTATACCTTTATACATCTATGTGTCTGTGTATATGCGGATGTATATGTATATATATACGTGTGTTGGATGTGATGTTGTTCCAGATGTCTCGGGCCCTGGCTGTGCTGCTGGTCCTGCTGTCTGCCCTCAGTTGGTCTGCAGAGACCTTCAGATGTCCTAAAGTCTGCAGCTGTGATCGCTCCAAGCTCTCCGTCTCCTGCTTCAGGAAGAACCTCACAGAGGTCCCTGTGACTGTGGACGAGGTGAGGAATGTAGGAGATCAGGCCCACTGTGACCTTTGACCTTCACAGAGCTGAGGAGGAGGGGCCATGGTTTACCCTCTGCCTCAGGCTCACCATGATGATCTGCTGATCTTCTCTGAGGACCGCAGGTCTGTCACTTCCATCGAGGAGCTGCTCAGATATGAAGGACATCCAGGACCGCCCTGACACCTGACAGGCTGCCCAGGAACCCTGATCTCTGATTGGCTGTGTGCGTGTCAGAGGCGGGGCTTACATTTAAACTTAAATACCAGAAGGGCCACAGTGCCAAATATATTAAAAAAAATACAGTTTTATCTTTATTTATTTTTTGTACCTTTATTTACATGTGTTATCTTTGGTTAGAGGTGTTATCTTTATTTATTGGTGTTATCTTTATTTATTTGTTATATCTTTATTTACATTTGTTAACTTTAGTTATTGGTGTTATTCTTACTTATTTGTTATATCTTTATTTTTTATATCTTTAGTTACAGGTGTTACCCTTATTTATTTGTTTTATCTTTATTTGTTTTATCTTTATTTGTTTTATCTTTAGTTACTGGTGTTATCTTTATTTATTTGTTATATCGTTATTTACATGTTTTATCTTTAGTTAAAGGTGTTATATTTATTTATTTGCTTTATTTGTTGTATTTCAGATCTCTCTGAGGCTGGACCTGAGGTCGAACCCACTCCAGGTTTTACCTCGTGGTGCGTTTTCTCACTCTCCGTACCTGACTCACCTGAACCTGCAGCGCTGTGACATCATCCAGGTGAAGGAGGGGGCGTTCCGGAGCCTGGGGCATCTCGTCTCTCTGAACCTGTCCCACAACAAGATCGCCATCCTGTACCAGGTGACTCAGGGGGCGGGGCCTAACTGGGAACATGGATTGATTTAAATTGACCAATGTGGGGGTGGGGGCGGGAGACAGAGTTTGAGGTGGAGAGAGAGGGGAATGATGTGAATCTGACCTCCTGTGTCTGTAGAGGGGGTTTGTTCTTGGGGTGGAAGTCTGGTCCAGGTCTGGTTATGGTCTTGAGAGGGTCCTGTTTGGCCCACAGGAATCTTTTGATGGTCTCTCCTCGCTGAAGGAGTTATCTCTGGACCATAACCTCATCGAGCAGATCCGACCTGGAGCCTTCACTCAGCTCGGACGCATCAACATGTTGGACCTCACACACAACCAGCTGGTCTATATTCCAAACATGGCCTTCCAGGTAAACACACCTGCACACACACCTGTGTTCCCATGACGATCAGGACCTGTTCAGAGTCCTGGTTTTGGACTAAACATGTTGATCTGTGATCATGGAGGTGGATGAACTGCAGCAGTTTCAGACTCCGCCCCTGGAGGACATGAAAGGAACTGCAGCTCCCCTGCTCTAATGTTTACTTCAGGTGTTTCTGCCCCCCCCCCACAGGGTCTGACCAGCGTGGCGTGGCTCCGCCTCAGCTCCAACTCTCTGAACAATGTGGCTGACGAGGCCTTCACTGGTCTGTTCACACTGGGACGGCTCAGCCTCGACCACAACGAGCTGCAGGTGTTTCCCACACATGCCATGAGCAGGTCAGCGTGCACACGCACACACCTGTAGCTTTAGCTTAGCTCTGACAGGTAAGGCCTGGCAGGTCCTCATTGATCCTACAGGTGTCTTCCCTCTCCAGACTCCGCGAGCTGACCCATCTGGACCTGGGCTTTAATCTGATGACCTACCTGGGGGAGGAGTGTGTGTCCATGTCAAAGCTGACTCACCTGTACCTGGACCACACGTCTCTCCAGGACCTCTCTGAGCATGCTCTATCAGGAGCTCCTCGTCTCTCTCACCTGGACCTGAGCTTCAACCAGCTACGTCACCTGGATCCGATCGTAGGCCCCGCCCAGCTCACCAGCCTCAACATGACAGGTAACATGACCTCCATTTTACCTGTTTACAGTCACTTCTTGTAGCTTCGCCTCTTTTTCCTCAGAGTCCTTTCCTAAAAGGACTCTGATTAGTCAGGCTCAGTCGTTCCAGGCTGAATCCTCAGGTGATCACAGTTGTGGATCAGGATCCAGCTGCTCTGAGAGGATCCTAATCCGTGTTTTCATCTCCCTCTCTACCAGGTAACCCCACCCTCTGTGACTGCCTCCTGCGGTCCCTGGTGGAGTGGGCGGGGCTCTCAGGTGTGCAGCTATCGGGGGCGTGTTCAGGACCTCCTCACCTGTCAGATGAACCTCTGCAGGCTGTCGATTCATCAGACCTTCGCTGTCGCAGGGGGGACACCACACCCCTGGACGAGTTACAGGAGGAGAGAGAGAGCACAGGAAATGCATCACCGACAGAAAAACCCAAACAGCGGATCAGGTGTCCTCCCACCTGTGACTGTGACGTGAGTCGATAAAATCATCACTGACTGTCCTGTTAGTGATGTCATCATGTCCTCATTATCCTCACCCTCATTAGTGAGGAGCAGAGGTCTTCAAAAGGTTTCTTAGCCAAGTCCTAGTTCAGGTGTCCTCAGGTCCTCAGGTAGTCTTTAAATGTACTAAGGTGGTCCTCAGGACCTCAGGTGTCCTTAGGTGGTTCTTAGGTGTCCTCAGGTGGTCCTCAGGTGTTCATAGGTGTCCTCAGGTGGTCCTCAGGTGTCCTTAGATGGACCTTAGATGTCCTAGGTGGTCTTCAAGTGGTCCTCAGGTGTCATCAGGTGGTCCTCAGGTGGTCCTTAGATGCTCTAGGTGGCCTTCAAGTGGTCCTCAGGTGGTTCTCAGGTGTCCTCAGGTGGTCCTCAGGTGGTCCTTAGATGTCCTAGGTGGTTCTCAGGTGTCCTCAGGTCCTCGTTAAACCCGTTAAATCTCTCCTTAGGCCAACACCCAGCATGCCACCTGTGAAGCTCGCTCCCTCTCCAAAGTTCCTCGTGGTTTCCCACCAAACACTCGGCTGCTGGACCTGCGCAGGAATAGCTTCCACTTTTTACCTGAGGGCAGCTTCAGAGGGAGCAGCCAGGTGGTCTCCCTTCACCTGGAGCTCTGCAGGATCCACGAGGTCGAGGATGGGGCCTTCAGGGGGATGAAGAAGCTCTATTACCTGTACCTGTCTGATAACCAGCTCACAGCTCTGCACGCTGACACCTTCGCTGGTACACCTGAGCTCACCTACCTCCACCTGGACGGCAACAAACTGGGGACATTCCCTGGACCAGGTGAGTATTGACCCCTGGGCCTGGGTCCAGGTGAGGTAAGGTAACATCAGGTGATAAGAAGACCACGTACAGGTGCACCTGAAGAGTCAGGTGGTTCAGGGTCTCCTTCCTGTTTGTGCTGCAGCGGTGAAGCTGCTACCTGCTCTGTTTGTGTTACACCTGGAGAGGAACCTCCTCTCCCAGGTGTCTCCGGCTGGTTTCCTGTCGTCTGTCTCGCCGTCCCTCAGAGAACTTTACCTCTCCAATAACTCCATCAGCTCCATCTCGGACCGAGCATTGGACACTCCCCACCTGGCTGTCCTTCACCTGGACCACAGCGGCCTGGAGAAGGTAAGGGGGAGGAGCTTTTGATGTGTGAATAAATGTGGGTGGAGCCTCAGTGATGTCATCATGTGGTTTAACCTGTCAGTTAGACAGACTTTAGTTAGTCAGTTAGTTAATTAGTTAATTAGTCAGTTTCTTAGTCTTAGAGTCAGTTAGTCACTCAGTTCGTTAGTCTGTCAGTTAGTTAATGAATTAATTAGTCAGTTAGTTATTTAGTAAGTCTGTGAAACAGTCAGTTAATATGTCACTCAGTTAGTTAGCTGGTCAGTTAGTCAGTCATTTAGTCACTGAGTTAGTTATTTAGTTTGTTAGTCTGTGACACATTCTGTGAGTCAGTTATTTAGTTAGTTATTCAGTAGGTTAGTCAATCAGTTAATTAGTAAGTCAGTCAGTTAGTTAGTCTGTGTGTCAGTTAGTTAGTTTGTTGTCAGTAAGTTAATTATTTAGTTAATCAGTGAGTTAGACTGTGAGTCAGTTACTTAGTCTGTAGTTAGTTAGTCTGTGATGGTCTCCCTGTCTGCAGGTTCCTGTGGAGGCTCTTGGTCCTGGTCTGAGGACTCTGACACTGAGAGGTAACAGACTTCAGGACGTCCCTGATCTGAGCATGCTCACTAGCCTTGAGGACGTCGACCTGCAAGATAACCTCCTGATGTGTGACTGCTCCCTGCTGCACCTGCGCAGGTAACACCTAAACCCCAGTCCTCTCTCTTAAACTAAGCTTACCCAACGTTCAGCCCACGCTGAAATGATCGTGTTCAGAGCTCCTCACCAAAAAACCTCCTGAGCTCAGCATGACCAACCCCTCACCTGATAGTCATGACCATCACCTGTGTGCACCAACGGCTCCTGGTCAACATCTGAGCGTGGATAACGTTTATTAAGGATCCCGGTCCTTCAAAAATATGAGCCTGCAGATCCTGGTCCATCAGAAATATTAGTGTGAAGATCCAGGTCCATCAGAAAGACTTTCAGACTGAAAAGTCTCCAGAGGAACATCTCGAATGTTCTCCTGCAGGTCAATCGCCTCAGACAGAGCTCTGTTTCAGTGTTTCTGCTCTCTCAGGACTGTCCTCCCTTTTTTGGAAATGTTTTCAGGTGGATGGAGAAGGTCAGTGCCCGGGTCAAAGCGTCCTGTGCTAACCCTCCTGAGGTCAAAGGTCAGAGTGTCAGCGGCGTGGTCGTCTTTGCGCCGTGTCCTGAGATGGTCCCTCCTTCAAACCAAACCACTGTTTCTCCATCTGGACTTTTCAAACTTTCACCGAGAGTGTCGGGGGAGGCCATCAGAGGGAAGAGCAGAAATAAACCACAGAAGAAGAAGAAGGCTCAGAGGAGGCCTGCTGCAGCTCAGAAGAAGAAGAAGAGCTCCTGACAGGTGAGGAGCGTCGCTGCATGTCCATGTTTCTGTAAATGGAGTGAAATATTAACAAGTTCACATATTCATGCAGGCGTGTCCTCTGATCAGGTCTCTGCAGAGCCGTTCATGGATGTCCCCGAGCTTCAGGACCTTCATCCATCCACAGATGTCCGTCAGTCCAAAGGGCTGGGCTGAAGGACATACAGACCAACGCTCTGATATCAGACGTGATGCTTCTGGAGACAAGCCTCACAGACGTGTGTTTGGATCATCAAATTATTTTAATACGGTCTTTAATATGGACTAGAACACCACTTATGACTGTTATGACTGACAAATATATTTATATACTTATATTTCAACAACGTCCAGTCTGAACTCCTTTTAGACGGATTATTATTTCAGCCCTCAGTCCTTTCTTTAACACTTTCATCTCCTCCTTCAGACTTTAAAACTGCGAAACTAGAACAATAGTTGACAATATTTTTTTATTTGAAATTAATCTAATATTTGACAGAAACACCTGTATTAATATGATATTACATCCCACATATTTACCCTACTGTGCCCAGCCACCACCCCAGACCAGAGGTCTCCAGCCTTCTTCTTCTGAAGGACACCCTCACGAGAACAGGGCCTTGGAGCTTGGCCCCTAACCCCAGATTAATCACCGTCCAAAATTAACACCAGTTACAGAGTCCAGACAGAGGGGCCTATCATCTTAACCTTATTAATCAAGTATATGATGTTAAATCTAATTAATAAAATACCTTCAAATAAAGTCTGCACAGCGTGGAGTCTTCATTCCGCTCCATCTCTGAAGGCCTCAGACCTCCAGGCCAACCACTGTGGAGCTGTCCTACAGAGGGGGCATCCATCCATCCATCCATCCTTTATCCGTCCATGTTATACCTCTGATGGATTCAGTCTGATCCCAGAATAACTGAAATGAATCTGAACCTTTAAAAGTCTCTGAGGGTTAATATATCAGCCATGTTTGACCTGATTAAACCAGATTCATGCTCCTGGTTTCACCATGTCAGTCTTAACTCAGGTTTTATTAATCCAGATTCAGTCTGGTTCATATCAGGTTAATTACCCTCTGGCAGCTATTTGATTGACAGATATGCAGAGACATTTTCCTTATGATTCTTTTGGCCAGTCATTAAAAACTAGACAATTTCCACGGAAATCGTGAGGGGGGCTCAGGCGGCCGCCGGGCATTTCCAGAATTGAAAATCAAGGACCAGAACACCTGTGTGCGAAACTTCAAAGGGAGAGAAAGTGCTCCGTTGTCATGGTGACCAACCCTCACTTTTTTCGCAGTTTTTCGTAAATAACTCGGCCAAAATTTCGCGAATCTCTTAGAAAAGTCATAGCACACCATTCCCGAACAAGCCGCACGTTTTGATATATAATTTGTGGGGTTTTTATCAAAGCCCTAGGAGGAGAAGCAGGGCGAAATTTTGTCCGGAAGATGAAGATGAAAAAAAGAGATGAAAAAGAAACGCATGGAAGAACACCCGAGCCTCCAATGATCTTTATCTATTACAGGAGCAACTGAATTTCACCAGAATACGCCAGAGGATTTTATAAACTCAGAATCTAAAATGATGCATGGCGGTTCCATGGTGTAATGGTTAGCACTCTGGACTCTGAATCCAGCGATCCGAGTTCAAATCTCGGTGGAACCTTATTTTACAGACCGGTGACTTCTGTCTTCATCACGGGTACGCCCCTTAGTGGTCCACACAGGCGACACGGGGACTCCGCTTCCGGGACAAACAGAACCCCATCCGAACATGGCCGAGACATCCACCGACCCAAATGAAGCGTGCATTCACGGGGTGTGGGACAAATTGACATTCTGCTGTCAGGAGCCTGGAATGCAGTTTGTAAATGCATGGTGTCAAAATTCAGTTCATATCATCAGTTTGATTTACTGACACATAACAACAATTAATATTTATCTTGTTTTGTTTTGTTTTATGTTTTCAAAAGGGCAGTCAGCGCTGTTTATTGGTATCACAGTGTTTGGATGGTTCTTATCAGTTTTCTCATTTTTACTCTGAAGTAGTCACTTAAACAGCCTATCTGTATTTACACTGGACATCTATTTCAAAATGATTTATTAAAACCTCCATATCTTTGTTTATTGTTGTTAATTTGTGCTATTAACAAAAATAATTATGGATATTACCACATGCATAATTTTATTGATAATTATTTTCTATATTCCCGAATAAGATCCAACTCAGCAGTTTAACCGCAGTTTAGACTTTTAATCTTCTGGATTTGGAAGCACTGTTTCTGAGAATTAAAGACGTTTATTTATATCCTGCTTTAACACAGAGGAACACCTCTCTCTGATTGTTATGTTCTGTTTTAATGAGGAGGAAACTGTTAGCACTGATGAATCTTCTAAAATTCCCTTTTTAAACAGCAAAAATGATCTTACATGAAAGGACACATATAGATCACTAACACGACTGCGTTCTTAGGAATGCTTTTGTCCGAGCAGCACTTGAACGCACCATCACGGAGTTCGTCACGGCGTCTTCCGTGTTACATGCTAACGGCTAAAGCTAACGGCTAACGGTGAAGATGGCAGCAGCGATGGATGTAGACACTCCGAGCGGCGCCAACAGCGGAGCCAGCAAGAAGAGGTTCGAGGTCAAGAAGGCAAGTGTTTGATTAAACGGTTACTTAAAGGGCTGTGACGGGAGAGGGAGCTTCATCAGCGGCGGACCGTGACGTTAGAGTGCTCATGCTAACAGCTTAGCCTTCTGATGCTAACTCCCTGCAGCTAAGCGTCAAGACTTTAGCATGTTAGCATGTTAACTGTTAGCATGAATCTGCGTTTATTTAGTGACTGAGGCGGATCAACCTCGAGAGCAGGACAGTCTCTGTTCTTATTTAACTACAGGAGGACGTAATTAATTAATTAATTTATGATTCAGTTCTTTTTAATTAACGTCATTATCTCTCAGGGCTAATCCAGCCCGGCCGCCCGCTCACAGGTGGCATGGTGGAGGAGGTGTCCGTGTTAACTGGTGACCTCTGAAGTTTCATCTTAATAACTGAAGACAAAACAGTGATCAATGTGTTCACCTGCATCAAGGCTAGAGGTGATTCAACTAAAGTGACGTCAACACACCGTGTTAATGACGTTACAGCTTCAGCAGAGACTGTCTATAAATATTTATACTGATTTTTAAATCTATTGATAATGATACAAGTAACCTGATATATCTATACTGATTGATTTATATCAATTTATTTATAATGATATATTAATGATGATTTATCAATACTGATGTATTTATTCTGATTTATTTGTTCTGATGTATTTATACTGATATATTAATTTTGACAGATTAGTTTAGATTAGATCAAATAGCACTTTACCCCTTGGGAAGGCTCCTTCAGTGAAATTAAGGTTAATAAATAAATCTAATCTTAATAAATTTTAATAATAATTATGATAATAAACAAATGAATTTAAAAAATAACTAAATTACACTATGGCTTGGGGATGTAATGGTATGAAAATTTCATATCATGGTTATTGTGACCAAAATTATCACGGTTATCATTATTATTGCGGTATTGTTGCAGTGTGCTCAAAATGTTCAGAAAGTACTTTTACACACACTTGAAATCATTTAACCCCTTTAATGTTATAATAATAACAGGTCTTTTTGTCTTTTTTGTCAATAAATATGGCAGGAAGTGTCCTTTGAGTAAGTTTTGTCACCTTTTTTTCATGAGAAACAAAAGAAAACAATTCTGACAAGTGTTTGTCATTATTATGTTATAAATGCTTAAACAGTGTGGAATTACAAGAAAGGAAAAACTGAGTTGAACTTTTAAACAGGATTCTCTTCATAAAAAATTGTAAATGCACATGTTCAAAGTTTCTAAGATGACCAAAAATATACTTAACCTATTTTACATACACTCAAACATTTTTGTCTGCCTACAGCATTAGTGTCCATGTTACAGCTCGTTATATCAGACCATGTCCAGGTGTTTTTTTAATGACGACAGTCCCTGAGGCAGTTAGCCCCCTTCAGTGACTCTCCTCTGGTCTCCCCTCTCCCTGGCAGATCTCCTCCACATTTCCTCCTCCAATATTTCCAAATTATGATTGATGAAATCCATAAAACATGAACGATGATGGAAAAAGACGATCAGTTACAAAATACAGCAAAACAGGGCAAATAAAAGGCAAAAGAATGGCAACAACACACTCCAGAATGATACTACTGCTATTATTTACAACATTTATACATTATTTACACAGAAAATACCGATAAACCACAGATAACTCACTCAGGTATGGCTCCCTGAATCTTCTCACTCTAACTCTCTCCGGCTCAGTCAGCTCACTTACTCGAGGAGTCACAGGAGTTTTAATGACACACGTCTTTTTCTTCCGCCGGCAACAGCTTCGTGTTTTAGACAGGGTGACTGTCTTCAATCAGTTTACCCTCGGCATCCCTGTAAAATCCAAAATTTGACCAGAATTCAGACTTCGAGGGGGGAAAAACCTCCGCTATTGTGTCTGTGCAGGCACCAACCGCCATCGCCAAACTTTCACTTTCAGAGGTCAAATATTGCAAACTGCGCATGCGCGCCGCCGTCTGAGGGACCACGGCTGCTTTACTGAGGAGCAGACCCTTAGGGTGCGTTCCAAGCCACCCGTAACTCGTGATTTACCGGCTACAAGTGGGCAGTGCTCTAGTCTAACTTAAGAATTCAACTCGGTTGTGCTCAACCTACTCAAGTTCCTTGTTTGACGTGATGCAGCTTAACATGATGGTGGCCCCGGTAAGAAATATTCTATTGGGGAAGATAAAAATTATTTTTTACGTTGTGCTACAAATATTATCACGTTAAGTGTATGAAATGACCCCTATATATATATCCCGACACATACATAGTATATTGCAACGGAAGAATGCCTGGAACGGTTTGGACCTGTGACTCAGAACTTTGAAGTCGTGAATCACAGGTCCAAACCGCCGCTTGAGCGCAGCCATAGTTCCGGTTTTTCTAGGCAATGAGCAGCATCACAGTGACTTATACCCCTTTCAGACTGGCCAAAAAACCCATTTAAACCCGGTAACAATCGGCTCCTGTCGGCAGTTTGAAAGGGTTTAATCTGCATTTTGACCCGGGTCGACTGACCCTGCAAGCGACACAGGTTTTTATCGGCTCGCCTCCAATCGGCTTCAGTGAGAACATCACATGCAGGTCGACCAGCTAATTTACATCATGGCGTCGGCGTAACATGCCCACGGCATTCCATCGCGCCCGTCCCCTCCATCTGTAACTTACGTGACTCTTTGCCATCTCAGCATCAGATTCCATCCACCTTCGTATCATCAGCGCTCAAATGTCGTTCAGTCTGTGCTGAGTTTGTACATTATTAAAGAGGGACAAAAGTACAAAGTACAGAAAACAGTTGACCAACATGCCCACAGCCTCCTTGCTCCTTTCCATTGTTTACATGGATGTGTTTCGGCATGCAGATGATGTCATCAATGTGATGACATCAGCTTTACGCACCAGAGGAAAAAAAAAACAGCCACGCACCTTGTCTGCTGCCGATTAGACCCGGGTCTGCCGGTAGTGGGAAAAGAGTCACTTGCTGATTGTTAGCGGGTTAACCCGCGTTGAAAAAAACCTGCGTTGACCCGCTAATTTTTAGTGTGAAAGCGGTATTATTGACACAAGCTGTTTTCGAAACCGTCCACTCATTCACTCACTATTCCCTCTGGAGTGTTCATGAAACAGTGAGCTGCAGAGGGAATGACCCAACGACATGTCAGACACAACACTGAAGTTTTCTGAACATCACTGCGTCAGTAGATGAGCTGATAGTCCTGTGATGGAGGGGATGTGCCAAGCATCATGTAAACAAACCGGGCACTCAGGAGGATACCCAAATTTTGCAGCTGTTTACGACCGTAAAAAGATGTAAAAAAAAACGTCTTAAAGGTACTTTAACATTTCTTACATTTATAAATGAAAGCAGCGCCAATTTGTGCCGTAGCAGCCATCTTTCTCTTCTTCTCCTCTGGATAAACATGACTGCATTGCATTGTGATATACTGGAGTACAATATAGGTTCATCATATGTATGCTCACATTTGCTGTGCATTGTGGGTATTTTATAGTGCACTATATAGTGAATGAAGCTAACCGCTGAGAATTTGAACAACCCTACAAAATGGCGAACACACTATATAGAGCACTATATCCATGATAGGGAACTATTTTGCACACAGCTTCTGTGTGGTAACCAAACTCAGTTTACCGGTATTTAAAACAGGAAACAGTAATACTAACTGTCGGAAAATTTACCGCAGTTTACCATCTTACTGGTAACCGTTACATCCCTAATATGGCTACTGGCTGGCTACTACTACTACGACTGCTACTTTTACTCTGACATATTTATACTGATTTTTTATCCTGAAATATACTGATTTATTTATACTGATATATTAATACTTTTTTTCTGATTTTTTTTTTTTTATACTGAAATATTATTCTGATATGTTAATACTGATATATTTTAACAGATGAATTTATTTTGATCTATTAATACTGATTAATTTATACTGACATTTACTGCTTTATATATTCTGATATATTTACACTTTATACTTGTATATTTATACTGATATATTAATTATGACACACTGATTTATTTTTACTGATTTATTTATTCTGATTTATTTGCTCTGACATATATGTATTTAAACTGATATATTAATTCAGACATATTTATACTGATTTTTTTTATACTGATATAAAAAAATATATAATCTATTTATTTTGATATATTAATACTGATTAATTATACTGATTTAAACTGTGTCATGTGTGCTTGTGTCTCTGCAGTGGAATGCTGTGGCGTTGTGGGCATGGGACATCGTGGTCGATAACTGT
Source organism: Cetoscarus ocellatus (assembly GCA_037902135.1). Classification (NCBI taxonomy): domain Eukaryota; kingdom Metazoa; phylum Chordata; class Actinopteri; order Labriformes; family Labridae; genus Cetoscarus; species Cetoscarus ocellatus. Next base: position 157,291 of record JBAMNC010002070.1, read on the forward strand.
GCCATCTGCAGGAACCACATCATGGATCTCTGTGAGTGTCCGCCTGTCCATGACCTCTGACCTCTGACCTTAATGATTAAGGTGTCACTTATCAAAGCCTGTTTATGACCTCTGACCTCTGTGCTCAGGTATAGAGTGTCAGGCTAACCAGGCCTCAGCCACCTCAGAAGAATGCACGGTCGCCTGGGGAGTCTGCAACGTGAGTCTGCACACCTGCACCCACCTCCACCTCCACCTCCACACACCTGATCAGGGCATCCCTAATATTTTGGTCCTATCTACAGAGTATTAAATCACCTGAAGACTCCCTGACCTGTTGTTCTTGTGTTTTCCCAGCATGCCTTTCACTTCCACTGTATCTCGCGCTGGTTGAAGACCCGACAGGTGTGCCCGCTGGATAACCGGGAGTGGGAGTTTCAGAAGTGAGTGACCTTCGTTAGTCTGTAACGAGCGTGGAGCACACCTGAGTGTTAACGATCTGTGGCTTCTGTCTCCTCAGGTACGGACACTAGCTGCCAACAGATGACCTTTCTCGACCTTTCACCTCTCCTGAAGGCCCCCCCCCATCCTGATGTTTGTTTTTGTTTACTGTCAGAATAAATAAACACTGATGTTGACTCCAGGCTGTGTTCTTCCGAGTCTTCATCAGTTAGCATCTGCTGTTGCTGTGACAATATAAACTGTGATGAAGAGTGCAGGAAGTCTCTCCTCTTCCTCTGCATCAGGGCTGTGGTGTGAGCGTCTCGTGATGACGGTGACCCTCCAATAGGGTGATGGTGTCACAGGTGAGCTGGTCCCCAGTCAGAGAGGTTACCCAAGTTTACCTCAGACTCAGAGAAGTCCAGTTTCTGTTCACTTGTTTCAGATCTTCATCACATTATCACACCACCCTCAGGCTGAACAAACAGAAGTTTAACCTTCATCCTCTGAAGGTCACTGTGTCCCTCTAAGACCACACCTGAGCACTCATTAATTAATCCAGTAATCACACAGCCCTGAGGCGTTATTCTGAAATAAACCCTCAGTTTGGTCTGACCAGCTGCTCAGGGATGAAATTATTAGATAGAAACTGGGATCATGGTTATTACTCACTTCACAGCTCACGCCAGCTGCTGCCATTAAACACTGATTTATTGTTTGGCTATGACCTTCAAGATAAACGTGAATTAACAGACGAGAGGAAGGAAAACCGGAGACGTCGGGTTTCTGTGACGGTTTATTCATGTGATTTTGTTTTTAGACAGAAGACATCATGACCAGAACAGTGTTTTTTTGTTTTTTTTTTCTCAATAATCATTTAGAATGATCAATAATCTGTTAACAAAAAATACGAACAGCTGAGAGTGAAAAAGCCGAGATAAACCAGAGCTGTTATCAAAGGTGAGAAAGATCCAGGATTATAGAAGAGCCCCGTTCAACTGATCCCAACTTTTCTGAGCCTCCAAACAAGCCGATGCTCTCTGTTTTTAACAACCAAAGATAAAAAAAAATAATTTTTTATGCTGATCCCGGTTTATTCAATCCAGGCTCATCAGATCTAGGTTTTAGCAATCCAGATTCATCCGATTCAGGCTCGTCTGATCCAGGTTTATCTGCTCCAGGTTAAGGTGAGGAGAGGTTTAAGGTCCGGGCTGTGAGTCATGTGACTCGGAGGCTAAATGCTAACAGCTGATCGCGTTAAAGTTTGTCTACATCGTCACAGCAGGTGGACCTGCTCCAGGTTTCTTCTCTCGGTGGAGTCGCTAAAGCGTCGAGTCGTCTCTTGGTCTTGGCCTCTTTCTGATCTAAGGCTGCGGCGGCGCTCCGAACTTGGCGCTCAGTTTGGTGACCAGAGCCATGATTTTGGGGTTGTTCTGATATTTGGCGATGTTAGCTGGATTCTGAGCGACGTCCTGAAAGGCGGCCATCACCTCGGGGTCCTGAGATCAAACAGAACAGTAAACCTGGATTATTATCGTGAAACTGAGATCTGAACTTAAAACCAGGACGACTTGAAAGGAGACGACTGAGGCCCAGGTTCAAACAGGCTCCTCAGCAGAGGTCATTAGAGGTCCCTCTCCCAGTTTTTATGGCACCTACAGGATGGCTATGGATCAGAGCTCTGAAGAACGTCTTCACGGAGACCCGAGTCCCGCTGTGATGTCCTAGACCCTTCGACCCTGTCCCCCTGGCTCTTGGTAGAGATCCATCTGATGGTGGAAACCAAAGCCAGACTGTACCAAGCTATTCTGGACCAGACCAGACCACTCAGAGAAAACTATCTGCAGGTCTTCAGTCATTCTGTGGGTGAACATGAGTCCCTGACTCGGTCCTGATGTTCTCATGGTGACATGTGAGGCCGATCTTCAGCAAACACAAGATAAGTTTATGAAAGATGGATGAACAGAAAAGTCATGTGACCTACCTTCATAGCGTTCAGCAGCTCAGGGTCTTTCAGGAAGTCACCAAGACCAGGCATCCCCCCTGGAGCTCCACCAGGGAACCCTGCAGGTCCTGGACCAGAAAACAAGACAATAAGCTGTTAGGAGAGTGAAGATGATCCAGAGCAGCAGGTCACCCCTCAGGCACCAGAGACTGAAGACCCTCCATGAGGACATTCAAAGGATTATCACTGATCCGCATCAGACTGATCCACGAGGTCTGATCCACACCTGTCTGAATGACGTGTCCTTTGTCATGACCCCCCATGTCCTCCTCCCATCATGCATTGCAGCAGCCTGTAACTTACCAGGGAAGTATCCTCCTCCAAACTGTCGGGCCTCTTCCTCCTGTTCAGAGACAGAAGAACATCAGGTGGTGTCAGGATGGAGCAGATGGACCCTCTAAAAACCAAACCTGGACAAATCCACCAACTCCTAAAGATGGTCTTCAGTTTCTGAAGGTCAGTGTATCTGCTGGTGTCCTCTTCTCGAGGAGGTTCCTCACCCTCTGAGCTCGAGCGTGCTCATCTCTGGCCTTCTTGATCCTCTCCTGCCTCTCCCTCATCTCCTTCTCTTCTCTCTTTCTCTCGTATTTACGTCTGTGCTCTGAGATTTTATTTGCCTGGAAACAGAAGAGGGAAAAATTAGAACATCAGAGAGCCACTCTGATTGGATGTTTGTAAACTTATAAGAACATGTGATAAACATGAAGGTGTGAGCCCACCTGAAACACTCGGACGGATTATTTATTGGCTTACTTATTCTGTGTGTTAGGGAGTGTTAATGTCTGATAGGTCTGTGTATTCAGAGTGTGTCACTGTATCTACATGTATGTGTTTGTGTGTGTGCTACAAACAAAATGGCCCCAGCGGACATTAAAGGTTTTCGTAGTCTAAATACACTCACACGCTTATATATATGTATATATATATATATATATATAAGATTTTATTTATGACATTTGTTTATTTTAGACCTTTACACTCTTAGATTTTATTCGTCTCTTAGTTTTAACATATTTTTATTCTTTTATCTTTAGTGTTTCCTCTGTAGGAGTCCTCTGCACCCCCAGCTATGGTCAGCTGCGGCTACAGGACTCTGTCTCGTAGGTTCCTGGTGGAGTCTGAGGTCCATCCTCTCTCCTCTGGGCTCTGCGTTGGTGTCCTGTGGCTGTGGTTGACTCTCTGCTCCTGGTGCCGACGTCTCCTCTGATGGCACTTCCTCAACTGGTCCGTCTGTACTCAGCCTCTTATTCTTAGCCCAGTGTCAACTATTCTCGTGGGTGTGTGTGCGTGTGTGTGTGCATGCGTGCGTGCATATTTGTGCATGAGTGAAATGTTGCACGCATAGGTGAGAGTAGACAGTTATGTAAAATTGGGGTGGGTAGGTGGGTTTAAGGGGAATGTTTTTATTTGTTTTCTGTGTAAAGCACTTTGAGTTACAGTCTTTGTATGAAAAGTGCTTTATAAATAGAGTATTGAGATATATATATATATATATATATATATATATATATAGTGATGCGCCCCCGTGCCTACAGTGGCCTTGACATGCTGTGAATTGAAATGGTCCCTGTCCCGGGATTGAGTTCAAGGCACACATGTCACACTGATGGGTCAAAACAGTCATGTTATCTTGACAGTTTTTCTTTTTTGCTGCTATTATTAGTATTATTTAGTATTTTTGTGCTGCTATTTGAACCTATTGTTATTTTTGTCTATTGTTACTTTGTTTGGCATTTGTTGTGGACAGCAGAGTAGGCATTTCATTGTGCAGGGAAACACGTTTCTCAATGTGCAAATGACAAACTCTCTGAATCTTGGAAAAAAAAAAAAAAAACACACACACACACGCACACACGTATATCTATATTTGAGTGTGTGAGTGTGATGGTCCTCTCTGATTGGTTACCTTGGGTTGGACTTCCTTCAGCAAAGTGCTGGCATCCTCATCATAGTCCAGTTTACACGCAGTGGCCAAATCACGAGCCGCCTCCTCCCAGTGACCCAGCAGCCTGAGACAGACAGACAGACAGTTACATGTGGCTAATGTGAGATTCATATCCTCAGGCTGAACATCAGCCACACTGGTGGAGGTCAGCTCTGCTCCTATACGGGGAGAGCAGGGATGCTAACGTTAGCCTCACTGGCGCAACAGATTCAGGAAAGGTCCTCTGATCCCTGTAACAGTTTTACACTCTGAGTGGGTCTCCAGGGGACGGCCCCACACAGGACCATCCTGAGGGTCACCTGACCATTACCTGTGGGCCTTTCCCCTCCACTTGTAGGGCTGGGCAGAGTCTGGGTTGATGCTGATGGCGCGGTCACAGTCCCTGATGGCGGCGTTTGGTTTCTGCATCTTGATGAAAACACTGGAATCAGAGCAGACAGGAAAACCCTCAGAGCAGGAAGTGATGTCACAGTTAACCAGGAGCTGGTCCTTTAAGCATATGGTTAAAAACACCTGGTCATCACCTGGCTCTCTTAGCGTACAGGATGGCTAAGCATGGGTTCAGTTTGATGGCCTCAGTGAACAGGTCCAGAGCTTTGGGGAGGTCACCTGGTGAGGAGAGCAGATGATAACATGAGCTCTAATTGGGCCTCAGGATGGACTTGTTAGGCCCACTTGTTAGTGTCTGATTAATTACTAAGTCATCAGTGAAGGTCCACGCTGGAACAGACCTTCACCCAGAGCGCTGATGGCCTCCATCTTCTTCTCGTTGGCCTGGTCCATCATCTCGTCTGTGACCTACAGATGGAGAAGAAACCTGGAGCTGACTCACTCAAACGAACGCTGAGGTGAAGATTAAGGTCAAAGTCAGACTTTAACAAGCTCAGAGTCGCTCAGGTCGTTACCTCTGCCGTCTCAAACTCTCCCATCTCCTGAGGGTCATCGGGGTCAGGCTCGATCACGCCCTCGTTATCGATCTCTGAGAGACAAAGTCATAATGTCAGTGACCACACCTCCAACTTCAGGTCTCCTCATGGATCAGAAAGCATGACGTTAGCATTAACACCTGTTCAGACACTCAAGCACATCTGCTGACTCAGCATTTTTTACTCAATAATTAACATAGCCATCTGCTGACTCATGATTTTTTACTGGATAGTCAACATGGCCATCTGCTGACTCTAAGTCAGCATGTTGACCATAAGGACCACCCCCCCTCAGCTGTTGATTGTCTGAGGAGGCTTTGGGACACTGATGAAGATGATCCATGGAGACATGGATCTTCATCCTAAGACCTTCATCCTAACTTTGGATCAACCTACTGACAGACAGTGAGAGCATGGCCCACCCCTGGACCAATGAGGGCGTGGTTTAACCCCACCTCTTCTTCAGCTGTCTCCAGCTGTGGTTCTGATCATATTTACCGATCTCGCTCTCCTCACTCTCCTCGCTCTCAGCAGGTTCAGGTTCAGGAGCTGCTGCGGCTGAGGGGGGTGGGGCACATGGACAGCCTCCCTACAGGTGAGACAGCACCTGTCAAAACATGACTGCAGACTCTTCCTGTTTAATGAGCTCAATGTGAATCTAGACATCAAACGTCACTCAGGTGTGAGGGTTACCTGGCAGGACTCCTCCTTCCGCTGAGGGATAGTCGCCCCCATGCTGTCAGACAAAAGGACCAAATCAATTAAACCAATCAGAGAGTCCTTAATTAACCAGAGTATCATAAATTAACCAAAGACTCCTTAATTAACCAGAGTCCTAAATGTACCAATCAGAGACTCCGTAATTAACCAGTGATTTCTTAATTAACCAATCAGATAGTCCTTAACTAACCAATCAGCAAGTCCTTAATCAACCAATCAGAGTCCTTAATTAACCAACCAGTGAGTCCTTAATTAACCTGATTCCAAGTTAACCAATCAGAGAGTCCTTAATTAACCAGTGATTCCTTAATAACCAATCAGCAAGTCCTTAATTAACCAATCACACAGCAGGGCTCTGATTCAACAGAGCTGCTGCTATCGGCTCTTTTAATGACCATCAGGTTCTAATGATGTCACCACAGAGAGCATTGCATTGTGGGTAAATAAACCCAAAAAAAAGAGATGAGAACACCTGCTGTCCACTTAACCTCATTAAGAAAGTCCATCAGGGTCTGTCCTTACCTCAGTGCTATCTCTGTCTCTGTGTCTCAGGTCTGTGTCTCTGGTGAACATTGACCTGACCTTGCAGGTGTCCTCGGCCTGCTGGACGGTCTTACCTGTGTAACCAGGTGCGCAGGAAGCTGAGCTCAGGCAGATGGAGGACATCTGGGTTTGTCTCACAGAGCTGCACGAAGCCCTTCAGCTCGGCCACCTTACGTGGATCCATCCTGTCTCACAGTCCACCTGAAACCCCAAGGACAGGTCTTAGTGCCCCTCCCAGAAGACAGGACAGGTCTTAGTGCCCCCCTCATAATAATATAGATTTTAAAATTTAATACAATTATTTATTGAACCTCCTGGGAATTCTCTACAGGCTGTGTGAGCCCTAACCCGTATCCTAACCTTAATACCTACAACATGTCCACATACATGTCTTTATTTTTTTTAATTTATTGTTTTTGAATCTTTATTTGTATAGCGCCAATTCATAACAAGTATTATCTCAAGACACTTTACAATAGAGCACAAAGCTCTATATGTTATGGATACACATATATGCATAGATACATATATACATATAAAATACACATATACATATATATACAAATATATACATCCAACACCCAACATGAATCCATATAGCCAATCATGAATCCCTCCATCATGGCGGCAAAAAAAACCTTCTGTTAAGCAGCAGGAAATCTTGAATGTGGACCCCAGTCCACATACATGTCCTTACATCCACATACATGTACTCATGTCCACATACATGTCCTCATGTCCACACGTCCCTGTTCAGATTGACTTCCTGTTTGTGTCTCTCCTTCTTCTTCTTCTTTGGTGCCTAGGTGTTTTATTATATAAATTCACTCGTCAATAATTAAACATTAGCATCTATTTAGATGAGACTGACCTCTGACCTGCCCAGACGGGTCAGTTAAATGGTCACTAGTTGACACGGTCACTCTTTACACCCTTACACCAGCTGATCTGCTAACGTTAAGAGGCTAGCTCTGCTAACGTGTAAAGATGAATGGAGGCTCTTTAATCCGGATTCTCTGATGTGGTCCTGGACCTCCATGACCTCACGGCACACCTGCACACCTGCTCAGGTGAGCTGGCTGCTCCTCAGAAGTTTCTGGAACATGAACGTGACGCTGACACTTTGACGCATGATAGCATCGTTAGCTAGCTGCGTTGTTAGCTGCCATTAACGCGGGAACACGATTGTTAATTAGACTTTAATTAATTTAACATAAACTCACCTGCTCGGGTATTTTAAACGCTCACCGCTGGTCCGCAGATTAATGATGAACGTCCTCAGCTCTGCTCACTGTGGGCTCCGACGATCTCTATGTTTGATTCAGGCACAGCCACGGACAGCCCCGAAGGATCTGAGCCGCCGAGGCCCTGAGTACGGACTGTCAGGAGCAGGCGACTTTAATGAACCGCGAAGCAGTCCTCCGTGACCTCTGAACTCTGCAGGGCCTCAAAACAGAGGAATATCAGTAAATGTCTCCCTGATTAAATTGAACAATTACTGAAGATCAGCCGCCATGTCAAGGCCATGTCAAGGCCCCATGGAGACAAGGACAGGCTCACACCAAGAGGCCCTGGGCCTTATAAAGTGGAAAGTATAAGATCAGAATAAAAACGTAAACAATCGTGACCATTGACCTTTGACATTGCTTGTCTTGTTCAGTCTGTGTTGTGGACGTTTTCAAGGCTGTGACATTTGAGTGAGTGGGCGTGGTTAATTCTTTGCCTGACAGACAACACTCAGGGCGGTAATCCTTCAGTGGGTTAGCTAACAACATGGAGCTAACAGGCTAACGGGCTAAAAGTCAGAGTAAAGCAGATCGCAGGTGAGGCTCAGTGGTCGGTGAGTTGGTAAAAAATATATAAATATGAAGAGATTTAATGACGGATTACTCCGAGCTAACAATCAAAACATTTTTTTTTTTTTTAATTTATATCCAACAGGAGCATGCAGTGAGCTCCAACGTTAGCATTAGCATTAAAGATGTTAGTGATCACAAACTGTTTGAGGAGGGTCACGAGGCTGCAGCGGGGGAACACCTGCACTGGTGAGTTTACCTTCATTAAACACCAACAGTCATGAGTTAAGGTCGGGAGTTCATAGTAACTCTGCCTGGGCAGACTGACAGGTGAGCCCCCTCACCTGTTTATGTGATCACCTTTAATGACCTCTGAACTCTACAGGTGATATGATCAGACTGACAGGTGACCTTTAATTGAATATTTGGTTCTGCAAACTAGTCTAACTAGCCTAACTGGTTAATAGTAAAAACTATTGTTTGCATTGGAGCTCATTCCTGTTCAGGTGGAGACAGGTTTTCAACCTGAAGCCGGGGGCCACTGAGGGGCCGCAGCAGTCACCCCACCCCCATCCCCATCCAGGTTGTTGTCCATAAAATTAAAGCATGTAACGAACCATCAGCTCAGGAGCTAAAACTCTTTTTCTGTTTGACTTTGTTCTCAATTACATCAGAAGGGTATTTCACCAAAGTGTAATCAAGACATCCAGGATAACTAAAGCCAGGCTTGACCAAGTCCCTTCTGAGCATGCTGGCTTAATGTGTTTCACAAAGGCCAATCCAGGCTGAGAAGGAGCAGCTCAGTCAAGCCAGATGAAAATTTTTCAGATAACTGCTCATTCACGGCTTTCTTCAAAAGACTGTGAGGTAGATCACCAATTTATTGATCGAAACAGGGAAGACGCATGCACATACTGAAAAAATAACTTCAGATGGAAACTTATCAGGAAGTAAAACACATCAAATTTCCATAAAAAAGAAATACATCATCTGCAATAAAGGAACAAGGGTGTGGCAGATAAAGTCAGACCTCCTGAATGCATGAGCAGCCTAAAACACAGATCAACTAACCAGTCAAAGTGTATTTACAGCGCAAATCTATACATAGAATAGAATAACCTTTATTGTCATTGTACTTTGGGGGGGTACAACGAAATTTAGGGTGCTCTCACAGAGCCACTGTGCTACACAAAGGAAGACAAAAAAAAAAAAAAAAACGAGTGAAAAAAACGTGCAAAGACAAAAAAGACAGCATACGCAGGACATGGTAAAGATAGGCTAAAATTTAAAATATGTCCAGAGCAGCATGTGGAAAAATATATATAAATAGATAAGTGTGTGTGTGTGTGTGTGTGTGTGTGTATATATATATATATATATATATATATATATATATATATATATATATATATATATACATATATATATATACACAGTGCCATGAAAAAGTATTTGCCCCCTTCCTGATTTCTTACTTTTTTGCTTATTTGTCACACTTAAACATTTCAGATCATCACAAAAATTTTAACATTAGACAAAGATAACCTGAGTAATTACAAAATAAACTTTTTAAATGATGATTTTATTTATTGAGGGGGAAAAAAGCTCTCCAAACCTACATGACCCTATGTGAAAAAGCAATTGCCCGCCCCCCCCCCCTTGTTAAATCATGAGTTAACTGTGATCAACCACATTATTTTGAAAGCTGAGTTCAATTTCACTGACCACACTCAGACCTGATTACTGCCAGACCTGTTGAATTAAGAAATCACTTAAACAGAACCTGTCTGACAGTGAAGTAGGCTGCAAGATCTCCAAAAGAAACACATCATGCCACGATCCAAAGAAATTCAAGAACAAATGAGAAACAAAGTGATTGAAATCTATCAGTCTATTACAAAGCCATTTCTAAGGCTTTAGGACTCCAGTGAACCACGGTCAGAGCCATTATCCACAAATGGAGAAAACTGGGAACAGTGGTGAACCTTCCCAGGAGTGGACGGCCTACCAAAATTACACCAAGAGCACAACGAAGATTCATCCAGGAGGTCAAAAAGAACCCAGAACAACATCTAAAGAACTGCAGGCCTCACCTGCCTCAGTTAAGGTCAGAGTTCATGACCCAACAATAAGAAAGAGGCTGAGCAAAAATGGCATCATGGGAGAGCTCCAAGGCCAAAACCACTACTGACCAAAAAGAACACAAAGGCTCGTCTCACATCTGCCAAAATACATCTTGATGATCCCCAAGACTTTTGGAAAAATATTCTGTGGACTGACCAGACAAAAATTGAACTTTTTGGAAGGTGTGCATCCTGTTATATCTGGCGTAAAAACAACACAGCATTTGATAAAATGAACATCATAGCAACAGTCAGACATGGTGGTGGTAGTGTGATGGTCTGGGGCTGCTTTGCTGCTTCAGGACCTGGACGACTTGCTGTGATTGATGAAACCATGAATTCTGCTGTCTACCAGAAAATCCTGAAGGAGAACATTCGGCCATCAGCTTGTGACCTCAAGCTCAAGCTCACTTGAGATATGCAACAGGACAACGACCCGAAACACACTTGCAAGTCCACCTCTGAATGGCTTAAAAAAAATAAAATGAAGGTTTTGGAGTGGCCGAGTCAAAGTCCGGACTTAAATCCAGTTGAAATGCTGTGGTGTGACCTTAAATGGGCAGTTCATGCTCGAAAACCCTCCAGTGTGGCTGAGTTAAAACAATTCTGTGCAGAAGAGTGGGCCAAAACTCCTCCACAGTGAAGTCAAAGACTCATCACCAGTTACCACAAACGCTTGACTGCAGTTATTGCTGCCAAGGGTGACATAAAAAGTCTATTCTCTATTTACTCAGGTTATCTTTGTCTAATGTTAAAATTTGTGTGATGATCTGAAACATTTAAGAGTGACAAATAAGCAAAAAATAAGAAATTACGAAGGGGGCAAATACTTTTTCACAGCACTGTATATATATATATATATATATATATATATATATATATATATATATATATATATATTTATATTTAAAAACAAAAAACTCTTCTCTCACCCACCCCCCTCTCCCTGGTGGGGTGGGTGGCTGTACATCCTCTTCAGCTCGGGTCCTCTACAGAGGCCTGAGAGCTTGAGGGTTCTGCGCAGTATCTTAGCTGTTCCTAGGACTGCACTCTTCTGGAGTGAGATGTCTGATGTTTCTCCAGGGATCTGTTGGAGCCACTTCTCCAGTGTGGGGGTCACCACCCCGAGTGCCCCGATGACCACAGGCACTACTGTTGCCTTCACCTTCCAGGCTTTCTCTAGCTCTTCTTTGAGCCCTTGGTATTTCTCTAGTTTCTCGTGTTCCTTTTTCCTGATGTTGCTATCACTTGGGATGGCTACATCAATCACAACGGCTTTCCTCTGCTGCTTATCCACGATTACAATGTCCGGTTGGTTGGCCATTACCATTTTGTCGGTATGTATCTGGAAGTCCCTCATTACATGAGTGCGTTAAAACAGAAAGTCACACCGGCTCAGACGTCGCCCGGGTTAACAAGGTCTGCGTCACATGCTGAGGAACCAGGGCATTGTGATGACAAGAGGGCTTCTGGAACGACACAGAGAAGGCAATGGAATATATATATATGTATATATATATATGTATAAAAACTCTTCTCTCACCCACCCCCCTCTCCCCGGTGGGGTGGGTGGCTGTTCATCCTCTTCAGCTCGGGTCCTCTACCAGAGGCCTGGGAGCTTGAGGGTTCTGCGCAGTATCTTAGCTGTTCCTAGGACTGCACTCTTCTGGAGTGAGATGTCTGATGTTTCTCCAGGGATTTGTTGGAGCCACTTCTCCAGTGTGGGGGTCACTGCCCCGAGTGCCCCGATGACCACAGGCACTACTGTTGCCTTCACCTTCCAGGCTTTCTCTAGCTCTTCTTTGAGCCCTTGGTATTTCTCTAGTTTCTCATGTTCCTTTTTCCTGATGTTGCTGTCACTTGGGATGGCTACATCAATCACTACGGCTTTCCTCTGCTGCTTGTCCATGATTACAATGTCCGGTTGGTTGGCCATTACCATTTTGTCAGTCTGTATCTGGAAGTCCCACAGGATCTTTGCTCGGCCATTCTCAGTCACCTTGGGAGGTGCTTCCCATTTTGACCTTGGGGGCTCCAGTCCATATTCTGCACAGATGTTCCTGTACACTATACCGGCTACTTGGTTATGGCGTTCCATGTATGCTTTTCCTGCCAGCATCTTACACCCTGCTGTTAGGTTCTGGACTGTTTCAGGGCTCTCTTTGCACAGCCTGCACCTGGGATCTTGCCTGGTGTGGTAGATCCGGGCCTCTATTGCTCTGGTGCTCAAGGCCTGTTCCTGTGCAGCCATGATTAGTGCCTCTGTGCTGTCCTTCAGTCCAGCCCTCTCTAGCCATTAGTACGATTTGTTCATATCAGCCACTTCAGCTATCTGTCGGTGGTACATCCCATGCAGGGGTTTCTCCTCCCACGATGGTTCCTCTAGTTCCTCCTTCCCTGTCAGTTTCCACTGTCTGAGACACTCACTAAGCGCTTGATCTCTTGGGGCCATCTTCCTGACGTAGTCATGGAGCTTGGATGTTTCATCTTGGATAGTGGCTCTGATGCTCACTAACCCTCTGCCTCCTTCTTTGCGCTTAGTGTATAGCCTCTGGATACTGGACTTGGGGTGAAACCCCCAGTGCATGGTGAGCAGTTTCCGAGTTCTAACATCTGTGGCCTGAATTTCCTCCTTCGGCCAGCTTATTATTCCAGCTGGGTATCTGATCACTGGCAGGGCATAGCTGTTAATTGCCCGAACCTTGTTTCTGCCATTGAGCTGACTCTTTAGGACTTGCCTTACTCGCTTCAGGTACTTGGTCGTTGCTGCTTTCCTAGTGGCCTCTTCGTGGTTGCCATTTGCCTGTGGTATGCCAAGGTATTTGTAGCTCTCCTCCACATCTGCTATTCTGCCTTCTGGGAGTGTGATGCCCTCTGTATGGACTACCTTCCCTCTTTTTGTCACCATTTGGCCACACTTCTCCAGTCCGAACGACATTCCGATGTCACTGCTGTAGATCCTGGTGGTGTGGATCAGTGAGTCGATGTCTCGCTCACTCTTAGCGTACAGCTTGATGTCATCCATGTAGAGGAGGTGACTGATGGTGGTCCCATTTCGGAGTCTGTATCCGTAGCCAGTGTTGTTGATTATTTGGCTGAGGGGGTTCAGTCCTATGCAGAACAGCAGTGGGGACAGAGCATCACCTTGGTATATGCCACATTTGATGGAGACTTGTGCAATTGGCTCGAAGTTGGCCTCAAGGATGGTGTTCCATTGACTCATTGAGTTTGCAATGAAGGCTCTTAGAGTCTTGTTGACCTTGTACAGCTTCAGGCATTCCAGGATCCACGTATGTGGCATCGAGTCATAGGCTTTCTTGTAATCAATCCAGGCAGTGCACAGGTTGGTCTGTCTGGTTCTGCAGTCTCAGGCGACTGTTCTGTCAACCAGTAGCTGGTGTTTTGCTCCTCTGGTATTTTTACCAATGCCTTTCTGTGTCTCTGTCATGTATTGATCCATGTGCCCACTTATCTTAGCCGCAATGATGCCTGACAGGAGTTTCCATGTTGTGGAGAGGCAGGTGATTGGCCGATAGTTGGATGGGACTGTTCCCTTCTGGGGGTCTTTCTGGATCAGGACTGTACGGCCCTTGGTCAGCCATTCAGGATGGGTCCCATCTCTCAGCAGTTGGTTCATTTGTACTGCCAGGCGCTCATGGAGTGAGGTCAGCCTCTTTAGCCAGTATGTATGGATCATATCCAGGCCTGGTGCTGTCCAGTTCTTCATACCTGAGACTTTTTCTTGGATGTCTGCTACTGTGATGGTCACGGCATCTTGTTCAGGGGGGCCACTGAGAGTACACTTTAGCTGGTTCAGTGGAGAACAGCCGGTTTATTCGCCTGGCCTCAGTCTCTCTTGTGTACCTCTTCAGTCGGGTGGCCAAGACTTGGAGTCTTTGTTTGGCAGTTTCCAAGGCCTCAGGTATGGGCATCTGCCTGTACCTCTTGGGTATGTCTTTCCTGGTTGCACCATTCTGGAACTCTGACAATTGGCTGACCTCTCTCCGTGTCACCAAGGTGGGCACTGCCCTTTGTTCTTGTTCATGTTACCCATCTTGTGTCCAAGCATCTCAAGGATCACTGTTGCTGTACTGTATATCAGTCTCAGTGATGTTTGCAGTGGGTTTCTGGAGGTACTTCACTAGTCTTCGCTAATCGGTGTCGGGGTTGACAGGCGCTCATCTTGGCCATGATCTTATCTCTCAGGTCAGTCAACCTGAGAGCGAAGAGTTGAACTCTTCGCTCAACTCTGGGGCTTGGTACCCAGTCTCTGGGGGGGAGTCAATGTTAACTCCCCCATCTGACCTATCCTCCTGGCTCCCCCTTGCCGTAGCATTAACGTGTTGTATCTCCTCAATCTCTAGTCGTGATAGCAGCTGCCGTTTGTGGATGTTGGAACACTGAGCTACTAGTTGTTTCGGCGTTAGTATTGACTGTGGGTATCGAAGTAACCATTTCTCCCACAGTCTGTTCATGTAACCCCGCTGGCTAGGGTTACTGGAGTAGTAGCATTCCAACAGAGCCTTGTTCTCATCTCGTGTCCATTGCCTTCTCTGTGTTGTTCCAGAAGCCCTCTTGTCATCACAATGCCCTGGTTCCTCAGCATGTGACGCAGACCTTGTTAACCCGGGCGACGTCTGAGCCGGTGTTACTTTCTGTTTTAACGCACTCATGTAATGAGGAGGGCAATAGCGCTAAGGGTCTTGCCCAAGGACCCACACTGGTAGCTGTCTTTTGCCCCCCATTGCGGGATTCGAACCCCTGACCCCCCCCGGTCAGCAACCCATCGCTCTACCCGCTGAGCTAACCAGCCGCTATATATATATATAAATATGACGCTCACAACTTATCAATCAGCCTTCATATATATATATATATATATATATATATATATATATATATATATATATATATATATATATGAAGGCTGATTGATAAGTTGTGAGCGTCATATTTAAGGGTTTGACTTTTGGCAGACATATTGCATTATTTTTCAACATAATCCCTTCAGTATCTATACACTTTTGCCAGCGATGTTTAAGGGCCTCAGTGCCACTTTTAAAGAAGTCCTTTTCTTGACCATTAACTTCTCCACTGCATGTATGACGTCATCATCTGACCGAAAGTGGCTACCGGAAATGACCTTTTTCAATTTTTGAAATAGATGAAAGTCTGATGGAGCGAAATCAGGCAAATAAGGCGGCTGCTCAATCAGTTTGAAGCCACAATCTTTAATGGCAGCCATGGCAATGACAGACTTGTGAACAGGGGCATTTTTATCCATTTCGCAAAAGTCACTTGCCTTGTTTACTTTAGAGTGCTACCTCTTCAACATAAACTGACCAAATGACACCAGTCTTCAGGTACACAGCCTTAAATAGTCAGGGAATAGTAGAGCTGAAAAAAGACATCCCTGCTTATGTTCTTCAGTACAAGGCTCACACCTTATCAATCAGCCCTCGTAAATATATATATATATATATATATATATATGTGTGTGTGTGTGTGTGTGTGTGTGTATATGTATATATATATACACACACACACGTATATATGTGTGTGTGTGAGTGTATATATATATATATATATATATATATATATATATATATATATATATATATATATATATATATATAGTTTTATGTTCATGTAAAATAAAGTAATATAAATTTAAAGTGACTAATGCTGTTTAAAGTGACACACAGTTCAGACGTAGTGGGTGGTAGGGTGATTGTTTGTTCTTCAGGGCAGTATGGGGTGGGGTGGGGTCAGGGGTTATGGGAGGTTGTCCATATGTGGGTGAGTTGTATTTTGTCCATGGGTGTACATATTAAATTTTGAAAAGAACCAAGGAGAGATGAAAGAACATACATTAGTATTACAATTAAATAATACAACCCATAGTGGGAGGAAGAAAGGAAGCGTCCTAATAATTATAAAGAGTTTCATGACGTTCGAAAACGTGTACATTTATACATATAAGCTTATAAATTATCTTTTCTCTCTCTCTTTCTGTATATACATATATTTATATACACACACACAGAGAAGTATATGTACACATATACTGATAATATACAGGGCCGGTCCTAGAACTTTGGGGGCAAATGAATAGTTATCAGATTGAGCCCTATTCACTGCCCAATTTCTCAGCACAAGCATCTTAGGAGCAAATTTTTTAATAGATACGACGGTACATACTTTTTTAAAATACACGACTTATAACTATTACAGTACATTTGTGTTGCTTGAAGACATAAATACGTTCCAAACAGTGGAGAAAACACTCTTAAATTAAAGTTATAGGGTAAGTGGTGAATGAAACTATATCCTAAAAAGAACTTTCTGTCATTTGAACCATTTTAAGCATTTAAAATATATTTGTTTATCACATAATCAGTCTTTAAAAGATTTAAAATGTCTGAAGATCATACATTTGTTTCACTTAATAACCTGTTGTCTTCCAAATTGCAGAATATTTTAACATGCTGTTTGGTAAAACTAAAACATGGAATAAATTAATATCCTCTAATAAATCTTCAGAAGGACTTTTTTTTTTTTTTTTTTTTTAAAGATAATTGTTATTTTATGAGTGTTAACAGAAGCAAAAGATGCTTGAATTTTACATTTTTTACAATTACAAACAATGATGCTGATGTTTTTTCATTATTGTACGTGAGAGAAGAGACCCAAAGCTATGGCAAAAAATTAAAGATTTATTAAATAATAAATAATGATAACATAATGTGAAGTAAAAACCATCATGTTAATTTGATATGATGAAATATGAACACAAGGTTTTGTTCTGTTTAGTATAGTGGTGTCAGGTTCATTTTTATGTAATCTTCTTTGTCTGTTAAAGTGTAAATTAAATCTCATTTTCTAATGGAGGGAAGTGAGGATGTGTTATAATGTACTTTGTTAATTATTGTAAAATATTCCTATTCTAATAAAAGTATGATTCAGAGCCTCCAGAATATTGATCTTTGTTATTAAAAATATAAAAAAACTAATTTGTATTAATTAGAAAAAACTTAAACAAAATAGAAGAAAATATGAGATATTTTAATAATTTGCTTAAATTACTCGTGATTTTTGTTTGCTTTTGGTTTAAATCCTATTTTTCTTTTTCATCCTAATTTTAAATGGTCTCTCAGTTCTTTGAAAAGCATTTTAAAATGAAATGTATTATTAACATACTCTTTAAGTCATTATTGTTATAACAGTCAGAAACATGCTAATTTCAGATGAGAGAGCTGCTGACTGAACTGCAGGATTAGTTAAGCCTGCCTGTTAGCCTGGTCTGGAGCAGGCTAACAGGCAGGATTAGTTAAGCCTGCCTTTTAGCCTGGTCTGGAGCAGGCTAGCTGCACAGAATAAATCTCCAGTGTAGCTTATGAGCCTCTGCTTTCATGAAACCAAATCACAGCTAAATTCATCCAGGATACCTAGAAAATCCCAACTCAATCCCCTATCTAGGTTTTGTGAAATACCGCTCAGTTTAACCTCCTTTTGTTTGTTTGTTTGTTTGTCAGGGAATGTGTGGTGTCCGTGCAGGAACATCTCAGTAAAACCTGGAGGGTTAAAACCAAAAACCGTTCCACCTCGGTACCTGGGTCAGCCTAGTCCATTCACCCACCCACACCTCCTCAAACCAGGTGAGCTAACCCTAAGCCTGTCGGAGCGTTAATCAGGATTAACGATTAAATCCGACCACGATGACCTCTGAAGGTGGATAAATATTTAATCAGGTGAGCTTCTGTCAGAGCGTTAATCAGGATTAACGATTAAATCTGAACACGACCTCTGAAGATGAATAAATATTTAATCAGGTGAGCTTCTGTCAGAGCGTTAATCAGGATTAACGATTAAATCTGAACACGACCTCTGATGATGAACAAATATTTAATCGGGTGAGCTTCTGTCAGAGCGTTAATCAGGATTAACGAATATTTGAAGAACACTTAGAGGGTATTTCATCAGACTTGGCACAGACAGTTGCTCTTGTTGAAGAATAAACTAGTTAGAGTTTGAAGGCCAAAGGTCAAGGTCACTGACCTCAGAGAACAACCCCCTCAGATCTTCTGACTAAGGTTGACTGATATTTTTAATACCATCATCGTTTCAGTGACTGAACATTTCTGTAAACGTGTAAAAACGAGGTTTTAAACTATCAAACATCGGATCAACCTCAGTCTAAGACCATGTCTGTGTCCTCGCCAGGTGAGGTGACTCCAGGTGTCAGTCAGTCAGAATTTGACCTCCGCAGACATCGGCTGGCGTCACTCATCGAGGTTCAGGCCGAGCGACTTGGACCGTCCATCTCCATGGCGACACATGTGGTCGTCGTTCTGTCTCACCCGACACGCTACATGAGCAATGACATCCCGTACCACTTCCACCAGAACCAGGTCTCCGACCGTGCTGGTCTTATTTAATTTATTAGTGCAACAATTAAATCACCTGGTTGTTCCTCTTTATGGTCGTTTACGTCTTGTTTCTCCCTTAATTGATCAGTTTTGTTCTTTTTGATTTATTTTTCTTCCTTTTTAATATTTTTATTTTTATTCTGTTTTTATTCCATTTTTGTTCTTTTGCTTTTTTCTTTATCTTTATTCATTTTTTCTGTTTTTATTCAGTTTTAATCCATCTAATAAACTTTCTGTAAATGTTCCTCCAGGACTTCCTGTACCTCAGCGGGTTCCTGGAGCCCGACAGCGCCCTGGTCCTTTATGGTAAAGGGCGCCCGGACCAGGCGGCGCTGTTCGTCCCTCGCAGGGACCCGGGGAGGGAGCTGTGGGACGGGGCGCGCTCAGGGAAGGACGGGGCGTCGGCCCTGACCGGCTTGGAGCGAGTCCACAGCACAGAGGAGCTGGGGACTGTGCTGAAGAGCCTGAAAGGTGAGGGGGAGGGGCTATTCAGTAGGCCACACCCCTTTAGTGGATGTTTATGTGGAGCTGGTGCCTCTAGTGGGCACAAGAGGAACTGCAGCCCTTATTTTTCAGGCGTCTGTGTGACCTGTTTCATCTCTTCTAGGCTCTGTGCTGTGGTACGACAGCTCTCAGCCCGCCCACCCTCGACTCCATCAGACTCACCTGGCTCCTGTCCTGGAGGCGGGGCCACTGCCTCGCTCGGTCCGCCCCCTGATACACTCTCTGAGAGCGGTGAAGAGTCCTGCAGAGGTTGAGCTCATGCAGACAGCTGGACACATCACTTCACAGGTGAGGGCTCAGGTATGAAAGGGTTAAATTTAGGGGTTAAACTTAGAATTTGTAAAATATTTAAACTATTTTCAGTTCTTTTTAAAAATAAGCGTCTTAAATATTTCTGCTCGTTGATTTTAATTTTTCAGGCGTTTAAGAGGACGATGTCTTTCTCTCGTGGAGACATGGACGAGGCTGTCCTCTTTGCTGTGGTAACTGAAACATTATTAGAAGTTCACCTGTAGATCAGAGTTTTTATAAATCTAGTATTTTTGCTGTTTGCCCATAATATTAAGTTTGTTACAGAAATTAAGCTTTTCAGGTTGATCCAAATTTTATAGAAAATGAAAAATTACTTTAACTTAAAATTGGAAAAAATAAATTACTAATAGGAAGTTTATGATCTGTTTTTTATTTTATTTTAATAAAGTTTTTATAATATTTGATCTATTTTTATAATGTCTTTATGATCTGTTTTTATAATATTTATATGACCTGTGTTTATTATATCATATGATCCGTGTTTATTATATTTTTATTAAATTTGTGTGGTCTGTTGTTTCAGTTTGATTTTGAGAATCGTCTCCATGGAGCGAACTTTTTGGCATACCCTCCAGTTGTCGCAGGAGGAAATCGAGCGAACACGCTGCACTACATTAACAACAACCAGCTCATCAAGGTGAGGAAGGGCTCCCGTTAAAGCATGAAATATTATTCATATGAAACAAATGAAGAGTGTTTTAAATAAGCCTTCATCTTCCATCAGGACGGTGAGATGGTGCTGCTGGACGGGGGCTGTGAATATTTTGGTTATGTCAGCGACATCACTCGAACATGGCCCGTCAACGGGAAGTGTGTCTGACTAAGTGATATTTATGACGTTGAAATATTCTCACAAACAATAAAACTCTCGATTCTGACTATGAATGAGGGCCTTCACCTTTAAGGATAATCCCAGTGCTCTTGATGGTTGTAGTCTGGCTCATGTTTGAATGCAGAAGTCACCGTGTGGACCATGCTTTATAAATGTGATAAATGTGTATTTAATGGTCCTTTAAAACATTTTGTTATTTATAAACTTGATTTTATATTAAAGGGGGCATTTCCAGTTTACACAAAACTGACCATGACCTGGCTCTTGGCTCCCTGCAGGTTCTCCCCGGCTCAGGCCGAGCTATATGAGGCCGTCCTGGAGGTGCAGCTGTCCTGCTTGTCTCTCTGCTCACCTGGGGTCAGTCTGGATCACATCTACAGTACCATGCTCGCTCTGATTGGACGACAGCTCCAGAGGCTCGCCATCGTCTCGACTGGCTCCAGCGATGCAGATTTACTGAAGGTAATAAAACGAGGAGGACCACCTGGTGAGTTCATCCCTTCTGGAAGTAATCCAGAGCTGACAGTTCAGGTTCAGAGGGGCGCTGAGAAGAAGGTCCAGGCTGGTTTTTCAGGTAGAGTGGGTAGATCTCATGTGGGCTTCAGGTCCATGCTTGTAAGAAGATCTGAGGTCACATGACCAGGGCTTTCGTTGCCCTGAATTCAGAGAGGTCATCCTGGAGTCAGGATGGACCCCCCAAACAGCAGCAGCCTTCATAAGAACGTGAAGGACGGACCTCCTGAAAACAAGAGCAAGAGAGTGGAGGCACCATGGAGACCTGCAGGGGACAGGACAAGCAAGTCCTGGACCTTCTGTCAGGTTTAAGGGTCTCTGGTCTTCAGCTGCCTGAGGCTGTCAGGAACTGCAGCAGAAAACAGACCTGATCAATCAGAACCTGATCAATCAGACTGATAAAGCTCTCTGTCCTCAGGCTGCCCGCAGATACTGTCCTCATCATGTTGGACATTACCTCGGCATGGACGTCCACGACACACCTGAACTGTCCCGCTCACAGCCACTACAGCCAGGGATGGCCATCACCATCGAGCCAGGTAAAAAATATATAATAATAAAGGTATACTAATTTATAATAATATAGGTATAATAATATTATGAAAGGTATATTAATATATATTAATAAAGGTATATTAATATATAATATTATTAATATTCAGTGTGTGTCATAGCCACGGATGGTCATGGACACTGACTCAGGGGTCCTCAGAGGGTCCCTCAAAGCTGGTCTGAAGTGGACCATCATATTTCTCCTTGGACCCTGTAGTTTAAAGCTAGGGTTGGTAATTTTATTTAGATACACTTTTTGTTATACTGGTTAAAATGTTCATTATGTCCCGATGGCAATAAATGCATGTGTTCTCTAAAGAGAGCGAAAAATAGCCACTGTCTACAGCAGGAGTAAAACAGGGAAAACACCAACCAATCAACGCGACCGGTACCGAGTTTATTAAACGAATCAAATCCTGTACTGCCATTTTGCCCACCTTCTGCGCATACATTTTGCCAGCGTGCACTGACCCTGATTTAATGCGCATAGCTGAGCTGAGAGGGATCCAAGTACGCTGGAGAATGCTTACCTGTCAAGTTTGTGCTTTGAAAATAAGGGAAGCCCTCTGCAAGCCGTCCCACAACCCCAACCAAGCTCCAGTATCCCTCACATTTAAGACCCTAACCCTAACCCTAACCCTAAGTGTACAAGAAATCTAAAATAAACACTTAATTTTTCTTGGTTTGTTGCCGCTGTGGGCTCTAATCTTGCGATAACTGCCACCCAGGCTACTGCAGGTGGCGGTTCTCGCGAGGCTTTTTCTTCTTCTTCGGTTTTACGGCGGTTGGCATCCATCCAACCGGTGCATTACCGCCCCGTTCGGCTAATGACAGAGTTCAGTTTGGAGAGGCAGAGGAATGTTGTCCCGGCCAAAATGGGAGACTTGACAGCGATGTGAAGAATGGCAGAGAAACTACCTATATCCCAATTATCGCTCCTCCTGCTAAACAGAGGAAGAGAAGAAAGATGGAGGCAGAGAAGGCCTAAACAAAAAAGAATTTAGACAAAGCCAGGGCCAAAACCAGAGTCAACACCGGGTTGTGAGTACTAACTAACTTGCCGATTTGTTTGTTTTTTAACTTTACTATGATAATGTTTTGGTGTTTTCTTACAGCTGAGTGAGACATGACTTGGTGTAGTGCAATATAAACACGATGTGCTGTGGACCGGTTTTTAGTCAGATGGTCGCGAATCAGCAGCGCTTGTGCATGTGAGCGGGGGGCGTAGTTTTTTAGGAGCTCCAGGGAGGGGAGGGGGCTTGGTGGAGTCCTGAGGAGATGCTACATTCAAATTCATGCTAGTTTTCCAAAATTACACACCTTATCTTTAAGGAAACCTCCCATTATTTATTTTCCATATTTGATTTTTTATCTCCATGCACCTGGCCAGGTATCTACATCAGCGAGGACAACGAGGAGGCTCCTCTGCGTTTCCGAGGTCTTGGCGTGAGGATCGAGGACGACGTGGTGATCCGGGATAAAAGCGGACCTCTGGTCCTATCTGCTGGAGCTCCAAAGACCCTCGCTGATGTGGAGAAGGTCTGCGCTCAAAGATAGGACAGACGGGTATCCAGGTGAGACCCTGTGTCTCCATGGTGACAATGACATCATCACACTCAGGGCCGCAGGTACAGACGGGACGCTGAAGGACTCTACTTCAGTATGAACTTGGAGAAGATCCTTTATTAAACGGAGAACGAGGCGATGGCTGTAAAGCACATTTATGTTCATGCACACCTGCACAGGCAACACCAGCTTCACACAGGACTGTTATTTATATGACTTTATAAACAGCTGGAAACTCTCAGACCAACAAACTAATTTTTTATATTCATCATTTTCAGCAAAAAGGAAATAACCATTCACTCAGAGCTGCGCCCTCTGGTCCAGGTCTTTGGAGGTCTCTGTGAAGACCACCAGGTCGTTCTGAGGCTGACCTCCCATGATCCTCCAGTCTGTCCATGTCAAAAAAAAATGAGAAACAATAAAAACACTTAAACTGAAATAAAGACCTGAGTTGTTTTTCATGTGGAGCAGAACCTCAGACCAGCACCTGATCCGGTCTTTGGTCATGTGACCTCAGCTGTCTGATCATCAGAGGCTTTAGGACGCTGCTGTACTGTGAACACCTCCAACCTAACTTCAGATCAACCTACCCACAGACAGAGAGGACAGCTGAGGCGGGGCTAAGACCATCTGACCAATAAATTACAGCGTGGGCTTGTGTCCATGTCCATCATGTCCCTGACTGTCCAACCAGAAATCCTATAAAAACAAAATGGGTGTAAATGAATGAATGCAGAGAGAGCCAGGAACTACAGGGTCTTGACTGCCTCTAGAGGACAGTCCAGGAACTACAGGGTTTAGACGGCCTCTAGAGGACAGTCCAGGAACTAAAGTTTTTGGTATTTCAGCACTGGCTACATTGTTTTCAGCCTGAACGGCTGCACCACGGGAGACCTTTAGTAATGATGAGGTGAAACATGATGGTACAACTAAACACTCAATATTACAGTTGACATATGTGATATATGCCTCTTATGGATGGCTCATATAAATATAAAATAACTTTACATTTTATATTCATACTATCAGACTAAAGGCTGCAGATACTGATATTTATATTATCAGACTTGTATCTGCAGGTACTGATATTTATATTATCAGATATACCGCCTAGGTGGAACTAATGTCTTCACTAACTAATGTTCCCACACAGACATGGATTGTCACTCAGTGATCCGGAATAAAAACAGTCTGTCCCGGGTGTGGTCACACACCCACACTATGCTGATTGGCTTTCGCGGCGTGACATCCCCTGAAAGGTCCAAATTTTTTAACTTTGGCGACCGAGCAATGTTACCTGGTTGCACGTCCAAAGCAACCCCAGAGTTTCCATCTGCAGCAACAGGGGTGCTGCGATATGTCTCCCAAGATGTAACCAAGTCGTCCAGATCGCGTTCGTTGCTTCGTGTGAGATGTGGTTGCGCCTGGTCACAGCTGATCACAGATACACATTGACTTTACATGGAGAGTGGTCACCCAGGTCGCCCAAGTCACGTTTGGTGTGAATGTGCCTTTATATTACGTTGGACCGTCTTTAGCTTTGGTTACAGCACACATTCACTGTGGCATTGTTTCGATAAGCTTCTGCAAT
Organism: Cetoscarus ocellatus; assembly: GCA_037902135.1. Taxonomy (NCBI): domain Eukaryota; kingdom Metazoa; phylum Chordata; class Actinopteri; order Labriformes; family Labridae; genus Cetoscarus; species Cetoscarus ocellatus. The sequence continues at coordinate 182,068 of JBAMNC010002070.1, forward strand.
GTCACAAGATTTATTTCCATCCAGTGTTGCACTAATTTTTTTACCCAGATCTTGTATTGATGGTGGGAGAGTCTGACCACTGCACAAAGCCTTCTCCAGCACATCCCAAAGATTCTCAATGGGGTCAAGGTCTGGACTCTGTGGTGGCCAATCCATGTGTGAAAATGATGTCTCATGCTCCCTGAACCACTCTTTCACAATCTGAGCCCCATGAATCCTGGCATTGTCATCTTGGAATATGCCCGTGCCATTAGGGAAGAAAAAATCCATTGATGGAATAACCTGGTCATTCAGTATATTCAGGTAGTCAGCTGACCTCATTCTTTGGGCCATAATGTTGCTGAACCTAGACCTGACCAACTGCAGCAGCCCCAGATCATAGCACTGCCCCCACAGGCTTGGACAGTAGGCACTAGGCATGATGGGTGCATCACTTCACCTGCCTCTCTTCTTACCCTGATGCTCCCATCACTCTGGAACAGGGTAAATCTGGACTCATCAGACCACATGACCTTCTTCCAGTCCTCCAGAGTCCAATCTTTATGCTCCCTAGCAAACTGAAGCCTTTTTTTCCCGTTAGTCTTACTGATTAGTGGTTTTCTTAAGGCTACACAGCTGTTCAGTCCCAATCCCTTGAGTTCCCTTCATACTGTGTGTGTGGAAATGCTCTTACTTTCACTATTAAACACACCCCTGAGTTCTACTCATTTTTCTTTAATTTGATTTGGCCAAATGTTTAAGTCTCGCCGATCTCGATCATTCAGGATTTTTTTCTGACCACATTTCTTCCTCAAGGACGATGGTTCCCCACTATCCTTCCAGTTTTTAATAATGCGTTGGACAGTTCTTAATCCAATTTTAGTAGTTTCTGCAATCTCCTTAGATGTTTTCTCTGCTTGATGCATGCCGTTGATTTGACCCTTCTTAAACAGACTAACATCTTTTCCACGACCACAGGATGTGTCTTTTCACATGGTTGTTGAAGAAATGAGAAACTACTCATTGCATCAGCTGGGCTTAAATGACTTGTTGCCAGCTGAAAGATAATCGCCCATGCAGTAATTATCCAATAGGAGGCTCGTACCTATTTGCTTAGTTAAATCCAGGTGGCGACTATGTTTTAGGCCAGGCAGTGTATTATCAGACTAATATCTGCAGATAGTGATATTTATATTATGAGGCTTGTATCTGCAGATACTTATATATTTATCTTATCAGACTAAAGGCTGCAGATACTGATATTTCTAATATCAGGCTAATGTTTGCAGATACTGATATTTATATTATTAGGCTAATATCTGCAGATACTGGTATCTTGCCAATAAAATCTTGCATTCCTGTTTTTTAACCACATATACAGCTGTCCATTAAGACACATGGAGGCATTTGTGTGATTTTTGTGAATGTGATATTTTCAGCAGAAACCTCAGTAATGTAAAGTGGTCGTGTTTTTATATGCACTGAAATATTTTGTGTTACAGATCTTATAATTTTTAAATGTGGCTTCAGTGTCTTAGATGAAATCATGTAATTCTATGAGAGCTTATAGAGATCTAAATGCTGAAAGGAGCTGATTTTTCTGTCCTACCAACAGTCTGAAGATAAAAAAAAAAATGAAACAAATGTTTACAAATTAATAAGAATAAGACAGTAATGGTTACATAGAAAATGAAAAAACGTAAAAGACATGTTCAAATAAAATCTGGAATAACTTTAGCAAATCAAAAACAAAAAATGAGAAAAATAAAACAGTATAAACTGTATTAAAAAGTCGAAAACAAACAATAAAAGAGAGCTGAAGAGTTCAATAATGAAAAATGACGAAATTTAATTTAAAACAACACCTACGAACTATATAAAATTTAAACAAAAAGTAAACATAACTCGAACTAAAATTATACAAAAATTGAACCAAATTAATTGATCAGTCCTCTCAAAAATGAATCAGATTAGCAAAAATAAGACAAAAAAGACAAAAAAAAATTTATAAAACGGGATGAAATTGTTTAAAACAGAAGAAAAAAATTAACAGAACCTTTAAAAGGGTCTCCCTCCCGCGCCGATTATCACATGCGGAGAACTATCGCCCCCTGCCGGCAGAGTTCGGTACCCTTTCCGATAAATCACGAACACTTCCGAAGACTCCCCCCCCCCACGCCTAATGTTGCTGTGCCTCTACCCCCACCCCACCCCCCACCCCCCCCATCCCCACCCCCACCAATCACAGGAACAGAAACAACAAGCCGCCATTTTGGTTGTTACGGACGGACCGTCAGATGATACTCGAGAGGAGCGAGTAAAGCGACTGACTGCAGCCGCTCCGAGAAGCACCAAGAGCGGGGACAGAGTGAGTAAACTGCTGGTCCGACAGGCGCCGAGAGCGGGGAGCGAGAGGACGGGCTGCCGGTCCGAGAAACACCAGGAGCGGGGAGCGAGCAAGCAGGCTGCCGCTCCAGAGGGACCGAGAGCGGGGAGAGAGAGGACGGACTGCCGGTCCGTGAGTCACCGAGGGCGGCGAGCGGAAGGACGAGCCGTCGGTATTACCGGGAGAGGAGGGAGCATCGTTAAGGAGAGGAGGCAACGAGGAGGTGATATGAGGAGGACACAGGGTGAGGAGCGGAGACCCCGAGGAGGAGGCAGAGGGAGAGATCTGTTCTAACAGAAGGAGGTGAAGAGAGGAGGTGAGGGAGGAGACGGACTGAACTAAAACACCTGATTTAGCCCACAGGAGGGCTTCACTCTGCCAAAACTGCAGTTTTGTTCGACTTTAAGGAGAAATCCGCACTCATTTTAGAATTATTGACTTTATAAGTTTAATTATAGTTCCTTCTCCATTTGCTGCTCTAAAGCCTCTCTTTTACATGTCCAACACTTTTATCCTACACGGTTTTATTTTAACCATATTTACACATTTTATTAACCCTCCGAGGTTAAAGTGATGAAACGGGAGGAACCCGGAGGCGGGGCCTCTGCCAGGTGAGGAACGTTTACCTGTCGGGCTCATTTTAATAGAAAGTCCATCTAAAGCCCTCACATGAGACGTCTGCACCGTGGAGGAGGAACACCTAAAAAGCTTCAAGACCCACAACATTTCAGAAGGACTACAGTCTCCCACAGACTGGGGTCAGGTGATGCACTGAGCCTTCATGCTGAGATCTTCTCCTGCATCAAGCAGATGTCTGCATGCTCCTCCATCATACTCACCTCCTCCATCTGCCCTGCTGAAGGAACATCTCACAGAGGAGCTGCATGTGTAGACTCAGTGGGCGCTCCTGTGTGGAGAAGACGTGAATGAATCAGGAGAACAATCATCTTCATCAGACCAGCACCTCCAGGCTCATGATTGAATGGTTCCTGAAACCATCTGCTGCTGATCTAACTCACAGGGCCTCCTGGTCCTATTGCTGCTCCACAGGCCTCCAGTGAGAGCACAGACGTACCTGCTCAGGTGGGACAGACCTTCATCGTCAGCATGGAGCTGCAGGCTGCTCTCTGAGAGCTCCTCCTGCTGCTGTGGTATCATCTCCTCCTCTCACCTGATAAGACCATGGAGGAGAGCAGAAGGAGCAGAACCGGAGGGTGTTCTTGAGGAGGTTCCTCACCTCCTCTTCCTCCTCAGTGTTAGAGAGAAGGCTCCTCTCCTCACCTCCTCCTCCTCAGTGTTTGAGAGGAGGCTCCCCCTCTTTTCCTCCTCCTCCTCAGTGTGTGGATGTGGATCAGAGGCTCTCTCTCAGACCTCCTCTGCCGTCGTCCCCCTGCCGTCCCCCGCACGGTGGGGGAGTCCTCCGGAGCCTTAAGACGGACTTAAATGAACTAAACTCGATTTCAAGGATCTGTTTTTATAGTTTTGTTTAAAATGGCTGATAATGGAGTCCTGGAGTCCTGTCCGCCTTCAGCCAAGAGACCCAAACTGTCCCCCCCACCTCTTTCCGATGGAAACGGTGAATATGATTATTTATTATATATCTTATCATTGTTTAATTTAATTAGAATTTAGAATTGATTTAAAGCTTTAATTAAGGCTCATTGTGACCGTGTTCATGCTCAGTAAGAGTTTATCCCAAACTTTATTTCAGTTTCACACATGTCTGAAATCATTCACAGCCCCTAAAGGTCATTTAATAGATGAACTTTGATGATAAAGTGATTTTAAAGTGTTAATGAAGTAAATTTTAAAGCGGGATAAACTTCGCCTCGGTGATGTTTTGGTGTTAGCATCATGCTAACTAGCTCTCAGTCCAAACAATGGGAGAGTGGGGTCCCCCCGGCTCTTTACGGACTCTTTTGTGTGATGTAAGGTTAAAAATGTCCAAAAAGAAGACCACAGAGACGAAAACGTCCTGGTTTATCAGCTCTATTTAAACTAAGACTTTAAAATCTTTCAGTAAAGCAGCTTCAGGAGAAAGTAACGGTAACGGAGAGAGCTAGCCAACTAGCCTGATGCTACAAGCCGGCTCAGCTGGTAGCTGCTAAACCACACTCAGGCCTGTTAAGACTTCAGAAAACGAGCCCGTCAGGCTTAGTTTAATAAGGAAGCAAACTGTGGTCCGCGTTCCATGTTATCAGCCGGTTATAATGAGTTTTATTGTCTCAAACCGTGTCTGTTCGTTAGCCTGGCTGCTCTCTGCGGTGTTAAGCTAACTGTCCCATTGTTCCAAACTTCTGCGGAGCTCCTGCTCTCAGAGGTGTTTCTGCCTGACCTCTGACCTTCATTCATCATTGATCATTGATTAACACCTGTCCGTGGGTCTGATACATTCTCCTGCAGCATGAGGCAGGTTTATTTTCAACAGTCCTGTTTGATAGTTGATCTGAAGTGAGTCTTGCTCCAGGCAGCCTATTGTTCTGCTGTGTTCAGCTGGAGCAGCTCTCTTCACTTAATTACTCTGATTATTCACTTTAACCAACCAAAAAATCACCCACCTGATCACCCTCACTTTGAATCAAACTCTGATTTTAAACCTGATGCTTTTAAAGGATAATAAATATCAGTATCAACATGTCAGCTCTTTGCTAAAGTGTCTAAACCTTACTTAGATGTAATGAGCACTGATTCATTGTTGAATAAAAACACAGAACTAGTCATTTTGTTAAATATGAAACCTGAAGGAGCTGTAGATGTTTGCATTAAGACCTCGAAGTTTCCTATATTAATCTGATGTTGTCGTATTATAATTCAGTTTTTGAGTTTCTAGCAGAGAGAAATGTTCTAAAATGGGAGCTTTATCCTCAAACATTAATATCTGTTATGTTTTTCTTATTCTGCCAGACTGTGTCTAAGTTTATCTGCACAGAGGTATGGTTTCATGAGGATAATGGTATAAAAATGCATTAAATGGTGTCTTCGGGTCACTTATGGGGAGTGTACATGTTCTCCTCGTGCATGTGAGGGCTCCTACCAGGATCCTGGTTTCTTCCCACAGACCAAGAACATGCCCATTAGGTTAGCTGGTGAGTCCTAATACACCTGAGGTGTGAATGTGTGAATGGTTGTTTATCTGTATGTGTCAGCCTTGTGATTGGCTAGCGTCCACTGATGGCCTAAACAAGTGCAAGTACATTGTTCACTAACCCGTAGCACAAATCCCTAATATTTGTTTTTAATCTGTTTGTGTCTGTGTGTTCATCTGTGTCAAAAAAATTTTGGCCTTCTTTCATAAGGGATGACCATATTGTTGGATTAATGTAGATATCTGCAGATACTTGTCTAAAATGTTGACTGTTGGTTTGTGCAGATACAGAAGTTTCTGCTGGTATTTACAGCTGATTTTTTGTGCATATGGTCGCATATATCCAATATATCGTCTGTGGTAATGTCAGAATGAACAGATGTACCTCATCATCACTGAATGTCCACTTCTCTACATCAGCAAGATCCTTTATTAAAGAATAAATTGTTGTTTCTGTTTATTCTCAAAGATTGTGACCATGACAGGAACAGGTCAGACTGATTAAAGTGGAATATCAGTATCAGTGAAATTGAGTTTGGGAATATCGTCACACCAGAGATCATCAGAAATCCAATATTGTGCACCCCTGCATTTGTCCTCATCCCTGACATTTTGTCCCTGACTTTACTCCAGATTTTGGTTCCCTGTTTGACCTGGAGCACGACCTCCCTGATGAACTGATTGGCTCATCGGACCTCGGGTTGACCAACGGGGGAGAGGCAAGCGTGCTGCACGGTGCCCTGGGGTCACAGGCTCTGAGTCGAGCCTCCATGATGGGCGTTCAGAGGGTAAACAATGGACAACAGCAGCAAGGCATGATGGGAGGTCCGCTGATGAACGGCTCAGCTCAGATCGGCTTTCGAAGTGATGGGATGGGCAACAGTAACATTTCAGCAGACAGCCTTAAGCCAGTCAGAGCGCAGCAACCTGCAGCGCTCAATAAGGTGAGCACACCACACAAACAGCGAACTCAGGTGAACGACATCAAGGTGAACAGCTCAGGGCTCCGTGCACCTGTGGACACTGACAGGGTCATTTTAACGAGGAATGAAACGGGTAATTTACTCAGCTGTAACAGGTTACTCCCCAAGCTGTTACAGGTCACTCCCCCTGCTTTTACACGTCACTCTCTCAGCTGTTACAGGTCACTCCCTCAGCTTTTACAGGTCAGTCTCTCAGCTGTAACATGTCGCTCCATCAGCTGTAACAGGCCAGTCTCTCAGCTGTAACAGGTCACTCCCTCACCTGCTACAGGTCACTCCCTCACCTGCTACAGGTCACTCCCACATCTGTAACAGGTCATTCCCTCAGCTGTAACAGACCAGTCTCTCAGCTATAACAGGTCACTCCCTCACCTGCTACAGGTCACTCCCTCACCTGCTACAGGTCACTCCCCCATCTGTAACAGACCAGTCCCTCAGTTGAAACATGCCACTCCCCCAAGCTGTTACAGGTCACTACCTCAGCAGCAAAGGGTCACTCCCCCAGCTGTTATATGTCACTCCCCCTGCTGTTACACGTCAGTCTCTCAGCTGAAACAGGTCATTCACTCAGCTGTAACAGGTCATTCTCTCAGCTGTTACAGGTCACTCCCCCAGCTGTTACAGGTCACTCCCTCGGCTTTTACAGGTCACTCTGTCAGCTGTTACAGGACACTCCCCCAGCTTTTACAGGTCACTCTCTCAGCTGTAACAAGTCATTCACTCAGCTGTAACAGGATAGTCTCTCAGCTGTAAGAGGTCACTCCCTCACCACTTACAGATCACTCCCACAGCTGTAACTGTTCACTCTTTCAGTTGCCATGTTAGTCTCTCAGTTGTAACAGATCAGACTCTCAGCTGTTACAGGTCACTCTCACTGCTGTTACTCAGTCTCTCAGCTGAAACAGGTCATTCTCTCAGCTGTTACAGGTAACTCCTCCATCTGTAACAGGTCACTCCCTCACCTGCTACAGGTCATTCCCCCAACAGTAACAGGTCACTCCCTCACCTGCTACAGGTCATTCTCCCATCTGTAACAGGTCACTCCCTCAGCTGTAACAGACCAGTCTCTCAGTTGAAACACGCCACTCCCCCAGCTGTTACAGGTCACTACCTCAGCTGCAACGGGTCACTCCCCTAGCTATTACATGTCACTCCCCCTGCTGTTACACGTCAGTCTCTCAGCTGTTACATGTCAGTCTCTCAGCTGAAACAGGTCATTCACTCAGCTGTTAAAGATCACTCCCCCAGTTGTTACACGTCACTCCCCCAGCTTTTACAGGTCACTCTCTCAGCTTTTACAGGTCACTCCCCCAGCTGTTACACCTCACTCCCCCAGCTTTTACAGGACACCCCCTCAGCTTTTAGAGGTCAGTCTCTCAGCTGTAACAGGTCGCTCCCTCAGCTGTAACAGGAAAGTGTCTCAGCTGTAACAGGTCACTATCTCACCTCTTACAGATCACTCCCACAGCTGTAACAGGTCACTCCCTCAGCTTTTACAGGTCAGTCTCTCAGCTGTAACAGGTCGCTCCCTCAGCTTTTACAGGCCAGTCTCTTAGCTGTAACAGGTCACTCCCCCACCTGCTAAAGGTCACTCCCTCACATGCTACAGGTCACTCCCCCATCTGTAACAGGTCACTCCCTCAACTGTAACAGACCAGTCTCTCAGTTGAAACATGCCACTCCCCCAAGCTGTTACAGGTCACTACCTCAGCTGCAAAGGGTCACTCCCCCAGCTGTTACATGTCACTTCCCCCTGCTGTTACACGTCAGTCTCTCAGCTGTTACACGTCAGTCTCTCAGCTGAAACAGGTCATTCACTCAGTTGTAACAGGTCATTCTCTCAGCTGTTACAGGTCACTCCCCCAGCTGTTACACGTCACTCCCCCAGCTTTTACAGGTCACTCTCTCAGCTGTTATATGTCACTCCCCCTGCTGTTACATGTCAGTCTCTCAGCTGTAAGAGGTCACTCCCTTACCACTTACAGATCACTCCCACAGCTGTAACTGTTCACTCTCTCAGTTGCCATGTCAGTCTCTCAGTTGTAACAGATCAGACACTCAGCTGTTACAGGTCACTCCCCCTGCTGTTACACGTCACTCCCTCAGCTGTTACAGACCAGTCTCTCAGCTGAAACACGCCACTCCCCCTGCTGTTACACGTCAGTCTCAGCTGTTACACGTCAGTCTCTCAGCTGAAACAGGTCATTCACTCATCTGTAACAGGTCACTCTCTCAGCTGTTAAAGGTCACTCCCCCAGTTGTTAAAGGTCACTCCCCCAGTTGTTAAAGGTCACTCCCCCAGTTGTTACACCTCACTCCCCCAGCTTTTACAGGACACCCCCTCAGCTTTTAGAGGTCAGTCTCTCAGCTGTAACAGGTCGCTCCCTCACCTGTTACAGATCACTCCCCCAGCTGTCACAGGTCAGTTCCCCAGCTGTCACAGTTTACTCCCTCACCTGTTACAACTCGCTCCCTCAGGGCAGGTGTGGGTGGTTATGTTTTGGTTTCACAGCCGTCTCCTTCCTCGTGATGTGGTTTGTCTTCACACTCAGAGATGGTTTGATTGAAATGTGACAAGGCATCATTCAGAGCAGCAGCTCAAACTGAAACATCCCTCAGAGATGTTGCTCCACATCTCCATGACAGCATCACACAGCTGCTGAACATTCATGATGAGAACCTCCTGCTCCACCACATCCCAGAGTGCTCTATTGGACTGAGATCTGGTGACTGTAAAGGCCATTGGAGTACAGTGAAGAAACCAGTCTGAGGTAATCTGAGCTTTCAGACATGGAGCTGCTGAAGTCTCCATCAGAAGATGGTCCACTGTGGTCATAAAGGGATGGACATGGTCAGTAGTTATACTCAGGTAGGCTGTGGGGTTTGAACCATGCTCAGGTGGGACTAAGGGACCCAAATTGTGCCAAGAAACCACCAGCAGCCTGAACTGCCAATCCAAAGCAGGATGGAACCATGCTTTATGATGTTCACACCTTGTCTACATGTCTAAATGCATTGAGTTTCTGCCTTTGATTGATTAGTTAGTCAGTTGGTAAATGGGCAGGTAAGTGGGTGTTGTTGGCCTCTCCTCTCTGTCAGCTCAGATCTGATCAGTCAGTGTTTCATACTTCTTTAATAAATGTCATGTTCATCCCTGAACTCCTGAATATCTGCTGTAGATCATTTTCATGGATGATTCATCATTACTATTTTAATTATTTATTCTTTCTCTTTCTCAAGATGAATATGTTGGCTAGTGTGGGCCCCTATGGTGGTCCTTACAGCCAGTCCTTGCCCTCGGGGCCTTCAGGAGCCCGGATGGGCCCTCAGCTCCATAACCAAACCAACATGGCTGCCCAGTTCAACATGGACAAAAAAATGCTGGCACCGGGTCAGAGCGTGACAGGGACGGTACGATTTGATTGGTTCTTTTCTTAGGAGCTCTCCATGGTGACAGTAATGTTACTGTAAATCTTGAATGAGCTCATGCTAAAAAATGATTTTTTTCTTCAGTGACCCTTCAACAACATGAAGCAGGTCCAACATGTGTCTCTAAAAGCCACTGAATCCTTTTCACGCCATGAACTTTTGAATATTAGACGCTTTAATGAACAGTTGATTCAAATAAGCTCCTGGTTTAATCATGCAGTTATTTATATTCTCTGTTTGTCACACTGTTCTTTCTGCTGTGTTGAGTCCTGCTTTGATCTTAGCCTCACCTTTTAATGTATTCTGACGTGTGTCCATGTCCAATCCTCTTATCGTCTTCATTGAAATGCTCCCCTGTGTCTCGGTGTCTCAGCAGCCTGCAGCCCCACCTGGAGTTTCTCTCAGCGGCGTGGTGGGCGGGCCCCAGTTGGGTCTGAACACTGTAGGGGTGTGTCCCGGCACAGCACCCCCTGCTGCAGAGCCAGAGAAACGTAAGCTGATCCAGCAGCAGCTGGTCCTGCTGCTTCACGCTCATAAATGTCAGCGCAGAGAGCAGGCGGACGGCGAGCTGAGGCAGTGCAACCTGCCGCACTGTCGCACCATGAAGAACGTCCTCAACCACATGACGCACTGCCAGGCCGGGAAGACGTGCCAAGGTTAGCACGAGGACCCAGTAAAACCTCAGAGCACCTGAGCGTCTCACTGATCCTGACCCTCTGTTTAACGTGAACTGACCTTCAAACTAACTGAAGGACATCCTTCTGTTGTCCCCGCAGTGTCTCACTGCGCCTCGTCCAGGCAGATTATCTCTCACTGGAAAAACTGCACGAGACACGACTGCCCGGTCTGTCTGCCGCTGAAGAACGCCGGGGACAAGAGGAGCCAGCAGTGTGAGTGCACACACCAAACATGTATGACAGTGTGTGAAGGTTATACGTGTTGATGGCATGTTCTGGCTCATGGCATTCTTCATACCCAAATGGGGTGACACTCAGGGTCTCCTTAGAATGTCCCGGGTCTGGACGGGCTGGTCCTGATTGTGATTGCTGCCTGGTGACGGCATGTTGGGGTGCATGATATGTTACATACATGACATAAGAACATAAGTGTTTGTGCTCTTGTCTCCTCCTCAGCTCTGCTAAACAATGCCGGGCTGATGAACTCTCTGGGTCCTGGAGTCTCTGCTGGACAGCCGAGCGCCCCCACTCTGACCCCTCAAAACCAGATTGACCCCAGCTCCATAGAGAGAGCCTACGCCGCCCTGGGACTCCCCTACCAAGGGAACCAGAGCCAGAACAGCCTGCAGAGCCCACCTGGGGGCAGGACGCTCAGCAACATGGGTGAGAATGGGTGCTAAACAGAGATCCTGATGCTAACTGGTATGCTGATGCTAAACCAACGTAACTGCATCCTCAGTGGTGAATGGCGTCTTAATAAGCTAAATACACCAGTGTTTACAAGTTTAATTTGACTGATCCAAGTACCGTGGGTCATTAAGACATGTTATTCATAAGCCTCTGCTACCCCTCTCCAAGATGGCGGCTGCACTGATGTGTAGCTCCAAGGAGCAACAGCACCCAATGTGGAATATCTGTATTTGTAGCCCAATTCACAGAGCCTTTACACAGAAGCATTGATGCCAGTGCTAATGGAGTTACATCCAGAGACATTCCCATTAAATCACATTAAATCACAGTAAATCACATTGCATCACATTAATTCAAGATAAATCACATTTAATCACATTAAATCAGATTAAATCTGTGTATCTGTGGCCGCTTGGATGTGCACAACACGCTGTCTGCCCCCACATTCACACAAAGGCAGAGACGCTCACTCTCAGCGCTCCTGTCTCCTGCTGAGTCTGCGTTCCCCCTCTCTCCAGTATAGAGAATAGAATAGAATAGAATAAACCTTTAATCGTCCCACACGGGGAAATTTGCAGTGTATCACGCCTTTGTTACTACCTCTGGAGACAGAACAGAGAGGGGATCAACTTGTTCCGTCCATTCCATCTCCAGGACGTCCACAGTGGAGGTGACACGTCACAGAGGGGTGAATATAAGGCCTTGAAAGGGCAGCTTGAGTAAAGTCTGAGATGATCTTCAGTGTTCTCCAACGTCTCCAGCATTCTGACATCTGCAGTCCTCTCCCCTCTTTAATGTTGTCCTCAGTGTCTCCATGTCAAACCGAACCTTCACTCTGGTGTTTGTTTTCAGGAGTAAATCTGATGAATGGTGGGGTGAACGTCCAGTCGAACCAGCCGTCCAACCTGCTGCAGAACAACAGCATGCACAACAACATCAACACACACGGGTACGAGCAATGGCTCAAATGAAGCTACTTGATACCAAGAGTTTCTGATGGATATCCACCATTAGTCTAATGACCACAGTTATTATACATACAAAGACTATCGACCAGTGAGAAGGAGCCAGCCCGGTGGTTTGGGTTAAACCAAAGCTTGAGCTCCAGCTCCAGTCTGTGTTGGACTAAAACCAAACCTTCATTTGATGCTAACGCTCTGATGTTTCTCCTGGTCTTAGCCTGATGTTGGACGGCTTGGGTCCTCAGAGCACGATGCCGTTAGCAGCTCCACCTTCATCTGGAGATGGAAGGAAGTCATGGCATGAAGAAATCACTCAGGAGCTCCGAAACCACCTCGTACACAAGCTGTGAGTCTCCACACATCACAGACCTCCAGGATGATGTTTTTGAATCACCTGAGCCCGTTGCTCCTTGTGTTGATCAGAACTTTGTGTGTTTTCTTTTGCGTGAGCAGCGTGCAGGCCATCTTCCCGACCCCTGATCCAGCCGCCTTGAAGGACCGCAGGATGGAGAACCTGGTGGCCTACGCTCGGAAAGTGGAGGGAGACATGTACGAGTCTGCCGGCAGCCGGGTGAGACGGGCACGACTGTTCATAGAGTTTGATAACAACATGAGTTTATGTCTCAGACAGGGATTGACTAAAACAAAACATCAAATATAAATGTTATAAGAAAATTAAGAAGTTTAGGACAATAGGAGAAAATATAAAATGATTTAAAAAAACATACGCAATATAAGATGATGCAGACATCCTGTACAATTTTAACATTGTGACAAGAGATTTTTGTGTTTGTCATGGTAGGACACAAGTGTACCTTTTCATAAATATACCTCAAACTCAAGAGTGAGACCAAAGAACAGTGTGCATGAAAACACTGGACATGTGGACGAGGCTGCTCTGTGCTTTGGCCCTATTAATGATGATGAGATGCTCTGTGTGTTCAAGACAGAGTATGAATTAAAATAAAACAGTAATTATGATGACATGTTGTATCCATAAATTAAAATAAAACAGTAATTATGTCATGTTGTATCCATAAATTAAAATAAAACAATAATTATGTCATGTTGTATCCATAAATTAAAATAAAACAATAATTATGTCATGTTGTATCCATAAATTAAAGTAAAACAATAATTATGTCTTGTTGTATCCATAAATGAAAACAAAACAATAATTATGATGTCATGTTGTATCCATAAATGAAATAAAACAATAATTATGTCTTCTTGTATCCATAAATGAAACTAAAACAATAATTTTGATGTCATGTTGTATCCACAAATTAAAATAAAACAATAATTATGATGACATGTTGTATCCACAAATTAAAATAAAACAATAATTATGTCCTGTTGTATCCACAAATTAAAATAAAACAATAATTATGTCCTTCTGTATCCATAAATTAAAATAAAGCAATAATTATGTCATGTTGTATCCACAAATTAAAATGAAAAAATAATTATGATGTCATGTTGTATCCATAAATTACAATGAAACAATAATTTTGATGTCATGTTGTATCCATAAATGAAAATAAAACAATAATTATGTCTTCTTGTATCCATAAATGAAACTAAAACAATAATTTTGATGTCATGTTGTATCCACAAATTAAAATAAAACAATAATTATGATGTCATGTTGTATCCACAAATTAAAATAAAACATTAATTATGTCATGTTGTATCCATAAATTTAAAAAAAACAATAATTATGATGTCATGTTGTATCCATGGATTAAAATAAACTAATGATTATGTCATGTTGTATCCATAAATCAAACTGAAACAATAATTATGTCATGTTGTATCCATAAATTAAAGTGAAACAATAATTATAATGTCATGTTGTATCAATAAATTAAAGTAAAACAATAATTATAATGTCATTTTGTATCCATAAATCAAAATTAAATACTAATTGCGACATGTTGTATCCATAAATTAAAGTAAAACAATAATTATAATGTCATGTTGTATCCACAAACGAAAATAAAACAATAATTATGTCTTGTTGTATCCACAAATTAAAATAAAACAATAATTATGATGTCATGTTGTTTCCACAAATTCAAATAAAACAATAATTATGTCCTGTTGTATCCACAAATTAAAATAAAACAATAATTATGTCCTTCTGTATCCATAAATTAAAATGAAGCAATAATTATGTCATGTTGTATCCATAAATGAAATAAAGCAATAATTATGTCTTCTTGTATCCATAAATGAAACTAAAACAATAATTTTGATGTCATGTTGTATCCATAAATTACAATGAAACAATAATTTTGATGTCATGTTGTATCCATAAATTAAAATAAAACAATAATTTTGATGTCATGTTGTATCCATAAATTAAAATAAAACAATTATGATGTCATGTCCAGGCGGAGTATTACCATCTGCTGGCAGAGAAGATCTATAAGATCCAGAAGGAGCTGGAGGAGAAGAGAAGAACACGTCTGCAGAAACAGGGCGTGATGACGGGACAGACGGACATGTCCTTAACCCCCCCCAGCACGGGACAAACACCCTTTAACCCGGGCCAGCACTCCAGTACGTACAGTGGGTTCTGATCCATTTTTAATTCTTACTGTAAAGACCTCAGAAGCCTGACTCGTGGAGATAAGTGGTAGAAAAGTGCGGACGTGCAGGAGGACACGACTGGTGTGAAGCCCCGATCCTTCATGGTGGTCCTGTCCTGATGAAGAGCTGAGCTTCAGCCCACAGGTTTGGCGTAGGTCTGAGTGACTTTTCCTCAGTATGATCGTTCATTATGGCGATGGTTTTAGTCAGTGCTGTTAGGTCAGAGGTCATAGGGCTCCCGGTGATCTCGGCGGGGTGTCTGCTGTGTTCTGTGGTTGTCTCTCTCTGGATGTTTCACTGGTCCACAGCTCCAGCACCCACAGGTGTAAAGCCAATAAGACATTTTAATGTAAGGTGACTGATCTTCTGCCCATGTTCTCTCCATCAGATGGTCCTCACGTTGATCCGTCCATGATCCGGGCACCAGGGACCAACCAGGTCTTTAACAGGATGCAGAGCCCTGCAGGTACACCAGTCAGTCTACTGTCGTATATCTATAGATCTATATTTGATTTATCTCCCTGATGATCGGACGGTGACCCGTGGACATATTTGTGATGGTCTCTCGTGTTCTTAAAGATTGTTGTCTTTGGTGAGAAGTTAAGCTGCAGAATATTCTTTATACTGTTTTGTTAGTCTTATCCCAAATTCATCCACTCTGTGGTTCCTCTCTCTGCCTGCAGGGGGTGCTGTAGGTTCATAAAGATGGGGGTAACCCATAAGCAGCACCCTGGGGTCTCAGGGAGGGATGCAAAAATGTTTAAAAGTCAAAAACACCATCATTGATGACGGTAACATTTGATTTCTCTTAATTTTAGATTAGGGCTGGGCAATTAACCAAAACCAACATTTAGACCCTCTAATTGAAGTAATTTTACTCATGTCGATTATTTTGATTATTTTCCCTGTGTAAGTCACTTGACCACGCCCCCGCCATTCAGTCTGCATTCACTTTCGCCAAGATTGAAGGATGCGCTGCCAACATGGAGGAGACAAGCGTCAATCTATCAGAGGACCTTGTAAACAAGAAAAATGCCGTCTCCATTGTTTGGGCACATTTTGGATTCTGTGCAGAGGAAATGGAGCAGAAAGAAGTTAAGTGTAAATACTGCAGGAAGACCGTTTTGACGACCATCGGTAACACCACTAATTTGTTCCAGCATAACATAAAAAATAGTTCGTTAATCATAATCAAGGTAAGAGCTTCAATTAATCGTAATACTGAGATAAAATAATATCGCCCAGCCCTATTTTAGATGCTCACATACCAGGGCTGAACAATATCAGTAAAGATGATGACACAGTGTTTTTCCTTCTGCGATATTTTAAGCGATGTTTTAACATTAGGGCTGCCAAATTATCACGTTAATTGTGATTAATTAATTACAGTCATATTAAGCGCGTTATGTTTTTTAATCATGTAAATCTCATTTTTAATCTGACTTCACTGTTTTGGTGAAACCTTAAAATCCTAGAGCAGCTGGTGATTGGATAATCGGTCCGCTCGTCACACTCTTTACAGACCAATCCATTTCAAGCCACAGTATGCGTAGCAGCTAGACCCTGTTGTTAGTTGTTAACTCAAACTACGAGTACTTCAGTCCTTCGACCCTCGTCTTATCTTACATTAAATGATACCACACAGATGTGTCATCTGCCACTTATGTGTGACATGAATCTCATCAAAGACCCACCAAGTTCTGCCGGTAAACTCCTGAGGAGGGCATATTTCGTATCGTAGGGTAACCATGACTCCGGCCCGGCATCGTTCGCACAGCATTTCTGCATCTCTCCCAGTTTCCCAGCAGTGATCCCCGGTCGGGAGGAGAGCAAAAACATGATTTTCCATAAGAAAGCTTGAAGTGACATTCTTTGCTCCTCTTTTACAGGAGAAATCAAGTCCATTTCTGATAAAATTGCTGCATCCACGGAGATTGCTTTACACGCCGTTTGTTTTCAAACATGCAGTCACGTCCTGTTATCGTCACATCCGCAGCTCCGCCTCTGTCCCCTGATTGGGCCGTTAAAGTTGGAGAGTGTTTATGCATTGGGCTTCTCGTGCTCGAGTTTTTGGGGGGTGGAGAACAATCTTTTGGTCTGCCACAATAATCTAATGAATTTCAATGAAAATACCTCAAGTTGAGGCTTTTTACAGCAATTTTTAAGTGAGATTAAAAAGAGATTAATTAGATTAATTAATAACAGATCATAATTAATGAATCTCTCAATTTTTTTTAATCTCCTGACAGCACTATTTAGCATTACTTTCCAGATAAACGCTGTGACTGTTTCAGTTTAACATTTTCAACTGGACCTGAAACCCAGCCTGTTGATTATGTTTAAAGGTAATTCTTCAAGAGCAGACTGGTAGTTTTAACTCCTACAAGCTCACCGTGTTGTCTAAGCCAAGAAGAAAGAGTCCTGACAGGCGCTCTCTGTTTAGATGTTCACTAAACTTCAATGAAATTAGTTTTTACTGACTAGAATCCAAAGAGGGCCAGAAAGACAGAATCAGTCTGTGTCTGAACCGAGGCTCACCTGTGCAGAGGTTAGCACATACTCAACATTTCATGGCATGTCCCTCTCTCCTGTAGGAATGAATCATTTCAGCCATGTTGGTGCTCAGTCCATGGGTCAAAGGTTAACTTCTCCTCTTCCTCCTAACGCTCCAATAAACCAGGTGGGTTCAACCTTCATCATCACCATCACTGATATCTGATTGATCCGATTATCGCCATCAGTAACTGACTCAATATTGATCTAAACAAGAGTTAATTAGGTTAACCAACAACAAACGGGATGGATGGATAAAGATGGATGGATGGATAATGATGGATGCATTGACAGAGCTCTTCAGTCACCCTCAGGCTGCTGTGTGGATGTTTGTTCCTGAAGGTTTTGGTTGGTGTGAACAGCTGCAGATGTTTCTGAGTTTAAATGCTTTCAGATAGTTTGTGTTAATCACAGGGATGTTTGTGTGGTCACGTGATCGATCACATGATCCTGATGTTTGTGTGGTCACGTGATCGATCATGTGATTGTGATGTTTGTGTGGTCACGGGATCGATCACATGATAGCTCACTTGATCCTGATGTTTTAATTATGAAGCATGGAGCCTCACCTGTGAACCTGTCCTCCCATGTGGATGATGTTCAGGTGGGTGTTGGACCTCAGGTGATTCAGTCTAACAACATCTCTGTTCAGAACCACTACCCCATCCAGACCACATACCAGGGGCCTGTCCTTGCTGGTCCTGGTCCTGTTGAGGTGAGCTGGCCTCAGACTGCAGGCCCACAGGTGAGAGAGGGTCTTAAATTTCAGGTGATGGTCCAACAGTCTGTTAGTGTCGGAGACCAGGTGCTCACAGGGAGCTCCAGGTCATGATCATGGTCGACCCTCCAGCTCTAGAGGAGGAGCTTCAGCACTAATCTGCCTCAGCCAATCAGAGGCTGAGTCAGGGTTTACTGCAGACTTGTTTGTCAACAGAGAGAGTCCTGAAAACCAAAGTGAGTTATCATTTAGCACCCCCCACCTGTGGGACATTCAGACAGCTTCTCGGGTAAGCACCTGAGCCTGGTTCACAGTTCTTCCTCTCACTGATGAGGAGGAGCATCATGATAAACTAAGGTGTGAGTTTGAAGACCTGTTGTTCTCCTCAGAGATTATTACCTGCACTGATCAATAATCCCTGAGGCTTTAGAGAGAGAACCAGAACCACCACAACTTCAGGGCTGGACTACAGAAACCATGGGCTCTGCACCGCCTCCTCAAACGGAGCTTCAGGCTCTGGATCACTGTCTGTGACCGCACTTTAAGAAGCAGGGAGACCCCCTGTTTCAGGACCACCCCAAGTCAGCCAGACCTCAACAGAAGTCTGGTGACGGTGGCCTTAGGTCTTCTCTGAGGACCTTCAGTGTCCCCCTGTAGATTTGATTTGATTTGATTTGATTTTTATTTTTTCTCAAACAAGCACATGCATAAAAACAAACAGTATGTGTAATGGGAAAAAATGGCACACTATGACAAAGTGCAAGTTCGAGAAGGGGCTAAAGGAAGCAAAGCTTATCAAGTTCAGCCCCCTCTTACGCTGTCATATAATTTCAAGATACATGATACATAATTCATAATCCATATGATCTTAAAAGATTGAAACATTCAATTTTCTTCAAAATAGAACCCTGATTAAACTAAATAAATTCTTAAAAAAAAAGAATATAACATTAGCTGTCCAGTTCTATATAGCTGAACAAGAGTGTTTTTTTGTAATTACTTTTAAATTGATTTAAGTTGATGCACCTTTTTAAGTCCTCTTCTAGTTTATTCCACAATTTTACACCACAAGACGAGATGCACATACTTTTCAGAGTTGAGTGGATGGTCGGTTGTTTAAAATTACACTTTCTTCTTAAGTTGTATACTTCCTCTCCTCCATGTACCAAGGAACATCCAAACAATGTTCATGGTTGATCATGCTCCTTGATGGTCTAACTGCCCCCTGACCTCTCTGTGTCTCCTGCAGGTGAACCATGGGTCCACACCACCCCCTCTCCCCGCCTGCAGCCCTGCAGCTCTGGGCCCCGGGGCCCCTGCAGGCTTTGGAGGTCCTGATGGTGTAGATGATGGAGGTCCTCCTTCATCCTTCCAGCCCTCCTCACTCCTTCACTGCCCCCCCATCAGGACAGACCTCCCCTCACCTGCTCACAGTCTGACGCCCCAGCAGACTCCGCCCACAGTACCCAGGAGTCAGACCCCTCACACCCCTGACACCCCCCACCAAGCCCCTCCCCCTCAGCAGGTGTTATCGTCAGGGGGGGCGGGGGACTCCGAGCAGGGCGGGGCCTCGTCCATCCCGCAGTCGGACCAGGTGCCCGCCCAGACTGCTTCAGCGCCTGTGCAGCAGCCACAGACCCCGGTGAGTCAAACGGCTGACCTTTGACCTTGAACATGTTTGATCCAGCATCCTCCTCACTCCATCTGTCTCTGTGTCCTCCTCAGCTGTCTACTAAACCCTCGCTGCCTGCAGACGCTCCGTCCTCGTCTCCGTCCTCCCTCAGCAGCTCAGACCCTGCTGCCAACCAGGACGACGTGAAGATGGAGGTGAAGAGACAGGACGAGGCCGAGGAGGATGGAGAAGACGAGGAGGTGAAGATGGAGGATGGACATGCTGACATGAAGAAAGAGGACAGACCAGAGGTGAGACCATCATCTCAAACATTCAACCAGCCCATGGTTTTATCTGACGTGTCCTGTAAGAACTTTTTTTTTTAAAACTTTTTATTGATGAACTTTTATCATTTAAAAATGGAAACAAAAAAATAACAAGAAAAAAAAAACAAGAAGGAAATGAGATGGAATAGTAAAGGCCCTTGTCCTGGAGGTGATGGAGTGAGCTTTGCCTTAAACACAGAAAAGTCCACCGTGAGTTATCCTGCTGAAACATGTGCTGCAGTACTTGCCGGTGCATAAAGTTCATGCACACGTACATCTCCAAAGACATCCATCAACAACCACACAGGCAGACAGGTTATATAACATTACCATATCACCATCACTGAGATCGATGTTCATTGGCTAAATACACACACCAGCGTCCCACCTTTCCATCTTGTTCTTTTTGAAATCATTTCGAGTAAGTCATCTGTTCCTTAAGGTGTAGCTGTTTGACTATGGAGCCAAAACACTGACAGTAAGATTTGGTATTGAAAAAGAAACTTGGCATTGAAGAAAAACTTTCACTGGCACTGAAACAAGTATTGGCATTGTAAAATGTTGAATTGAAAAATAAAATACAGACATAAAAAACACTATTGTTTTTTAAGGATATTTTTTTTGTTTTATGATGTGTTTTTCAATGCCAATCTTCTGATTTTGTTTTTTACACTCTCTTTTTTCAGCATCACAGATTTTCAGTTTCAACTTTCTGGTTTTCAGTTACAGTTCTCATTTTTTCAGTTTCAACTTACTGGCAGTGCTTTGACGTGGGGGGGAGGGGTGGGAGATGGGGGCGGGGCTTGGAGCGCGAGGACGCGCTTCCAGGTTTTGAGGAGAGGAGAGCGGAGAGGAGAGCGGCCTCTGTCGGCCTCCAACAACACTGTTCTCCCTGCGGCTGTGATCGACACCGAGACCAATGGATGCAAGTTCACCTGAAGTCACAAACTGACAGAAAGCCTGTTTTTTCACTTGGTATTTTTCACATAGAACCTTGTGGCGTTAAAATCACTTCGTGCTTCATGTCATACTAATTTAGCAATCGTGCTAACATTCGCTAAGCTTGCCGATGTAAACGTGCTTTGAGTCTTTACTACAGACACATAAACACTGACAGGAGGGATTCTTCATCACCACAAACATTATTTCATCGCGACTTAACAAACCTACATTATATATTGATGTTAAAGCAATTATTTCTTGAATAGGGATTCACAGATGGACTGCAGTCAGTCAGAGGGGGGATCAGAGGGAAGGGCACCTCAGGGTGCCGCAGTTTACAAGTTGGAGTCGAGTATATCACAGTGTTTCCCCTAAAGTGTATTTGGGAGGACGCCCCATGTGGTGATGAAGAATCCCTCCTGTCAGTGTTTATGTGTCTGTAGTAAAGACTCAAAGCACGTTTACATCGGCAAGCTTAGCGAATGTTAGCACGATTGCTAAATTAGTATGACATGAAGCACTAAGTGATTTTAACGCCACAAGGTTCTATGTGAAAAATACCAAGTGAAAAAACAGGCTTTCTGTCAGTTTGTGACTTCAGGTGAACTTGCATCCATTGGTCTCAGTGTCGATCAAAGCCACAGCGAGAACAGTGTTGTTGGAGGCAGACAGAGGCCGCTCTCCTCTCCTCTCCTCAAAACCTGGAAGCGCGTCCTCGCGCTCCAAGCCCCGCCCCCAACCCCCACCCAACCACGTCAAAACACTGCCAGTAAGTTGAAACTGAAAAAATGAGAACTGTAACTGAAAACCAGAAAGTTGAAACTGAAAATCTGTGATGCTGAAAAAAGAGAGTGTAAAAAACAAAATCAGAAGATTGGCATTGAAAAACACATCATAAAACAAAAAAAATATCCTTAAAAAACAATAGTGTTTTTTATGTCTGTATTTTATTTTTCAATTCAACATTTTACAATGCCAATACTTGTTTCAGTGCCAGTGAAAGTTTTTCTTCAATGCCAAGTTTCTTTTTCAATACCAAATCTTACTGTCAGTGTTTTGGCTCCATATTTGACAATGTTTACAGAAAAGTCCTGTAAAAACTTGTTTGTAGTTTTATGACGTCAGCTCGGCCTGTGGGGCGAGTTCTGATGTCATGTCCCATCAGACACCTTCTTTACTTTCTCTGGCCCCTCCCCCTCAGTGACATCTCCACTGTCATATCTACCAGCCGTCTCGAGGCCTCAGCTCCATCACAGTCTATCACCGCGCTGCTGTCTGCTCGGTCTGCTGCCAGCTCAGACATTACTCAGTCAAGCCCCCCCACCCCCCCACCTCCACCCCCACCCCTGAGTTTCTTTCTACTGGTTGGGGCCTGGTAAGGGCCTTCTGGTCGGGGGGCCTGTAAGGGCCTTCTGGTTGGGGGGCCTGTAAGGGCCTTATGGTGAAGTAGGCCATATCGGCATTGTCTCTGCCTGGAGCTCGGGTCCATTAGGTCCATCTGGTGGATCATGTGACTCTGCGGAGGTGGACAGGGATGGAGGGGGAAGTCTGGGGTCTCTGAGGGCTCAGCCTGTCATCGACGCACAAACAGACGGCGTTTCTCACAGTACGGTGAACATCTGAGGGAGGAGGAGATCCTCTGCTCCTTCATCCCAACGTTAAACTTTAGTGAGATGTTACCCACAGACAGGAAGAGCTGAAGGTCTCCTGAAGACCAGCAGAATCTCAGTGTTTCATTCTGCAGACTGATTCTGATGTTTGATTCTTCTCAGATAAAGACAGAGGAGTCCTCAGGAGATGGATGTAAAGCTGAGCCCATGGACAGTTCTTCATCATCTGTGTCTTCATCATCAGCTGAGGAGAAGAAGGAGGTGAAGAAGGAGCCCAAAGAGGAGAAAAAGGATGAAGTTGGTTCAGGGTCTCCATCTGCTGCTCCCAGCAAAAAGAAAAGTACGTTCATGTCTTTCAGTAAGCCTCCTCAAAGCCTTTTTCTAGTTCTGTGATGTTCTTGCCCTCAGTGATGTTTTTTCTTCAGCATGAATGTCCAGGGGCCTCATTTATAAAACTGTGCGTAGGAAAGATCACTATATGTGGCGTACACTAGGAAACACAGGAAAAGTGTGCTCACAATAACTTTCATATTTATAAAAGAGTGCGCACGCACGTCCTACGCTGGTTTCCATGCACATGGTCCCTACAAAAGGTCAGGTGAACGCCCTTTATGAATATTTGAAGATATCAATTTCACGATGGACCAAGAGGGAAAACGAGCGAAAAAAAGAAATTTTACTCAGTGTGAGGTCGAGATATTGATGGTGGGCACAGAGTGGGCATCACTAATGCTGTAAAGGCAGCAGAGTGTAAATAAGGCTGCCTCAGAGGGTCAGACTGTGGCTGAAGGAAAAAAAGAAATGACCTGACATGAAAGTGGAGGAGAAAAGGTGAATCGCTCTCCATAGACAGAGTGTCTGAAAGACAGGTGGGCAAAGGGCACACCTGAGCCCCCCTCCACAGATGAAAAGCTGGGATCATCAGGGAGTCCCTCCTGAGCGGTGTGGTGACGGAGGCGGAGGGACACGCCACATCCTCCAGCAGATCAGCCACTGTGCGTCTTTAGGCCTTTTTATATCCAACCATCACTTCACTTCCTGAACAGCTACAGGTGTTGTAGCCTAACTGATCAGCAGTTTGGTGCAGCGATCGGGTAATTTTAATACATAATTGATTCAACAATATAGGTCACGTGTTTGTGGGTGCACGTGCGTGCATGCATTCATAAAGTCTCTGGGTCATCAATATACATTTCCCTTCTTTCTTTGTTTTTGCAAATATATCCTTCATATATGATGTGTTGTGAAATGTGTAATACTCGATTACTTCACATACATATCAGTTCCACAGAGCTGTTTTTATTTCATCCTTCTACTGTCAGGGTCGCAGTTTCCCGTTTGTCCAGATTTTGTGCATACGGCAGAGTCAGAGCTGCCGTGGAGGTGCGCACATTCTCCCGTCAAGTTTGTTCTTAATAAAACCCAAACATTGCTTACGAGTGGTGTACGCTTTCTTTTGTGCCTACGCAAGCTTTATAAATGAGGCCCCAGGTCTCCTGAAGGTCCACAAAGATCTATAGCTCTTTGAGTTGATGATCTTCCTCCATCACGTCCTTGTGAATTCGAGGTGGCAGTGGGGCTTGAAGGGCTTTTCTGCAAACTCAGCACAAACATCTGTCTTTCTTCTTCAGCCTTTAAGCCTGAGGAGCTCCGTCAGGCCCTTATGCCGACCCTGGAGGCGTTGTATCGTCAGGACCCTGAGTCCCTCCCATTCCGTCAGCCGGTGGATCCTTCGTTACTGGGAATACCCGTACGTATTCGAACTAGTAACAAAACTAACCTGGTAAGAGACTGCACTGGCTGCCATTTTGATTCACTTCTCCTCCATTAGATTTTCCCTCCGTCAATTCATTCGTGTTGATCATAGACCTCATGGTTGTTCATATTTACCTGCTGCTGAAATGTCACTCTGATCATGATTTGATTATTCTGATCTTGATCAGGATTTGATTATTTTGATTAAGATTTGATTATTCTGATTATGATTTCATTTTTCTGATTATAATTTGATTATTCTCATTATGATTTGATTATTCTGATCTTGATTTGCTTATTCTTATCTTGATTATGATTTTATTATTCTGATTATGATTTAATTTTTCTGATCTTGATTTGACTGTTCTGATCATGATTTGATTATTTTGATAATGATTTGATTATTCTGATCATGATTTGATTATTCTAATCTTGAATTCATTATTTGGAGTATAATTTTTCTTCATTTGAGAAAGACTGATTCAGTGTCTGTGTGTTAATAAATGAAAGTGATCTCTCAGGAGTTAGAAAGAAGCCTTAGATAACCTGTCCCCATGAAGGTGTCCTCCAGCTATAAACCGAAGGTGAAGCTCATCTGATGAACCAGTTCACCTGGTTAAATTACGACTCCTGGACACAGCCAAACCACCCTTTTTGGGTTATTAATTCAAAATGGCAGCGTTCTGGTAGGAGTTAGAAAACAGCCCCACTGACCTCTGGTGGGTCTTGGAGAGATGCACCTATTCACCTGGTTTCATCTTTCTACATAAAACCTGTTCTCCATGCTGTCAGGTGAACACCTGAAAATGCTGCCACACCTCCTCACATGCCCGTGCTCTCCTCTGTGTACCCCCAGTGTCCACGTGCACTGCGCACGCTCAGTTCAGCCAGAACAAAAGGCCCTAATAATATGGCCTCCTGTCCTCAGAGTCGACCTTCATGAAGAGATCACTTCATTTATCTTCACATCTGACCTTCTCCTCCATTTCATCACTTTGACTGTTCCTCTAGTTTCATCCTGTTCGTTTGTTTGATCTGTGCAGGTGATCAGTGTGAGGGGGGATAAAGGGGAGGAGACATGATAACAAACAACAACGAACTGAATCATAGCTGCACCAATCAGAGAGACAGAGTCCCTCCTCAGTCCAATCTCAGTCTGTCCTCAGTCCAACCTGAGTCCATCCTCAGTCTAACCTGAGTCTGTCCTTAGTCCGACCTTAGTCTGTCCTTAGTCTGACCTGAGTCCATCCTCAGTCCGACCTGACTCTGTCCATCCTCAGTCACACCTGAGTCTGTCCTCAGTCTGACCTGAGTCCATCCTCAGTCCGACCTCAGTCCGACCTGAGTCCATCCTCTGTCTGACCTGAGTCTGTCCTTAGTCTGACCTTAGTCTGTCCTTAGTCTGACCTGAGTCCATCCTCAGTCCGACCTGAGTCCATCCTCAGTCTGTCCTCAGTCCGACCAGAGTCTGTCCTTAGTCTGACCTGAGTCTGTCCATCCTCAGTCCAACCTGAGTCCATCCTCAGTCTGACCTGAGTCCACCCTCAGTCCGTCCTCAGTCCGACCTGAGTCCGTCCTCAGTCTGACCTCAGTCTGTCTTCAGTCCGACCTTAGTCTGTCCTCAGTCCGACCTGAGTCCATCCTCAGTCCGACCTCAGTCCGACCTGAGTCCGTCCTCAGTCCGACCTCAGTCCGACCTGAGTCCATCCTCTGTCTGACCTGAGTCTGTCCTTAGTCCGACCTTA
Source organism: Cetoscarus ocellatus (assembly GCA_037902135.1). Lineage (NCBI taxonomy): Eukaryota > Metazoa > Chordata > Actinopteri > Labriformes > Labridae > Cetoscarus > Cetoscarus ocellatus. The sequence goes on from JBAMNC010002070.1 coordinate 208,115, forward strand.
GTCTGTCCTTAGTCTGACCTGAGTCCATCCTCAGTCACACCTGAGTCCATCCTCAGTCCATCCTCAGTCCGACCTGAGTCCATCCTCAGTCTGTCCTCAGTCCAACCAGAGTCCGTCCTCAGTCCGACCTGAGTCCGTCCTCAGTCCGACGTGAGTCTGTCCTTAGTCTGACCTGAGTCCATCCTCAGTCCGACCTGAGTCCATCCTCAGTCTGTCCTCAGTCCGACCAGAGTCTGTCCTTAGTCTGACCTGAGTCTGTCAATCCTCAGTCCAACCTGAGTCCATCCTCAGTCTGACCTGAGTCCATCCTCAGTCCGTCCTCAGTCCGACCTGAGTCCATCCTCAGTCTGTCCTCAGTCCAACCAGAGTCTGTCCTTAGTCTGACCTGAGTCTGTCCTTAGTCTGACCTGAGTCTGACCTTAGTCTGACCTGAGTCTGTCCATCCTCAGTCCAACCTGAGTCCATCCTCAGTCCGTCCTCAGTCCGACCTCAGTCTGTCCTCAGTCCGACCTGAGTCTGTCCTCAGTCTGACCTGAGTCCATCCTCAGTCCGACCTCAGTCCGACCTGAGTCCATCCTCTGTCTGACCTGAGTCTGTCCTTAGTCCGACCTTAGTCTGTCCTTAGTCTGACCTGAGTCCATCCTCAGTCCGACCTGAGTCCATCCTCAGTCCGACCTGAGTCCATCCTCAGTCCGTCCTCAGTCCGACCTGAGTCTGTCCTCAGTCCGACCTGAGTCCGCCCTCAGTCCGACCTGAGTCCATCCTCTGTCTGACCTGAGTCCGTCCTTAGTCCGACCTGAGTCTGTCCATCCTCAGTCCAACCTGAGTCTGTCCTCAGTCCGACCTGAGTCTGTCCATCCTCAGTCACACCTGAGTCTGTTCTCAGTCTTACCTTAGTCCGTCCTCAGTCCGACCTGAGTCCGTCCTCAGTCCAACTGGAGTCCATCCTTCCCTCTGATAAGAACTCTGTCTCTCCCTCTGATCTTGGCCGTGTCCTCCACACTTGTCTCCCATGCCTTCCATGGTTACCCATCATCTCTGGTGGGACACTCACAGACCTGTTTCCCTGCTTATGTTGCCATGGCGACGCTCAGATGGACTGACTCTGGCTCTCTGGCACGCTTTGATGACCATTTTGTTTGGATTCACTAAAACTCGATTCCTCCACGTCCTCTCCGATTTGTCCCTGATTACTTAAAAATTTAAGGAAAATCAGAAAAATCTAATGTCATTGTTTAATTAAAGCTTCAGTAATTAAAATTATGATTCAGTTCTTTTAACTAAGATCCTGTTGTCCCTCTCTCGTGCTCTTAACCTCTGCTCACCATGACAACAGTCATGCTGCTGGCTGTGCTAAAGCTAGGCCAGTGCTAATGCTAAATGCTAATGCTGACTGTCATGCTAATGCTAACTGCTCTGATAATGCTAACTGCTATGCTAATGCTGACAGCTGTGCTTATTCTAAATGTTATGCTAATGCTACACGCCTTGCACTTGCCAACAGCTGTAATCACTGCATTTCAACCAAGTGTCTCAGTCTGGTCCAGTCTGGTCCAGTCCTACCCAGCCTGGTCTAGCTTGGTCCAGCTTGGTCCAGCTTGGTCCAACTCAGTCCAGCTTGGTCCAGCTCTGTCCAGCTCAGTCCAGCTCGGTCCAGCTTGATCCAGTTTGGTCCAGCTTGGTCTAGCTCGGTCCAGTTTGGTCCAGCTTGATCCAGTTTGGTCCAGCTTGGTCCAACTCATTCCAGCTTGGTCCAGCTCGGTCCAGCTCGGTCCAGCTTGGTCCAGCTTGGTCCAGCTCTGTCCAGCTTGATCCAGTTTAGTTCAGCTCAGTCCAGTTTGGTCCAGCTTGGTCTAGCTCAGCCCAGTTTGGTCCAGCTTGATCCAGTTGGTCCAACTTGGTCAAGCGTGTTCCAGCTAGGTCACGTATGATCCAGTTTGGTCCAGCTCGGCCCAGGTCAGTTCAGCTTAGTCCAGTTTACATTAAATATGATCACATTAAATAGTATCACATTAAATATAATAACGTTAAATATAATCACATTAAATATTATCACCTTAAATGTAATCACATTTAATTTTATTGCAGTAAATATTATCACATTAAATACTGTAACATTAAATAAAATCCCATTCAATCTTATTACATTAAATATCATCACATTTAAACTGTCAGGGGATCGTCAGAGTACAAGGATGACCCATCAGACTATCACTACTTTTTAATGTAATAATTTAAATAATTTAACAGTCTCTACTCTTTATTTATTCAATTTAAATATCTTCTGAATGGTCTTCTCTGTTAATTTTTTTTATCTCAGAGTTATTTTAGGGCATTTTTTCTGTTATTTGTTCGATCAGAGTCAGTGAGGGATGTGAAGAGGCAGCCTGGAGAGAAAGATCTTTGAGGAGACAGTCCTCAGATAAGGACGGTCTAGGACAAAACCCCTTTGTAAACTAGCTGCACCTCTGGCCATCTTGGATCACCCCTCATTCAAACTGGACTAGACCGGGCCGGACCTGTTGGTGTAAATGCTCTCACAGTGGACCTGTGTTCATGCTCCTGCTCTGTCCTCATCCTGAAGCTCCTCAGCATGACGCTTCGCTTGTTCAGCTAAAGCAAAATGATAATAATTTAATGATTTTTAAAATCTTTCCTCCTGCTGTAATTTTAGATGAAAAATGTATGTTAATTTCTTTACATTTTTCTCCTTCATGTGAAGCAGCAGTGTCTGAGCTCCCAGCACAGATGGTGAATGAAAGGGTTAATTTTCTGCGTGGATTTTTAATCTCAGGGTTTACTCCTAAAATCACTGATTCATGTTTGAGGGCCAAGACAGTGAACTGTAAAGTTAATTTGTTGGTGAGGAACTTCTACTAAAGGTTTTTTTTTTAAAGTCAAAATGATTTTTAGGGTCACCTTTTAGGTGAAGAGGAACTGTTTAAAGTTTTGAGTGAACAGTTTGTTTTCCAGGGTTGATCTTCGTGGTGAAGAGGGAGTCAGAGAGTTTTCAGAAAGTACAGTTTATTATGTTCATCTAGTAAAAATGTGCTCATGGCTGTAGGAGCTGGAGACAGTAGCTGTCATGTCTCTCTGTTTGCACACAAACTTCTTTTTGCAGCACTCATCATTGTCCCTGCACCTTCTTCTCTCCCTAATGACTCCTCCATCCACCTGGTTCACCTGGTCCGCTCAAACCTCCACCTGGTCCACACGGTCCCGGACTGTCCCATCAGGACTACTTTGACGTGGTGAAGATCCCTATGGACCTGTCGACCATAAAGAGGAAGTTGGACACTGGACAGTACCAGGAGCCGTGGCAGTACGTTGACGACGTCTGGCTGATGTTTAACAACGCTTGGCTCTACAACCGTAAAACATCTCGAGTCTACAAGTACTGTTCCAAACTGGCCGAGGTGTTCGAGTCCGAGATTGACCCGGTTATGCAGGAGCTGGGGTTCTGCTGCGGGAGGAAGGTGAGGACCGACAGCATGTTTGGATTGTTGTAGATGATGACGGGGAGATACCTCAGAGAGGTTCTTCACCCCAGCGTGGACCCATCATGAAGCTGTAGCTACAGCATATGCTCCTCAGGGACCTCCCATCAGGTCCAGGCCTCCAGCAGATCCTTAGGAAGTTTCTACAAGTCTCAGGCTACATTACTAGTTTTGCTTGTACAAGGTAGGGCTGGGCAATAATGCAGTTCATATTTTAGTTAAACTCATACAAATACAACATTAGTGAAGAGATGTGTTTAATTATCGGGACTGAATAAACCAGGATTAACATTTTGGCCATAACTAAGCCCCACGGTAAGGGGTCTTTAGTCTGGTCCTCTGACTCGGACAGGACCGCGTCAGACTTGAATTTGTCTGTCTAACAATTAACACCAGCATTTGCAGCTGAATTTAAAGAACAAGAGAAAGAGAAGGAGTTCAGGATACATTTGGCTTTGAGATGAAAAATAACAAACAGGACAGGACGATCAACCACGATGACCAGTCAGTATGAAAACGTGAGAAAAATTAAAGACTAACTTAATTATAGTCAAAGTCACAAAATGTGGAACAAAATATATTTAACATTTAAACTTTGGCAAGTCTTAAAGGATCTTGAATCTGGTTCAAAAGTGTGCCGCTGTCATGTAGATCCAGGGCTGGTGTCTGCAGTGAGTCCAGCAGGGGGCGCTGCCACTGCTGTCTGCAGAACAAACTGATCAGAATTAAAATGATTAATTAAATTACATCTGTGGTTAATGACTGATGCTCACAGTGCAGCCTGCCCCTCACTCAGTGACAGCTTACCTCTGTGATGTCATAACTAATTAAACTGTCCTTGGTTTTAGGATGAAACAAAAATTGACCTGAAGTCAGGTGTCTGAATAACGAGGGGCCATTAACCATGTTAACTGTTTGGATGTAATTATCTCAAGGGTTCATTGAAATTAAATAATTAATCTAATAAGGATTCATTAAAAATAATTAATCTAAAAATGATTTATTAAAAAAAAAAATCTAACTAGGATTCATTTAAGATCATTTGACGTGTTTTGATTTTGTATCCACAGTTTGAGTTTTCTCCTCAAACTCTCTGCTGTTACGGAAAACAACTCTGCACCATCCAACCAGACGCTGCCTACTACAGCTACACCAACAGGTAACACACCTGAACACTCTTTATCCTGGTAACACACCTGAACACACTTTAACCAGGTATCACACCTGGAAACACATTGACTGATTGATTATTGGTCATTTGCTGAATACCTGGTCACTGGGATTAATTAACCTTCCTTGGTAGCACCCCCTCATACCTGGGGACCACACCTGTCATGTAGTCTGACCTCTTCAGCCATAAAATGAGCTCCTCACCTGCAGGTGATCACATTTATAGAACTGTAAGATAATCTTAGATAAGTCATTGATGGAGTCACCTTACTGACGGATGTCAGTAAGACCTTTATCTGTTCTTCATGACCTCCATGAAGGTGAAGCCTCAGGTGATCATACTGACCTTTAACCTTAAGCCTCCTTGGCTGGAGGTCCTATGAAGTCCTCTCGTTCACCTTCAGAGGAGAACCTCACCTTATAGACGACCTCAGAGGATGGCGTCCTCCTGCATGATGGAGACCCCACACACACACACTCACGCACGCACACACAGATGTTGTTGTTTGTATGTTTGTTTGTTTACCTCTGGATGTCTGAAGCTAATCTTTGCTTTGCCTCGGCTCTCTGTCCTTCCCTTCATGCCCCTCCCCCTCCATGCCCCTCCCCCTTTGTCTCACCTGTACCATCCTTTCACTCCTGTATAATCTCCTTTTAAACCCCGCCCCCTGCCCTCTAACCCTGCTCTGCCTTTGTTCTGCTGGTTTTGTTGCGACCTATCGCTCGCTCCAAAATCCAAACTCCCTGTCCGCTCTAAATCCATGCATCCTGATTGGCTGCTTCTTCCTGGCAATGACCTTGCCCTGCCTACTCCTCCTGTCCCTCTCCCCCACCCCCCCCACCCGGCCTGTCCTGCTGTGCCCTGTTTGGCTGCTTCTGCGTCCTGGTGCCCTGTCTGTGATTGGCTGATTGAACGTTGTAGTTCACCCAAATATGGGCTTCTCGCTGACAGGTACCACTTCTGCGAGAAGTGTTTCAACGAGATCCAGAGCGAGAGTGTTTCCCTCGGAGACGACCCCACACAGCCGCAAACGTGAGTATAACAACATGTTATTACATATTATAACAGCTATTTAATAATACACATCATAGTACTATAACATGTTATTACATATTATTACAGCTCTTTAATAATGCACACCATGAAACTATAGGTAGAACATGTTATAAATAGGATAAAAGCTATTTAAGAATACACATCATGAGACTATAGCAAAAACATGTTATTACATACTATAAAAGCTATTTTTAATAATACACATCATAATGCTATGATAGCATGTTATTACTTCTTATAAAACCTATTTAATAATACACATCATAATGCTATAGTAAGAACATGTTATTACATATTTTAACAGCTATTTAATAGTACACATCATAATACTAGAACATGTTATTACATACTATAACAGCTATTTAATAATACACATCATAATACTATAACAGGTTATTACTTCTTATAAAACCTATTTAATAATACACATCATGATACTATAGCAAAAACATGTTATTACATACTATAAAAGCTATTTTTAATAATACACATCATAATGCTATGATAGCATGTTATTACTTATTATAAAACCTATTTAATAATACACATCATGATACTATAGTAAGAACGTGTTATTACATATTTTAACAGCTATTTAATAGTACACATCATAATACTATAACATGTTATTACATACTATAAAAGCTATTTAATAATACACATCATAATGCTATAACATGTTATTACATATTATTACAGCTATTTATTAATGCACACCATGAAACTATAGTTAGAACATGTTATTAAATAGGATAAAAGCTATTTTTAATAATACACATCATTATACTATGATAGCATGTTATTACTTCTTATAAAAGCTTTTTAATAATACACATCATGATATTAAAACCTGTTACTACGTATTCTATGAGCTATTTAATAATACACATCATGATACTGTAACATGTTATTACATATAAAAGCTATTTAATAATACACATCATAATACTATAGTAAGAACATGTTATTACATATTTTAACAGCTACTTAGTAATACACCATGAAAATATAATAAGAACATGCTATTACATACTATAGCAGCTATTTAATAATACACATCATGATACTATAGTTAGAACATATTATGACCTTTCCTTTGCTGGCCAAAAAAAAGTCGCCACCAAGAGAAAAGATCGCACACTCTAATATTTCGTTGGACCGCCTTTGTCTTTGATTACAGCACCCATTCGCTGTGGCATTGTTTCGATAAGCTTCAGCAGTGTCACAAGATTTATTTCCATCCAGTGCATTAATTTTTCACTAAGATCTTGTACTGATGATGGGAGAGTCTGACCACTGCACAAAGCCTTCTCCAGCACATCCCAAAGATTCTCAATGAGGTTAAGGTCTGGACTCTGTGGTGATCAATCCATGTGTGAAAATGATGTCTCATGCTCCCTGAACCACTCTTTCACAATCTGAGCCCCATGAATCCTGGCATTGTCATCTTGGAATATGCCCATGCCATTAGGGAAGAAAAAATCCATTGATGGAATAACCTGGTCATTCAGTATATTCAGGTAGTCAGCTGACCTCATTCTTTGGGCACATGATGTTGCTGAACCTAGACCTGACCAACTGCAGCATTATCATAGCACTGCCCCCACAGGCTTGGACAGTAGGCACTAGGCATGATGGGTGCATCACTTCATCTGCCTCTCTTCTTACCCTCATGCTCCCATCACTCTGGAACAGGGTAAATCTGGACTCATCAGACCACATGACCTTCTTCCAGTCCTCCAGAGTCCAATCTTTATGCTCCCGAGCCTATTTCTCCAGTTAGTCTTACTGATTAGTGGTTTTCTTAAGGCTACACAGCTGTTCAGTCCCAATGCCTTGGGGTCCCAAGGGATTACAACATCTTATAACAGCTATTTAATAATACTCATCATATTACTATTATAACTTATTACATATTAAAGCAGCTTTTAATACACATGATACATTGACATGTTATTACATAGTATAACAGCTATTAAATAATACACATCATGATACTATGACAACATGTTATTACATATTATAACAGGTTATACCATTTTTCCCTCATACTTTCATACTCATGAATCATAGTTTGATTGCATAGAACAACCCCAGAGCCTGACAGAGTATAAACAGGGGAGTCAGTCTTTATTGGTTCTGGGGACAAGTGCTGTGTTTTAGCTCTGTCTCTGCTGAGACCTGTGGCACACAGGCTGAAACTAACCTGGATTCCCAGGTCCTAAAACCATGCTCTGATGGCTGCTGCTCCTGAAGAAGTGCTGCTACACAAGTTTTGGGCTTCTGTGCCTTGACGAGTTGCGTGGCTGTTTTTTTTCCTCTGTTTTATCAAGCTGATGTCATCATGTTGATGACATCATCACCGTGCTGAAATACGACCATGTAAACAATGGAAAGGAGCATGGAGGCTGTGGGCATGTTGGTCAGCTGTTTTCTGTACTTTGTACTATTGTCCCTCTTTAAAAATGTACAAACTCAGCGCAGACTGAACGACGTTCGAGCGTTGATGATACAAAGGTGGATGGAATTTGTTGCTGAGACGGCAAAGAGTCACACAAGTTACAGACGGAGGGGATGGGCGCCATATTATGCCGTAGACACGTTACGCCAACCTCATCCCGTAAATTAGCAGGTTGACCCGGGTGTGATGTTCTCACTGGAGCTGATCGGAGGCGAGCTGATGAAAACCCATGTCGCTTGCAGGGTCAGTCAACCCGGGTCAAAATTCCGATGAGACCTTTCCCACTACCGACAGGAGCTGTTTGTTACTGGGTTTAAACAGGATTTAAGGCCAGTCTGAAAGGGGTATAAGAGTACACTACCTTGATTTTTTTTTTGAGTGCATTAACTTTTCGGAAAAATAAAGTTTATCCGGCTTCTGGCTGCGCGGAGGAATATGTGACGTGAGTCGGTTAGTTCCAGATAAATTTTATATTTCTGAAAAGTAAATGCACTTAAAAACATTCCTAGGTAGGGTACTCTTAAATTGTGGTATTATTTTTTGATGGGAGTTCTTGTAGGCGTAGAAAATACCCTTTGTATTTGGTACGATACTTCCCTGTTTGCAGCTGGTTCTGCGCAACAGACTTTTACAGACTGAGGCTCACTGAGGGAGAGGAGAGGACGCTCTACTGCATCTAAGGTACTTAGTGGACATATGGAGCTCATACAACCCCACTTCAAAAACACTGAAATATCCCTTTAATGTTGAATACAATTGACCCTGCAGACTGAACCATCTGAGATATTGAGATATATATATGTATATACACTACTCACAATAAGCTAAGGATATTGTTATTTACATGAGTGCTTTTCCTATTTGGTCTGAATTTTAATGAAATAAGTAATAGTTCCCTTTGATATTACTATTAATTAATGAGAAGAAACACCATTTTCATTAGTTTAATATTTATTACCCCAAGAATTTAGACAATAACAAAGATAGCCTATAATAACCAAAACTGACAAAGTCAGTAGGGGGTGTTTCCACCATTTGCCACAATAACAGCTTGACAGCGACGTCTCATGCTCCTCACTGGCCTCATGATGCTGTTCTGAGGCAATGCGTTACACTCCTCCACAAGTGCTACACGCAGTTCTGCCAGGTCACGTGGGGGTGGGGTATGATCATCCAGTCTCTGCCTCAGCTGGTCCCAGACATGCTCTATGGGGTTCAGGTCAGGGGACATTGCTGGCCATACCATATGAGGCACTCCGACTTCCTGAAGTCAAGCTGTGACAATTCTTGCACGATGTTGTGGAGCATTATCTTCCATGAACAGAAAGTTGGGGGTGTGCTGGCAGAATTGGGGGATGATGATGGCTTCTATGATGTCTCTGAGGTCAGAACGTGCCAGGACTGAGTCATCTACAATCACCAAATCTGTTTTGCGCTGACTGGTGATGCCTGTCCAGACTGTTGCCCCTCCTCCACCAAAGCGAACCCCGGGGACCATGTTGACCTCGGCATATCGCTCACCTTGCCTTCTCCAGCAACGCTGACGACCATCATTCCATGCAAGGTGACCCGACACTCATCAGTTAACAGGACGGTAGACCGCTGCTGCATTGTCCAGGTCACATGGTCTTGTGCCCACTGCAAACGGTCACGGCAGTGTCTTGGTGTCAGTGGAGTCACCTGCAATGGTCGTCTGGCATTCAAGCCAAAGCGGTGGAGTCGGTTGCGAATGGTTTGTCTGGAAAGCCCAGTACCCCTCACTTCTCGTAAACAGGCCTGCAGTTGTGTGGCAGTTGCATAACGGTGTCTGAGTGCAAAGGTCCTTAGATACTGGTCATCATTGCAGTCCATCACTCGTGGGGCTCCACTCCTGGGTCTGTCACGAACACTGCCAGTAGTTCTGTTCTTGCTGCAAGTCTGCTGATGACACTTTGAGACACACCAAGTTCATGAGCAACATCTGACCGCCTGCTACCGACCTGAAGGCGTGCTATGGCCAGGTGGCGCTGCTTGTCTGTTAAGTGACGTTGTGTGTTCATGGCTGCTTGAATGATGAACTTGGGATTACTTACTGACAGTGCCAGCTTTTCATACCCCCAGACTGTTGAAATTGGTGCCACATTGAAAAGGGTTGTCTTTTTGTATTTTTTGGTATTGGCCCAAATATGTAAGGCGCACTGTACACACTGAGACCACGTGGAAAACACAAAATGAGGTGTGTCTGTCACCCTAATACAATTGCCTCCCTATCTTAAAAATCACTGAAGTGAAAAAAAAACATCTTATGTATGAAACCCACTGAGTCTCTCACAATTTTCCTAACTTATTGTGAGTAGTGTATATGTAAATATATATATATATATATATATATATATATATATATATATATATATATATGTATGTATATGTGTATATATATATATATGTATATATATATGTGTGTATATATATATGTGTGTATATATATATATATGTATATATATATATATATATATATATGTATATGTATATATATGTGTATATATATATATATATATATATATATATATATATATATATATATATATATATATATATATATATATATATATACAACTCTGACCCTGCAGACTGTGAGGGTTCATAAATAATAAAGATTTTATACATAAATATAATAATCATCTCCTGTTTCTGCAGGTCCATCAATAAAGATCAGTTTGAACGGAAGAAGAATGACACACTCGACCCTGAACCGTACGTACACCCCTTTGTTTTTTTATTTGTTTGCTTGTTAAAAGTTGGCTGTGGTTCTAATTGATTCACACAGTCTCTGGTAAACTTAAATTTCTGATAGAATTTAACAGATTTTTTAATTTTAGAAACTTTTTTCTGTTGTCGCAGCTCCTAAAGACTGTTTCTGTTGCAAAAGTTTTGTTTTTTTGTTTGTGCATGTATTAAGTTTGTTATTAAAACTATAAAATATGTTTTATTTTAGTTTTCCCATTTATGTTTTTTTGTGTTATATACTTCATTAGTTGGATTTTATATTTCCTTCAAACTGAACGTTTACTAGTCTGATGATGATTTTCATTCTGACTTCTCCTTTTGTGTGATTGTTTGCTTGTTTTTGTTTGTGTGGCTGTTTGTGTCTTTCCTCGTGTCAGATTTGTTGAGTGTTTGGATTGTGGTCGTAAAATGCACCAGATCTGCGTCCTCCATAATGAAACCATCTGGCCTTCAGGGTGAGACATCATAAATGTTTTTATGAATTATTTTGATCTGATGAACTTGAATTTAGTTTCCAGGAGAATTCCTCCCATTGTTAAAGTTCAGTCACTAAAATAACTCTCCATGGAGGTTCAGCTTGATTTTTTACATGCCGCTTAGACACTTGAAAAGCTTTTATTTCTGACCACCCTTAAGAGCGTTAGAAGTGCTTTGGTTTTGCAGAAAGTGCTTGACAGTTTTAAGACCTTTTAAACGTAAATCTGTATTTTTAAATCATAAAATCACCTGATTTGTTCACTCGGGGTGGTTCCTGACCTCAGCGTCCGAGCTCATCTCGCCTGCTGTGATGCTGAGGTCACAGACCTTCTGCCCCCTCGTTGCATCATTAAGAGGCTGTTTACACGACTCCGTTTCCACCAGAAACGCAAAGGTTTTTCCTTTACGTCTTCAAAAACGATCTGCGTTCAGACAGTGACTCGAGAACGACTGAAAACGCTATAGCGTGCATGCCACTCCAGTAGATGGCGATGTAGGCTTGCAGAGAAACAGCGCAGTTACAACACACTTATGAAGAAGAAAAATTTTCCACAAACAACAATGGTGAGTGGACGCACGAAGACGCAGGAGTTTCTTGTCGGGACAACAAATCTGTCTGGATAGTTTTGTCTGGATAACAAACCGAGCACAGGAAGCAGCACACATGTTACTCGGGAGACGGCCGAAGCTGTTGTTGTTCCTGGTATGCGCGCGCAGCCTTCATGTGAAAGAGTACTGCGCATGCAGTGACGTCAGCGTTTCCCCCTGAAATGCTGAGTCGTGTTTACATGAGACCGGGTGGCGGAGCGTTTTGAAAACTCTCCACCTTGGACCCCGGTTTCAAAAGTTTGCAGATTCAGGTGCTCCAGGCACCGTTCTCATGTAAACGGGAGGCTAAAACGCAATGAAAACTCTTCGGATTCGGCCGAAAACGGAGTCATGTAAACACCACCTAAGGCTGTTGAACATCACCCTGTGCTTGAGATCTTCTTGTCTTCATGTAAATACCACCAAATAACCATCGCCAAGGATCATGTCCAACCCCAGAGAGCAGCTGAAGACCTGGACAAGAATACGAGTCTGATCAGAATCTCCTCTAACGTTGTGATAAGGCAAACATCAAAGGTCCTGCCCTTTTTTTATTCTGTTTGGCCAAAGTTGAGCTGTTTTCATCTGAGAGCGCTGGGAGAGCAGCATCAAAATCACCTGATGCTGAGTGTGCTGAGAACCTGGAGAACCTGGTGTTTGACTAACACAGGAGCGCTCAGTGTGGATAAGAAGCTGCTGTGGACACTGCCTAGAGGACGTCAAGTCACTTTTAGAGCGGGTCGTAGATTTATAAACTCACATCAGCCCTGAGGTTGGATAGTTGTGAAACTGTCCTTCAAAGATCTGCATGAACCTCTGTCTCTGCTCACAGCTTCGTGTGTGATGGCTGCCTCAGAAGATCCAACAAGACCAGGAAGGAAAACAAGTTTGCTGCTAAGAGTGAGGAGATCCTTAAAGTTTTATGAGTCTTTCTTTATTTCAGTCAGGCTGTCTTCTCACCTCTCTGTCTTCTTCTTCGTTGGTGTTTTTAGGACTACCTCAAACAAAGTTGGGTAGTTTTTTGGAGACCCGAGTGAACGACTTCCTGAAGCGTCAGAATCATCCTGAGTGTGGAGAGGTCACCATCAGGGTGGTGCATGTCTCTGATAAGGTGGTGGAGGTGAAGCCAGGCATGAAGGCCAGGTAAGAAGTTCAAGAGCTCATGGAGGTGAGAAGGTTAGAGTCAAGAGGTCCTCTAGTGGCCTGTAGAGGACACTCCAGGAACTACAGGGATTGGCACTTGAGCACTGGTTTCATTTGTGAGCCCTGGAGAAAGCAGTTTGTTTCAGCGTGATGATGTGAACTGTTCCAGACCAACTCTGCAGTCTTTGTTATCCACGTGTCAGTCTGTAAGTGTGTGCAGGAGTCTTTTAGTCCCTCTGGTGTCTTAATCTGTTTTTATTTCCAGGTTTGTGGACAGCGGTGAGATGGCTGAGTCATTTCCGTACCGGACTAAAGCTCTGTTTGCGTTTGAAGAGATTAACGGAGCAGAAGTCTGTTTCTTCGGCATGCATGTCCAAGAGTATGGATCCGACTGCCCACCGCCCAATCAGAGACGAGTTTACATCTCTTACCTGGACAGCGTGCACTTCTTCCAGCCTCGCCATCTAAGGACATCTGTGTACTATGAGATCCTGCTGGGTTACTTGGAGTACGCCAAGAGACTGGGGTAAGAACAGATCCAGATCCAGGACCTAAACCAGGGAAAGAGAGGTGCCCCTAGATTTGAGGAAATGCTAGACCATGTCAGAATGAGATCAGCTGTTTGGTTACTGAGGGAGTTGTTTGAGTCCAGTCTGTGGGCAGGTTAACCCTAATCTCACAGACGATCCACCTGGACCTGCACTGACATCACCTGTGACCCTGGTCCATGTTTATCTCTGCTGAAAAAATGTTTATCTCTGTAAACATGTTTATCTCTGTAAACATGTTTATCCCTGTAAACATGTTTATCTCTGCTGTAAACATGTTTCTCTGTAAACATGTTTATCCTTGTAAACATGTTTATCCCTGTGAACATGTTTATCTCTGTAAACATGTTTATCTCTGCTGAAAAAATGTTTATCTCTGTAAACATGTTTATCCCTGTAAACATGTTTATCTCTGCTGTAAACATGTTTCTCTGTAAACATGTTTATCCTTGTAAACATGTTTATCCTTGTAAACATGTTTATCCCTGTGAACATGTTTATCTCTGTAAACATGTTTATCCCTGTAAACATGTTTCTCTGTAAACATGTTTATCCCTGTAAACATGTTTATCCCTGTAAACATGTTTCTCTGTAAACATGTTTATCCCTGTAAACATGTTTATCTCTGCTGTAGACATGTTTCTCTGTAAACATGTTTATATCTGCTGTAAACATGTTTCACTGTAAACATGTTTATCCCTGTAAACATGTTTATCTCTGTAAACATGTTTATCTCTGCTGTAAACATGTTTCTCTGTAAACATGTTCATTCCTATAAACATGTTTATCTCTGCTGTAAACATGTTAATCTCTGCTGTAAACATGTTTATCTCTGCTGTAAACATGTTTATTCCTGTAAACATGTTTATCTCTGCTGTAGACATGTTTCCCTGTAAACATGTTTATCTCTGCTGTAAACATGTTTCTCTGTAAACATGTTTATCCCTGTAAACATGTTTATCTCTGCTGTAAACATGTTTATCTCTGCTGTAAACATGTTTATCTGTAAACATGTTTATCCCTGTAAACATGTTTATCTCTGCTGTAAACATGTTTATCTCTGCTGTAAACATGTTTCTCTGTAAACATGTTTATCCCTGTAAACGTGTTTATCCCTGTAAACGTGTTTATCTCTGTAAACGTGTTTATCTCTGTAAACGTGTTTATCTCTGCTGTAAACATGTTTATCTCTGCTGTGAACATGTTTATCTCTGCTGTAAACATGTTTCTCTGTAAACATGTTTATCCCTGTAAACGTGTTTATCCCTGTAAACGTGTTTATCTCTGTAAACGTGTTTATCTCTGCTGTAAACATGTTTATCTCTGCTGTGAACATGTTTTCATAAACATGACAGCAAATAACTTAACACTACTTCTGGGCCACATCAGTCATCGCTGATTGGACGAGTGTATGTGAAGAGAGAGTGAAGGAGGACCTGATTGGACGTTCAGCCCTTTACCAGGAAGTGATTCTGCCCTTAGCGTCCTTGGCTCAGGATAGAAACATCATGAACATAACAGCCAAAAGCTCTAAGACAGAAGAGAAGTTCTGCTCTCCTGTAAACATAAACAAACAAGAAAACTCACCGAGGCAACCACAGAGCCGAGGTGCCCTTTGAGATGAATTAGAGAAAAAAAGTGAAGATGCTGTGCAAAAATCAAACCTAAATGGACGATCGTGTTCATTTAAAGTGCTCATTTGTAACGTTTTGGTCTCTCGTCTACTCATCAGGAGGATGATTTATCAGAATATAATTTTAATCCCTGTGGATTTACTGTAAAAGCCTTTCTGTGGCCTCGGCTCCATCTGAGAGATGATAACCTGCCAGGAAAAGCCCACCTGCCTGGGATGTTTTTTTATGGAGATAAAATTAAATGTATCAATGGATAATAACATCAAAACAAGTTTATGAAATGGACGGCTACACTTACATTTACACATGTATTGATAACACGACGTAAACCGCTTGTCAGCCACTCCTGTCTGATCAGGACTACAGACACACACATATTACGCACCTATGGAAAAAGCACATATTGAGTTTTCTTGTTTGTTTACAGTCACAGGAGAACAGAACTTTTCCAGGTAAGAGTGTCAATTACCAGATTTCAATAAAAACACAGAATGACAGAAAAACCTGTCATTGGCGGGGAAGCGTTCTGTCTGATAAGACGAAATTACTCATGCATGAATGAGTTCTTCTGAACATAATTGGAAAAAGGCTCTGTTGATTGGAAAAGTGACAGACCCCTGCTACGGAAGTGCATTGCATTCACTGAATTAAAAAAAAATAGACAGCTTATCTCGGAATGGCGAGATCAGGATCTCATAATTAAGAGAAAAGATATAGAAAAAGGAAACTTCCGTAAATCCTCTCACAGTGGCACTGATGGCATACGCACCAGCAAACAGGAGACAGCACCAAATAAACAGCCTGTGCAAAAACGTACGACCCCTCACCTGCAAGTGACCTGCACTGAGGGCTGCACTGTCTGCGGTGCTGAACCTGACTAATGGACCGGATCAGCACCGCAATGATGTTATCCATTGATACATTTAATTTTATCTCCATGAAAAAACATCCCAGGCAGGTGGGCTTTTCCTGGCAGGTTATCATCTCTCAGATGGAGCCGAGGCCACAGAAAGGCTTTTACAGTAAATCCACAAGGAATAAAATCATATTCTGATAAATCATCCTCCTGATGAGCAGACGAGAGACCAAAACGTTACAAATGAGCACTTTAAATCTTTGGTAGCTTAATGTCATTGTGTTTATTCGCTGTAGTGTTTAGTTATTTACCGTTGTGTTTAGTTCTTTGCTGTTGTGGTTTGCACTTCAGGGCCACTGTATAAATCAGATCTTCCATGTCTCTCTGTGTCAGGTTCACCACGGGTCATATCTGGGCGTGTCCACCCAGTGAGGGAGACGACTACATCTTCCACTGTCATCCCACTGACCAGAAGATCCCTAAACCCAAACGTCTGCAGGAGTGGTACAAGAAGATGTTGGACAAGGCCATGACTGAGCGCATCGTCCACGACTACAAGGCAACACACATTCATATTTAATTCCATTATCATCTGATGATGATTCATGCAGAATCCACTCAGACAGGCTCCAGGGCTCTGAAGTGTTGGAGCAGGTGACGCTGATGAGCTGTGAGCCCAGTCTCAGTGGGACTTCATACAACTTTCAGTTATTACAGTGCAGCAGCTCATCAGTGCTGAAGATGCATTAAAGTCCATATACAGCTCATAAATCATACAAACTCCTGAGTAAACACTGTTTTTATAGTTAACGAGTTAACAGGTGAAAGCTGTTATCAGTGTTTTGGTCTCCACCATCTTCAGCTCACCTCATTAACTAGAAAGTGACCTGCCAGTTTAAATATGTGTTGTTGAATTAATAAATATATATTAATATTGGTCAGTACATAAAAGAATAAAAGGGCGTGTAGGTAATGGTAGGTATGGTCCTTTCACATTAGAGATACTTGACATGTCGGGGGCAATGTGTTGATCCATGTGAATAGCTTTTGCTGTTTTGGTGCATACTTTGATTTATTTTATTAATGACCAAGAACAGCACTTAGTTGTGTAGTATAAAGGTTTATGATCCTAATTCTGTTTTGATTTTATATTTACATCTTCAGTCATTGGACTTCACATCTCATCATCACCACATGAATGTTCTGATAGCCCAGGTCATCCTTAGAGAGGATGTCTTCAATGTGTTTGTGCTGCAGAGGGTTGAAATGTTACATACATTATTAATCCAGGCTAGGAAGACTTAGCTACAACAGGAAATAGGACTTCAGCAGGGTCATGTGTTCAATATGTTGACGCGGAGAACCTGTGAAGACTGCTTATCTTCTTCACAGGAAGTCCACATGAACCAGCATTGGATTAATAATCCGTATCTATCAATTAAACATCACTAATTCTCATCTCTGATTTCAAACATCAGGACATCTTCAAACAGGCGACGGAGGATCGTCTGACCAGCGCCAAAGAACTGCCGTACTTCGAGGGCGACTTCTGGCCCAACATGCTGGAAGAGAGCATCAAGGAGCTGGAGGAGGAGGAGGAGGAGAGGAAGAGGGAGGAGAACAGCACCTCTAATGAGAGTGCAGACGTGAGAAGAACATCAGAACATGTTCATGATATTCATGTTTCTAAGGTTCTGCTCTGTGCTGACTTTTGCTATGAACAATCCTCAGGCCTCCAGCGGGGACAGCAAGAACGCCAAGAAGAAGAACAACAAGAAGACGAGTAAGAACAAGAGCAGCCTGAGCAAGAAGAAGACGGGAACTCCAAACGTCTCCAATGACCTCTCCCAGAAGCTCTACGCCACCATGGAGAAGCACAAGGAGGTACGAACATGACCACCTGCAGGTACAGCAGAAGGCTCAGACTTCTCTCCAGAGCAGAAAATCTTCCGACAGATGATCATCAATGATGCTCATAGGGTCAGAGGTCACAGCCAGAGGGTTCACTGCAGAGTTCATGAGTTGGTGACGAAAACACTGAAAAAACCTGTCAGGCAAGTCTGTGATTGAACAGTCTGGTTTTAAAGAGTCATAAAAAGGTCCTAAAGATTCATAAAAAGTCTGGAAATATCAAAAGGTTTTTTAAAAAATCATGAAAAGGTTTGACATAGTCATAAAAAAGGTTTTTGAGGGTCAAAAAGATTTTAAAAGGTTAAATAAATGCGTTAAGTAAATATTCCATAAAAGGTCTTTAAGAGTCTTAAAAAGGTTTTAAAGAGTCTTAAATTTGAATCAAAAACCTTCAGTGAACCCTGAATGTTTCATTCTGGGGCCAATGCAGGCTGGTGTTGGTTGTAGGTCTGCTGAGGTCTTCATGAGCTCCACCTTAAAGAGAAGCTACCGCTGACCCTCTCTCCCTTTTTTAAGGTGTTCTTCGTCATTCGTCTCATCGCTGTCCCCACCGCCAACTCGCTGCCCCCAATCAACGACCCCGACCCCCTGATGGCGTGCGACCTGATGGATGGGCGGGACGCTTTCCTGACGCTGGCCCGAGACAAACACCTGGAGTTCAGCTCTCTGCGGAGGACCAGGTGGAGCTCCATGTGCATGCTTATTGAGCTGCACAACCAGAGCCAGGACCGCTTCGTCTACACCTGCAACGAGTGCAAACACCACGTGGAGACGCGCTTCCACTGCACCGTCTGTGAGGTCAGGATCACCAATCAAATCCAGCTTTTCTACACTGATCTACAGCAGGATCGTCATTCAGTATATGTGAATGTGATGTGGTATGATCTGAGGAACATCTCTGAGGGTGTGTCCTGGTGTTCAGAGGAGTCTGATCACATTAATAATCATCAAAACGCTGGTCCAGGTTTTGATAGTTTAAAAGTGCTGACATGTTCGGCACCTGGTTACTATCCCATCCTTAAGTCTCATGCTGTGGCTTTCACAAGCAGATGTTCTTCTACCTTCACTCATCCTTTTATTAGTCTGCTCCCTGGTGTTTGTCCTGCTTCTCCTTCCACAAAGTTCAACCACTTCTAAAATAATAACACCAAATAATAACACCAAAATCTTCATCCAAACGAGGGCATGGTTGCCATTTCTTTTCACATTCATGTTCAACATCTCTGAGATAGACCACAAATACTGGGTGTGGGTTTAAGTTGACAGTGAAAGGTTAGAATGTCTTTTCACATTAAGTCAAACCCTTAGACCTGATCCAAGCTTCCACTGAGGAACTCCCAACCCTCACATATTTCCACAGGACCTGGCTATCTAACCTCCACTTCATGTCTTCATGTCATTCAAACTGTCTTCACAGTAACCTAATCAGTTTCAAAAACACTGAATCCTGTGGCACAAATTGTTCATTTTGGCAAGTTCCAAAAGTTTGAACCCTCTGCTCCAAACACTTAATGGATGAAGTCTTGAGATGTTTGGGTGTTCTTTGGTGAGGAGATGAACGTCCATGATGATACTGAAATGTGTCGAGTGTTCAGTGTCTGTAGAAGCTTCTCCAGAAGTTCAGACATTGATCTGACTCTGCTCTCTCCCTGCAGGACTACGACCTGTGCATCACCTGCTACAACACCAAAGGCCACGAGCATAAGATGGACAAACTGGGCCTGGGGCTGGACGACGACAGCAGCAACCAGGCCACAGCAGCCACCCAGAGCCCCGGAGACTCCCGCCGCCTCAGCATCCAGCGCTGCATCCAGTCTCTGGTCCACGCCTGTCAGTGCCGTAACGCCAACTGCTCGCTGCCGTCCTGCCAGAAGATGAAGCGCGTGGTCCAGCATACCAAGAGCTGCAAACGGAAGACCAACGGGGGCTGTCCCATCTGCAAGCAGCTCATCGCTCTGTGCTGCTACCACGCCAAACACTGCCAGGAGAACAAGTGCCCCGTCCCCTTCTGCCTGAACATCAAGCAGAAACTCCGGCAGCAGCAGTTGCAGCAGCGCCTCCAGCAGGCCCAGATGTTGAGGAGGAGGATGGCCAGCATGCAGAGGGCGGGGCCCGGAGGACCCGTCCCAGGACTGCCGTCGCCCAATGGGACGACCGCTCCGAGCACCCCGTCGTCAGCAGGAACCCAGCCCTCGACGCCACAGACCCCGACCCAGACGGTTCCTCCGCACCAGGCCCTGGGTCCCAGTCCAGGCCCTGGTCATGTAGTCCAGCAGCAGCACCAAGGTGCGCTGCCCCCCCAACACCCTCTCCATCCCCAGTTCCAGCAGATGGCGGGCGGAGGTGGGGTCGGTGGTTTGATGAACTCTCCTCAACACCAGCAGCAGCTCCAACAGAACCCCAACAGTCTGCCCCCTTACTCCAGCAGACCTCCAGGGTCCTCCCCCCTCCACCAGTCCCAGGGTAAACCGGTCTACGGCTCTGCGACGCCCCCCCAGCAGCAGCAGACCCCTAATTCTCAGCAGCACCCGTCCGGCCCCCCGCCTGCCGCCGTGGAGATAGCCCTGAAGATCCAGCAGGTGGCCGATGCTCAGAGGAAGATGGCCCTGCAGAGACAGAACCCCGCAAGTCTGGTCCCCCCTCACCATCAGCAGGGCCTCAGTCAGCCAGGGGGGCCGGTGATAACCCCCCAGAACCCGGCAGCCCGGGTCAGCGTGAATCAGCCAGGAGGAATGGTGGGTGGGGCTTCCATGCAGCCCCCTCATCAACAGGGGACTCTTCCTTCAAACCACCTCCAGCAGCAGAGGATGGGGGCCCCAATCCAAAACCCCCAGCAGCAGCAGCAGTGGGGGGGACAGAGACAGGCCATGATGAGCCATCCTGCCATGGTAGCAGCTCAGCAGCAGACTCAGGGACATGCCTTAATGAACACGGGGCAGCAGCAGGGTGCCGGCGAGGGGGTCCCAGGGGGGGCAGTACCTGGACCTGCGGATGGAAACATCCCCCAGGCCGCCCTACAGGACCTCCTGAGGACCCTCCGCTCCCCCAGCTCCCCCCTGCAGCAGCAGCAGGTCCTCAACATCCTGCGTTCCAACCCTCAACTCATGGCAGCCTTCATCAAACAGAGGGCCTCCAAGTACAAGGGGGGGCCGGGGCCACCAGGGGGCATCCCAGGAAATGTACCAGGAGGTTCTGGTGCAACAGGGGGTCCTGGTTGTAACATGATGGCTGCAGCAGGCCCTCAGGGGACAATGAACAATTCAGGGCCGGGGATACACCTGGGGGGCCAGGGGGGGTCCAACATGGCAGCTTTGGCCCAACTGCAGCAAGTGCAACAGTTACAGCAACAACAACAACAACCACAACCGTACCAGCAGCAGCAGAGGCCCATGATCAACACCTCGCAGCAGCAGCAGGGGGCGCAACAGATGGGAAACCAGAACAACCCTCAATTCAGAGAGCTGCTAATGAGACAACAGCTACAACAACAACATCTACAACAACAACAGCAACAACATCTACAACAACAGCAACATCTACAACAACAACAACTACAACAACAACATCTACAACAACAACAACAACATCTACAACAACAACAGCATCTACAACAACAACATCTACAACAACAACAACATCTACAACAACAACAACAACAACATCTACAACAACAACAACAACATCTACAACAACAACAACATCTACAACAACATCTTAAACATCAGCAGCATATAACAGCAGGTCCGGGTCAGATGGGGGCAGGTCCAGGTCAGATGGGGGCAGGTCCTGGGCTGTTCCAGCCGTCTCCTCAGGTCCAGAACTTTGTAGGTCCTTCTGGTATGCAGCCCCTTGTAGGGGGTCAAGGCCCCCCCTCAGAAGCTTCTTTACAGCCGCCCTCAGTCCAACAGGGTCCAGGGTATTCTGTGACCCTGCATCAGCAGAGGCTCCACCCCCACCTTCAGCATGAGGGGGGGGCAGGTGTAGGGGGTCCTCTACATCCCCCTCAGGTGCCCCCCCCCCCCTCCACAGGCCCGTCTCCAGCACTCGCTCCACCAGAGGCTGCTCCATCAGCAGCATCTGGGTCCTGGGGGGTCTCCAGGCCAGCACAGTGGGCCCATGAGCCCCCAGCAAGTCCAGTCCTCCCACCCCCACCTGCAGGGACAGACCCTACCCACCTCCCTGGCCAATCAAGTCCGATCCCCTCAGCCCTCTCCCAGACCCCAGTCCCAGCCTCCACACACCAGCCCCTCCCCCCGCCTGCAGCTGCAGCCCCCCCCACATCTTGGCGCCCCCCAGGTGCAGATGGGGTCCCCCCACCTGGGACAGCACCACCCTGGCCTGGTTCCCCCCCAGCAACAGAACTCTATGGATCAGTTTGGACCAGATCAGAGTGCCATGCTGTCCCAGCTGGGCGCCATGAAGGGGCTACGCGGACCGGGGGGGGCAGGACCAGACCCCCTGCTGAATCTAAACCAGAACCCTCTGGACCTGATGTGACAGGTAAACGGTCTCACCTGGTCTTTGTTGTAATTGATGTGTTTTTGAATGAGCTTCCTATGGGAGAAGAACAAAAGGTCAAAAGGTCATTATTTATTATTGTTATTCCTTTTTTTTTTGGCGGGGGGGTGTCTCAGGTGGACCTCACCCCCATCTTTAAATCAGGAGATGTTTTTGGGTTTAGTGTCGTAAATATCTTTTAAATAAAGTTCTAATGAGTAGAGAAGTTAAGATCTATTGTAAGGAATTTCCCATCATGCTCTTTGTCTGTCCTCACCATCATGTGACCATCTCCGCGTTTGGGTTGATATTTATTTTGTCTGGTGGGTGGGGCTTAAAGTTCCTCCTTATGGTTCATATAGAGATTTATTTTTGTTACTGGCTTTTGGGGGCGGGGTCAGTGGGCGGAGCCAGATCAGTGTTCTCCACAACCCGATGACGAGACTCTTTGTTCGCCCCCTCTCCCCCATGGCGGGGTGGCGGGGGCACGCCTGTGTGCCTCACACCTGGGACTAAGGAAAGGGGCGGGGCTCCTGTCAGTGTTTGTACATCTTCAGTCCGCAGTGACCTGAGGCTCTCTGATCCAAATGAAGAGACGGATACGTCGACTTTGCTGCTTTTACAAGACTTCAACAGCAGGGGGAGGAGTCAGAGGGTTGGGGAGGGGGGGGGCACCTCAGACTCCTCCCACTTTAACCCTTGATTAACTTTGGGAGTTTAATTTAATATTTTTTACTGTACAGAGCAAACAAGCTGAGATACTGTTTATAATAAAATTAAAACTGAAATTGAACATCAGACATCTGTCAGCTTTTTCATTATTGCTCATAATCAAACATTTCTCAATTTCCCTGAGGGAGTTTTTCCCAGAGGGATTAATAAAGTACTTTCTAATCTAATCATCAGCATTTTTATTATTTAAACCATAATCAATACTATTTTGATTATTTTTGTTAGTTTTTTGGTTATTGTCATTATTAATTTTAATATTTGCTTTATTCAGATTATTTTTTATTGTTCTTATTTTATGTTAAATATTACATTTGTTAATGGTGTAATTGGTGGTATTGGTTTTTTTTGTTATTATTCTGGTTCTTGAATATAATAATATGATAGTATAATAATGTCTATGATTCTTCGTCTGTTTTCTCTGCGTAACTCCTCCCACAGCTTTGAGGAAAACTCAGCACAAAGCACATTGTTGTGAGCGTCCTGGCTAGGAAAGGTGTGCTGTGACTGAAACAGAGTATCCGTCTGCAGGGCAAGGGCG
Organism: Cetoscarus ocellatus; assembly: GCA_037902135.1. NCBI lineage: Eukaryota > Metazoa > Chordata > Actinopteri > Labriformes > Labridae > Cetoscarus > Cetoscarus ocellatus. The sequence continues at coordinate 231,990 of JBAMNC010002070.1, forward strand.
CTGCCATGTGCCAAACATACTGGAAGTACAAACTGGAAGTTGGTCTTCTTTAAGCATATTATTCGCCACTTCATACCTGACTACATAAATATTTATTTTGTTGCAATTACAAATTTGCCGTTGTAACTGTATAATTTACTAGTTATTTAATTTTTAAAATGTATAATATTTTATATATTTTAGTTTAGGGGTGGCACGGTGGCGCAGCAGGTAGTGCACGTGCCTCATAGCAAAGGTCGCCGGATCGATCCCAGGGTAGGGCAGGGGCCTTTCTGTGTGAAGTTTGCATGTTCTTCCCGTGCATGCGTGGGTTCTCTTCGGGCACTCCAGTTTCCTCCCACAGACCACAAACATGCTCATAAGATTGATTGGTGACTCTAAATTGTGCTTAGGTATGAGTGTGACTGAATGGTTGTCTGTCTCTCTATGTGGCTCTGTGGTTGGCTGGCGGCCGGTTCAGGGTGTACCCCGCCTCCATTCAATGACAGCTGGGATAGGCTCCAGACCCCCCGCGACCCCCAAAGGGATAAGCGGTATAGAAAATGAATGAATATTTTAATTTGTATTTATGCTCAAAAAGTAGTTATTTTAATATTGTACATAATATATAAAATTGTAACTCACAACTGTACAATTTACTAGTTTATTTGTTTTTTACTTAGATTTTATATTTTTTAATTTATATTTATTGTACTAAGGTATAGTCATTTTAACAGTTTTATAAATACTTACTTTGTAAACTCGTAACTACAATTTACTAGTTACTTTTTATTCATAGGGTTAGTCGTAACTATATAATTTACTAATTTATTTTTAATGTATAATACTTCTGTGGATCTTGGTTACAGACCGACTTCAGGATCTGTCTGAGTCAGAGGATACCGGTGACTCTCACACCGTCTGCGTGGACATTCTTCAATTTCCCGAAGATAAAGTACTTGCAGGTCACGAAGGACCTAATGACAGTATTTATCCTCAAATGGTCTGCTTTCAATGAGGCTACAACCGGCGCCTGAAGCCGCTATCTTATGTTTACATCAGCTGAGAGGGAGGCGGAGTGATTCAGCGGCTCGCGGAAGTGCTGCGCGGAGGAATACGTGACGTGAGTCGGTTAGTTCAGGATAAACTTTATATTTCCGAAAAGTTAATGCATTTAAAAACACGCATAAGTAGCGTACTCCTAAACTGTGGTATTGTTTTTTGATGGGAGTTCTTGTAGGCGGTGGAAATACCCTCTGTTCTTGGCACTTTACTTCCCTGTTTGCGGCTGTTTCTGCGGCTCACTGAGGGACAGGAGACGACGCTCTGCTGCAGCTAATGTGGAGCTCAGACAACCCCACTTCAAAAACACTGAACTGTCACTTTAACTGGTAGCTTGGATATACAAAAGTCACATCTTAGCAGAAAATCGATTCTACCACATTTCTCAAATATTTTAGAGGAAATATGAAACCAAAATTCATCCCCGGTAGTAGCCTATAGATAGCACTGCTAGCATTCTCAAATCAATCTAAGGACATATCCAAAGAATTTCTGTATTCATCATCAGCCTTTTCAGCTGATAAAGACCACCGGCCATGATAGTTTCAAAGCAGTTTTCCATGTTAACATAACAATAGATGTTCCTGGCTTGGTTATGGCTCTATGAGAAACTGCACATCCACAATAACACAGTATAAAACCCAGTGGGCCTAGTAGGTTCAATTTTAGTTTTCGTTAGATTACATTTTATCTTTTTAAGTTCTTCACCAAGAGTTAGAGGTGTGGTGATGGTGTTTATATATTGATATAAAAAAGGACATACATAATGAAGTGACACTGCATACACACAGGAAGGTCGTTAGCATCATTAGCATGGCTTAGCTTCCATTTCCACCTAATCTAGAAATTTTCACAATAGTGATATTCAAAACACAGATAACATTAGCAAGACAACCTATTACCTAGTCGTAAATAATAGTAATCTTCCCTATATCTTTCTAAATTGAACGTTTTTTTTATCTGGAGATCCTGCAGGTCCATAGAAGCTCAATGGAGTTTCGCGTGGGGATCCCCGCTGCCGGTAAACCCGGAAGAGGAGATGACGACACGTGATCAGTGACTGACGATCAACTGGCCGCCGTCTTGGATGGGTCTCCATGCGGCCCAAGAGCGTTTATTTCTACTGAGGAAGGTGTGTTATGCCCAATATAATAATCAAAACTCCCCGAATGTTTACCCGATTTTCACACAGTTTAGTTTGTTACAAACGACAGAGATGTACCTATGCTACAGGACGCTGTCACACATTAAAAATAACTGCTTTCATGCTGAATTATGTATTATGCTCTTTTTTTTACTGTGCAATGAGACAGCACAGTGAGACGGACAGACAAACAACGAACAACAACATTTGTGGTCGTGTGTGTGTGTGTGTGTGTGTGTGTGTGTGTGTGCTAAGAATATGATTGGTGATTTTCACAGTTGCATTATTATCACAAAGATAGATACGATTTTGATGGTGGTTCAGGGAAATGGTAGTAACAAGGCTTGTATGATCATAAAATGATAATAACAACAATAATAATAAAAAAATAGTTATTAAACAGTCAGAAGGAACAATAACAATAAAAGATTTTTTTTTAATTAAAAATAGCATATATATGTGTATATATGTATATATATGTAACTAAGTAATTGACAATGCCAACTTAACACATTTTGTAATAATAATAATGATAATAATAATAATTAGTATATTAATCATAGTAATAATAATAATAATGATGGCAACATCAGCCACAATAAAAGTGAAATTAAATTAAATTTTAGTATGGATTCTTATATAAAAAAACAAAGACAAAAAACTTTATAAAAGTTACTAGAACAACAGTAATATTAATAGTTTGTTATAGGGTCGCTTAACCATAGCAGCTGCAGTAAAAATGGTAATGGTAATACATAAATATATCGTAGTAAAAAGAATTAAAAAACAAATAAAAGAGTAATAAAAATAAACATTGGAGGGAGTATTAATGAGCAGAGGAGGAACAACAACAGCATTAGCGGCAAGTGATATGACGGTCGGGGGGGGGGTGTCATTGGTGTGGCTGTAAGGAGAGAAGATGTAAAGGGACTGGTATGAGGGAAATTAAAAAATCAATGTTAACCCTGCTCTGAGGCTTTGTCTTCCTGTTCACATGTAAATACCTGATTAAATCACTGACCAGCGACAGAGCTGTCTTTCTGTTCACATGTGAGTATCTGATCAAATCATTAAAAGCAACTGAGCCCTCTGTCTCATGATCCAAATGTCAGGGCAGGGTAAAGGTAAAAGCCTGTGTCATTCTGAAATAAACTGAGAGAGCTGACAGAGCCACGCACTGGTTTGCTGTCTCGTCGTAGGCTGGGCCTACAACACATACGTGGGATTAAGGCTACACCTAACAAAGTATTACTGCAGGGACCAGTGAATAAGAGGGTAAATAAATAAAATATAGTAAAACATGGATAAAATGAAGTAAAGGAATAAAGAATAGATATATGAAAAGGAGAAAAAAGGGAAAGGTATGTTGATAATAAAAATAATAATAATTACAATAATATAAGAAGGGGATCAAGAAAATAAATGAACAAATAGATGATGGCTAAGTAATAATGGTAATGATAGTAATGGCAATAGTAATAACAAAAACAGTAATAATATTATTAATAATACTAATAACGATAGTAATCATAGTAATAATAATAATAATAGTAATAACAATAATAGTCATTCTTTTTTAATTTTATTTTACTTTATTTTTTAAATCATCATCGCTGTCATTGTAGTATGTGTTAGTGATGGGTGGGGTGTATTATGTATTATTCTGTTTGACAAAGACAGATGGTTTGGCATATTAATAAATGTATAAATGAATTAATTGTATATTTTAATAAAGAAACAGTTTGATTGTTCATTTGAATTTATCTCTCTCACACACAATCATGACCCTTCTGTACATACCAATAACACAAGAATTTTAAAAAAATATTTTTGTTTTTGTGTGCTGTGAGCATTTTCAGTGTAACTATTTAAGGCACATGTACGTGGGCCCACACACACAAACCAGACATCTCATATAAATCCTGTTGACATGCGTATTAAACTTTAAATAAGTGTTTTACTCAGTTGTGTTTGAATAAAGCTAAAACACGTCATCTGCTTCCAATACTGCGGCGTGTACTGTAACCTTAGGCTGCACAAAATACGGACATAAATGCGTTGACTCCAGTTGTTTCTGGTGCTAGACTGGAGTGAAGAGACCCATCCAATATGGCAGCAATGCTGGATTATGCTCCAGCACGTAATGAGGCGTCTACATATATTATGTCTATGGTTTGTAGTGTGCTCCTCCTCTGCTCTGGTAATGTTAATTACAACTACTTGATGTTTGATATTGAAGCTTTGAACACTCTTGTTTTGTTTGATTAACATTCGATTAGTGGTGGGCAGGTGAAGCCTCATGAAGCACCGAGGCTTCTTCACTGTTATGCCGAAAAGCTTCAAAGCTTCAAGGTTTCAGCGATGGTGAAATTTGGTGACATCGGGCTGTCAACTGAAGCCATAGCAACCTGTCAAGAGCAATAAAAGTTCAGAAAGGACTGGTTGGTCATTCAAGTTTTGTTCATTCATGCTAAATAATGATTACATTGTCATTACACAAAAGTACAGCTAAAGTCTTTATTAAAAAATATATATATATATATGCAGACAGTCTCACTCATACTCCAAAACACATTCCAGATTAAACCATAGAATAAATCTAAATGATATGAAGGGTTAAATGCTGCTTAAGGGTTTATTTAAAGCTTTAAGCTTTGAATAAACCTGTACTAAAAACTGTACTAAAAACCAGTAATAGGATAATAGATCCTTCCTACTTTGCAAATGATCATGGTGTTTGAACTCAAAAACATTGTTTTTTTTATTTAGTGTTTTACTCCAGTGTTTTTAAGGAAAACTTTTCAAAGATAATGGTTTGTCATTTGGGGACCTGTATGGTCGAGGAAGAATGTTAATTCTCAGAAGCAGAGAAGTTATTTGTCTTCACAGGTTTTTATTTAGAAATATCATTTTTTTTTCCCACTGTGACAGGCTTTAGTCTGCTCCTCTTCTGGCTCACCAGCTCCCCAGCTTTGAAAAAATCCTTTCACTGGGAACGGATGATGCTGGGATGTACAAGTACTTGCAGGCACGTTTCCACAGCGTTGGATATAAAGACTTGCGTACCGCCCAGTACTTCAGGGATCCTCTGCTCTTGCAAGATGTTGCTCTTTCAAATATCTGAGACAGACATAAAGACAATGAATGACGGAATAAAACAGCTGATGTTTCAGCAGTGCTCAACATGCATACCTCTGGACCTCCACTGTAGCGCAGATGCACTGCTGGTGCGGTGTTGAGACTCAACATAATTATCCAGCAAAGCCCACGAGTTGTAGCTTTCTTCACTGGCACTGGCAGATGTTGGTGCAGTCTCCAGAGGAACATCTTCCCTCGACCCATCAATAAGACTGGCACACTCCTGTGTGCTGCCTGAGCATTACACACATTACTAAAGCCAGCCTGTTTGAACCCTGGATCCAAGATGGTGGCCACAGACAGGGAGTTCACCTTTTCCAAGCCACTGAATTTTTCACTCAAATTGTTTTTCAAGTGGTTGGCAAGAGTGGAACCAATATAAGGAGCTATTTGGGCACATTCAGCAGAAATTACATGTCTCAGCATTTTGGCAATAGGAGTGGCCTTTGACCCTGACACTCTCTTTCCTTCAGAGAGCTCAACAGTTGCCTGATAGAATGGGCTTAAAACTGTCAGGCACTGGTTGATTGCTTCATATTCAGCAGCAGAGAAAGGCACTATGTCAGTGCTAAGTGATGCCAGGGCTGCCCCCAATGGTTCTCTCTGCTCATAAAGCCTGTGAAGCACGGCATGAGTGCTGCTCCATCTGGTTTCCACCTCTTGAACAAGCTTTTTTTGTGGCATGCCCATATTAACTTGAATAGAGCACAACTTTTGTGGACCCTACTGCGCATGTTTTCCAGATCTGAAGTCTGACAGAGTGATTTTTTAACAATCTGATTCAGCATGTGGGCAAAGCAATAATAATAATCATGATAATAATAATAATTAAAGCTGCAAGCAGCATTGGACGGGTCCTCGCTCGCAGGTCCCTCATGCCCGTTTGACCTCCATTTTGGGGGTTTCATCCCTTTTTGAGCCTTTGACCTGCTTGAAGTTAGACTGAGGTGTGTAGCTGCAGCTCTGTCAGTAGCCTCAGTCTTTATAATGGGTGTGTATTACACACTCAGTGAGTCACATGACCAGCTGCTGCCAATCAGTGAGTGAATGACATCATCTGCTGCCTCATACAGATTCAAACTGCAGCTAAGCAGCACAGCAACCAAATCTCTAGAAACATTTCCTCACCATTGCCACAATTTTGACCAAATCTCTCTCCAAGTTATATGTGTGAAATGGAAATTTTGTCAGGAATCCATCCGTGTAATTTTCAAAGCTGTAGGACTTTTTGTTTTTTCTGTAGAGGCTTAACTTCCACAGTTTGTCCAGAGCTGTGTTTTCATTCCCCATTCATTTCAATGGGAGGAGCTGGGAGGGCTTCTTTGAGGTTCACCAACTTTGAGGGCTTGTCATTCGAAAACCGTTTGAGAAACAACAAAATCCTACATAACTTTTGATCATCAATGCCTCCTCTGTCATCTGTCCGGGTTTCAAGCTGATACCATTTACGGCCTTGGAGGAGATAATTTTTGCGTCTTGCGTATATTTCCCTTGAAATTTTATTTTGAAAGGCAAATTGCTGGTTTCCTGTTTGAGATAGGTCAGGGGTGTCAGTGCGTGATTTGTGGGTCTCGATGAGACGAACGTTTAGGTGTTGGTTTGATCTCTCTATGTCATTCCTGCTGGCCGTGAGGGCCGTTTTAGTGTGCCTAGGTGGCGCTAGAGAGCACGTTTTGGCATGTTGGGGGTTAATTTTTTGATTTTATAAAATTTTTCGCCGAGTCTGGGGTCTGTGCCGATTTTGGTGAGTTTTTGAGTGTGTTCAGGGGGTCAAATTAAGGTTTGTTTGCCCTAAAGGTTAATAATAAGAAAGAAACGATACAAATAGGGCAAGGACCTCTCTAGCTTCAGCTAGAGAGGTCCTTTCCCTTTGGGCGAGGACCCTAATAATAATGTGTCTGTTATTTAACTGATTGACACTTGCAAAAATATTGTGAGCCCCATCAGTAACCATCCCACAGAGCTTCTGAGTGATTCCCCACTCAGCCATCAAATTTGCAGTGGCTTCTGCAATATTAGCTGCTGAGTAGGTCAGAGGAAAATACTGCACACCTAAATGCAAACCTCCATGTTGACTGATGTCCACATGTCAGCAGTCAAACTAAAAGCTGAAGTCTGCTTAATTTCTGCCAAGGCCTTCTCTCTGGTTATAGCGTACCTTGCTTCCACCATTGCCTTTACAGTTTTGTGGCTTGGAATGGAGTATGATGGATCCAGGACTGTCATCATGCCTGGCACGCAAGTGTCTCAGCATAGATGAGTTGCTGTTATAAGACAACTCTTGTGTGCACAGCAAACACCACACCTATGAGTAATTGTAATTTTGAAACCCATTTAAAAATGAAAAATACAATTCAATCATGGAAACATAAAATGTAGGCCATAAAGTGCATTATACCTTATTTGGTGGTATAAAATCAAAATGATCCCAAACTTTTGAATGTCGCTTACTGCTTGTACTCACCATGAAAATCACCAAAACACACCAACTTCACTCTCCAAATCTTTATCTCCTCACAGCCCCCATTTTAAAGAATAATGATGCATCTTATATAGCGCCATACCACTCAAATCCATCAAACCTGTCAAGCTGTCATTGGCTCAAAGCGCATTGAAACACCATGAGCCAATGAAACGCACTGAAACACCATGAGCCAATGAAACGCACTGAAACACCATGAGCCAATGAAACGCTTCAAAACATTTTGAAGCAATGAAGCGCGAAGTGATGCAGTGATGACATTCGGTCACATGGCATTGGTTTTTTGATCCAAGCTCCAACAGTTTTTCGAATCACCCGCTTCAGGAAGAGTGACACAATCTCCAAAGCCTCAGTATCACTGGCCCATCACTACGTTTGATCAAACGTACTAAGGTTTATAAAAAGAACTCTTGCTTCTCTGAGGTGCTGTAATTCAGTTTGATTCTTTTCTGCACCTAGCTTAGCATAGCCTAGCATTTAGCCGCTTAGTATGGCTTCTCTCTCCTCTCCTGCTCTCTCCTGCCCTAAGTTTAGCTACTCCTCGTCCTCCTTTAGTGATAATGGTAATTGTCTAAAGTGTAGCATGTTCTTAGTTTTGGAGGCGAGGGTCACTGATCTGGAGAAGTGGCTCAGCACCTCCAAACCTAAACCCTCTTATGCAGCCGTAGCTAACCAGCAGGATGTAGCTGGTGCGGGTCGTGCTAGCGTTAGCTTAGTTTCTCTCCCGGCCTGTAATGACTGGGTCACTGTCCGTGGCAAGCATAGCCGTAAGTCGAAGACCCACTCGGTACCCCACCATGCAGTTCATGTTTCGAACAGATTTTCTCCCCTCGGTGACGGCGACGCGCCTGCCAGGGAACAAACTCTGATAATTGGTGACTCCATAGTCAGAAACGTGAAGATAGCGAAGTCAGCGGGCGACATAGAGTCAAATTTGTAGTTGCTGGCAAGAAGTAAGTTTGATAGGATAGTCCTCCATGTCGGCATGAATGACTCCCGACGTCGCCAGTTGGAAGTGACCAAAGTGAACATCGAATCAGTGTGTGCATTTGCCAAAACAATATCGGACTCTGTAATTTTCTCTGGCCCCTTACCAAATCTGACCAGTGATGACATGTATAGCCGCATATCATCATTCAACCGCTGGCTATTGAGGTGGTGTCCAGCAAACGATGTGGGCTTCATTGATAATTGGACATCCTTCTGGGGAAAACCTGGTCTGATAGGAAGAGATGGCATCCATCCTACTTTGGCTGGAGCATCTCTCCTATCTAAAAACATGGCAAAGTCTGACCTATGACCTCTCAGAAATGAGACCATGTTGCAGAGCTGCAGTCCCCCACGCTCCTCTGCGCTTGCTTTAGGACAGTTCTCCACCCATTACTGTTATGACAGTTATGTTCATCACTATGATAACTGCTATGACAGTTGTAATAGTGATGAATATTATTCTATAGAGACTGTGTCTGTCCCCCGACCCAAACGTCACATAGATGTTAACACAAAAACAAATGAAAGAGGTGTCAATCATAGAAATCTGATTAAAATCAAAACCTCAAATGTAGAAGCTTCAAAACATCAGATAATTAGATGTGGTCTCTTAAATATTAGATCACTGAGATCCAAATCTTTACTAGTGAATGACCTTATATCAGAAAATCACATTGATTTATTCTGTTTAACTGAAACGTGGCTGTGCCAGGAGGAATATGTCAGTCAGAGACGGGGACTCGAGTTTGTGACTCGTACTCGAGTTGCACTTAAGTCGCTCACAGAGAAACTTCAGACTTGACTTGGACTCGTGTTTTGGGACTTGTGAACAATCATTATGTTTTCTCTTTTTTTGGCATGTTAACATTGGGAAAATTCTGAAACATCTGACGAGCTTAAAATAATTCCCTCCTTTTTGACATGGTTCCCGTGGTAATCATATGACGCATCGGGTGCGAGGCTCGCGGCCCCGCACATTTGTACCTCAGATGACACTATGGTGACCGATACACCCGCAGCTGCTGCTGTACCCTTTGTTATTACGTTTGGTTATAAAAACTTCAAACAAGAGAATAACAAAAGAAGCGCTGACTGCAAAGTCTGCGCTACCAAGATTAAGGACGCTGGGTCAACCACATCAAATTTTATCAGGCACCTGAAAAGTCATATAGATAGGTCAGTCACATTAGCACATATGGACGGTTAGCAAACATGTTTAGCTTAGCATCAGCTATTTTTAACTTAGCTTGCTACCAGCTTTGTAACTGAATATTTGAATACATGAGTGAATGTTAGTTTGCTTGTCACACTTATTTGCATGGAGCGATGTTTATTGGGTAACATTGTTCATCTATGTTCCGTTGCCACCATGTACTGGCCAATGTTAAACAGAAAAATATAGTTACACTGTCGGTTTACAGGCAGGTTACAGGTTAATTGTTGGCCACATAAGGTTAATGTTGCAGGTTTACCCAGTTACCATTTCCCTGGGTTTGAGTGAGAGGATAGAGGAATGTTTTAATGTATAGTAGACTTAAAAGATGTCATTAGAGACCCTGTGTAAACAATTGGGTTGCAGAGTGCACGCTTTGAATTTGTTTTTCCACTAACGTTAGCCATAGTGAATGTTGAAATTTTACCAGGCATTCAATTGATTATTTTGGCTGGTGAGTGCAGCATACAGTACCAGCCACTTGCATAATTTACCAGCATTTGAATGGTGTTAATTCACATCATGAAGTTCGATCTAAAACATACGGTGAAACATCGTTTCAACATTACGGCCCCCGTCTGTGGATCAGTCTACCTGAGGACCTGAGAGCAGCACCTACTGTTCATATTTTTAAAGGCAAACTCAAGACCGACCTTTTTAATCTGGCTTTTAGCTAAATTTTGTTTTACTCTTTTAATCTGCATCATATGGGTTTTGCTCCATTTTAGTTTCAGAGTTACTATTTTATTTTTTACCACTTTTTATTTATTTATTGTTTGGTTTTAAAAGTTTTATCTTAATCAACTTTTAGCATTTTATTACCTTTATTAAATCATGGTTTTATTTATTTATGTATTTATTTATTTATTTAGTCAGTTTAGCCTTAGCTCCTGTGTTTCCTCATTTTCAATTCAAGATGGCGTTTCCTCAGTTCTCCGTGGCATTTGAAGAGTCCTGGCTTTGAGTCTTTGTGTGTGTGTGTGTGTATGTGTGTGTGTGTGTGTGTGTGTGAGTGGCTTTCTGTGCTAAATGTGGGCTGGGAGGGTGGGTGGGGGGGTTTCTATTTTATTCTGTATCCCCTGACTTTTATCTGCTTGTTTTTTTTTTTTTTTAATTTTTTAATTTTTTTTATGTACAGCACTTTGTGCTACACTTGATGTGTGAAAAGTGCTTTATAAATAAAGTTTGATTGATTGATTGATTGATTGATTTTGTGTCCAGCAGATGTAGCCTACTATAACTGTGATTAGATGATTAGTTATTATTGCAATATTTTCCTGTTACCCTGAGATAGTCTATGTCATTTTTTTTTGCAACCCTCTTAATATTTAGAAATAAAAGATTGGTATAACCTGCAACATTAGCTTAGAGCCAGTTCTTCTCTCAGAATAATGGGGTTTCAGATGGGTTTGTTACACATAAAAATGTTCGCTATATCATTCAGATCTTATTACCACAATTAGCAGCCTAATTTTCCATATTGTTCACCTACAGGTTTTCTGAATTCAGTAGAGCGAAAAAAGTGGCCAGTGCAGAGGGACAGAGCCTTGACTCTTTCTGAACTCAGACAAAAGGTGTGCAGATATACAGCCAGGGCCATCCCAGACAGAAGACCATTACTGAATCCATAATACAGGATCTCATCATTTCATGCGATCTGCCTCTGTCTCTGATTGACAAGCCCAGCTTCAAGAATTTCATGTCACTGGTGGAGGTGAGATGCTGCCCAGTAAGTTGAAGCATTGTAACCAGATGTCTCAGTGAGCTGGCAGCAAACAAAGAGTCCAAGATCAAATCTAAACTAGAAAAGACAGACAATGTGTCTGTAACTGTTGATATTTGGACTGATCGAAGCATGCGTGGATTTTTAGGGGTAACAGCCAACTTCATGGAGATGGAGGAAAACAGCCCAAGCCTGCAGAAAGTTCTCTTGAGTTGTGAACGATTCACAGGGTCACACACTGGAGAACGAATAAGTGGGAAATTTGAGGAGATATGTGACAACTTAAGTGTAAAACACAAAGTAGATTACATTATCTGTGACAACGCGTCAAATATGAAAAAAGCCTTTACTGTTTGTTTCCCCTCTGCAATAACAACTGAGACCGAAGATGGTGAAGACGACCTGGAAAACAGTAACTTGTGGGAGGATTTAAGTGACAATTTCCAGGACTATGTGGAATTCATCCAGAGCAGCTGCCGTCAGCAGCAACTACAGCGCTTTGCACATTCATTACAGCTCTTGGTGCGTGATGGACTGAAAGAGACTAAGGCTCTGAATAGTGCAATGGCAAAAGTTACAAAATTCTGCAGTCTACTTCATTCCACATGTGGGCTGAAAGAAGCATTTGAGAGAGAGTATGGAGGCAGCATCCCCTCTGCTGTGTCAACCCGATGGAATACAACTCTCCGCCTTGTGGAGTCAATCACTGACCTGGACCCTCAAAGCCCAAACACTCTTTTGGGAGCCCAAGGACATAAAGGCCGATGCCTATCAGCAAGAGAACTGAGTCAGCTGAAAAAGCTGTTTCTTCAAGCAACAGACCTCACACAAGGGGAAAAAGAGGTGACTCTAAGTGCAGCTCTGCCTTGCGTTCTCTCACTCAACAGCCACCTCAACAGTATGCTGAATACATCTGGGCGGTTTTGTGAAAGCTCTCCAAAAGTCACTGCAATGCCGTTTCCAGGGGGTCTTTGCAAATGTCAGAATGGATGACTCAGCTCAACCTGCAGGAGATCTTCCATTTGGAGATATGGTCTATATGTCTGCACTACTCAACCCATCATATTGATGTACTGATACTTTATGCTAATAGATAAAGGAGGGATAATAATACAGTAGTGCTTTGAATTTCTTAAATATAGCTGTGCGAGTCTGGGGGGAAAGATGGCGTCTGACGAGGTAGTGCATGATTAGTTCAGCACAGGCTCTCTGCCAAATATAAATTTAATAACACGTCTGCACAAGTGTATTACTCCAAGAAAAAACCTAAATTTAAATATTACCAGTGGACTCGATTACTATGTTTAAATCAGTGTAAATAACGCTTATTCGGAGCTTGATTTTGCTACCTGAGAGACCCACACCTGAATCTACTGAGTGCTGGCACCTGGCTGGGTGATCCGCAACAATGACCGAAGGAACAATCACCCTAAACGCGCCGATGGGAGCAGTGAATGGGAGCAAAAATGAACTTTTGAGCAGACTGACGGATTTAGATAAGCAGATGGCTCAGATTCATTTATCAATGAATGCACTGAATGAACAAATTGCCGAAGTGCAAACGCGCGAGTGCCACCGAGGACAATATGACTGAAGCTGACAAGAAGATCACTGGGCTCCTCGAAACAGTGGAGATCTTGAAGTCAAGGTGGACTACTTGGAAAACAAAAGTCGGCAGTCAAATTTAGGGAGGGTGCGGAGAAGAAGGACGCGGTGTTTCTGCAGTTTTACCAGAGATCCTGGGCTTGGATAAACGGGGAGAGCCTACCCTGCCGTTCAGAAGAAGCGCAACTGTTCACCTCAGTGAAAAAGAAACTTCAGGCTGCTGGTATCAGGTATGATATGCGTTTCCCTGCCACACTCTCAGTCGAGTACATGGGCGCAAAAATGAGATTCCAATCACCTAATGAAGCACAAGACTTTCTTAATGGCCTGAGAATAAATCTCGAAGAATCCCCTGTGAAATGACTGTGAGAGAATGGTGTGGGTAAACTGATAAGATGATTATGGAAAAGAGGAAACCTGAAATATTGTAAAGATTTTTTTTCCTTCTTTCTCTTGTACCTCTCCTTAGTTATCTGTTTTTTTGGATTATTGATTTAATTTTTCTCTTAGTATTCCATCATGTTAAGCTTTTGGGGATTATACAGGAAGACACAGAACCACCCCTTTTTTTTCTCCCCCAAATTAATTTCCTGAATAAAAGCATCTAAAGTATGATTAAGACAGAGAGGGGGGAAAATCGGTGTCTATCATTTTCTATCTTTCTTTCTTTCTTTCTTTTTTTTTAATTATTATTATTATTTTTATTTTATTTTACTACTATTATCATTATTAAGATGTAGAAGGAAACTATCAATTTTAATGGCAGAGACGGCCTCAGTCTTAGTTAGGGTGAATTTGGCTAATATCGCTGTTAATCAGATTGATATTTGGCCTGTTTTTCTTTTGTTGTTGTTTTTGGGGATGGGGTTTTTCGACTGTTTTGTCTAAATTTGTCTGTTTGTCTGGGGAGACTTGTTTAAGATTACTGGTAAAGGTGAATAGTAAAGAGCCTTTTGGTCGGATAAACATGTTACATTCTGTTTCTTATGATTATGTCAAGCTCTTCAATTAAACTATGCTCTCTGAATATCAAAGGCTGTAAAAATCCTGTGAAGCGGAGTAGGATATCATCCCTCTTTAAAAAGGAAAATGCTTCTTTTGTTTTGCTACAAGAGACACATTTAACTGAAAAAGAACATAGAAAACTTAAGATGGACTGGGTTGGGCAAGTATACTACTCTTCATTCAACAGTAAAAGCAGAGGCGTGGCAATACTGATACAGAAGAACTTACCCCTCATGGTTGATCATTTTGAAACTGATCTAAATGGCTGTTATGTTTTAATTCATGGCTCTTTATTTGGTGAAAAAAAATAACCATTCTTAATGTGTATGCAGCTCCAGATATTGATTCTTCAATTTTTACTACACTAACTGATATACTTCTTAAATACAGCTGTCCCTTAATGATAGTAGGTGGAGACTGGAACTGTGTAATGGACAATACACTTGATAAAAAGCCAAGTAAAAACAGAATTGAAAGAAATCCTAGACAAAGAGCATTGCAGCTAATGCTGGAAGAGGTTGGTATGGTAGACATATGGAGGTTAATGCACCCCTATGATGAAGACTACATATTTTTTTCTAATCCTCATAAAACATATTCTAGAATTGATTTTTTTTTGGTATCCAAAATGAATACAGAATTTGTAAAACGTAGCACCATCGGTAACATTCATTTATCAGATCATGCCCCCATTGCAATTGACATTAGTGTCACAAACCTAAGTCAAAATATCCATGGTGATGTAATAGGTCAGTATTATCGGATCCGGATTTCTGTCGTATGGCAAAAAGTCAACTTCATCAGTTCCTAGAAGTAAACGATAATAATGAGACTGATCCATCAAATTTATGGGAAACACTAAAGGCCTATCTACGGGGTGTCATGATATCCTATTGTGCTGCAAGAAAAAAGAAATTAAAGAACAGAGAAGACTTGAGTTGAAATTACAGGATGCAGAGTCAGAGCATAAACACTCCCTATCTAAAGAAAGCTGGGACAAAGTTATTATCACAAGATCTGCATATAACACTTTGCAAACCCAAAAAGCAGAAAAAAACTTTATTCTTACAAAAGCATAAGAGATATGAGTATAGAAATAAATCAGGACATTACCTGTCTAAACTGATAAATAATAGAAAACCTGATCATTTAATTTCGAAAATGAAAGATAAAAATGGAAAACTTGTATATACTACCCCTGAAATTTCAAATGTCTTTAAAGACTTCTTTTCTTCACTATACAAATCAGAAAATTCAGGAACAGTGGAAAATATGAATCGCTTCTTTCAGAAAATTAAATTACCAAAGGTTAGTGGTGTTGATAAGACTTTGCTTGATGCCAGTATCACAGCTGAAGAAGTTGAGAAAGCCATAACCCCCTTCAAGACTGGAAAATCTTGTGGCCCAGATGGCTTCCCATCTGAAGTATACAAAACTATCAAATCAATTTTTTCACCTTTATTAGCAAGAATGTTGAAGCATTCTTTCCAGGTAAAGCAACTGCCAAAGTCAATGTGGCTTGCAACCATAAAGGTTATACCTAAAGATCAGAAAGATCCAGAGATCCCATCATCTTACAGACCCATCTCCATACAAAATACAGATTCCAAAATATTAGGAAATATTCTGGTAACATGTCTTAATGCTGTCTTACCAAAGTTAATATCCCCTGATCAAACAGGATTTGTTCAAAACCGTCAGTCTAATTCAAATATCAGACGACTGCTTGGAATAATGCAGTCTGTAAAGTATAACAACAATAAATCAGTAATAGTTAGTTTGGATGCAGAAAAAGCATTTGACTGAGTGGGTTTTACTGAGAACACTGCATGAATTTAGTTTTGGAGATATTTTAATTGACTGGGTTAAATTGCTTTAAACTTCCCTGCAAGCTTCTGTTTCCATTAACGGGTTAAGCTCTCAGGTCTTTCCATTAGAAAGAGGTACAAAACAGGGTTGCCCTCTGTCCCCTCTACTTTTTGCTTTGATTATAGAGCCTCTTGCAGAAACTATAAGGGTTAATGATCAGGTGGAAGGTATTCAAACTGCCATCAGAGCACATAACATTTCATTATATGCTGATGATGTGCTACTCTTCATGAACAACCCTTCTAGATCTATAACAGCTTTAGTAAAAATTATTGATGAATTTAGTGTATTTTCTGGGTACAAGATTAATTATGAAAAGTCCTTGGCACTACCACTTGGCCAGAGCAGCCGTGTGGTTCAGTCTGAATATATGCCTTTTAAGGTAGCTTAAAATGGTTTCAAATATTTAGAAGTCTTCATTCCACCAAAGCTCACTGATTTAATTAAACTAAGCTTTTTACCCATTGTCACAAAAGTGAAATCAGACCTGCAGAGGTGGATGAACCTCCCTGTGTCTTTATTAGGTCGGATTGCAGTTATTAAAATTAACATCCTTCCTCGTGTATTGTACCCAATACAGATGCTACCCGCCTGTATTTCTATCAAGATGTTTAAAATAATTCATAGTGCAATTAGAAGATTTGTCTGGAAAAATTAACGCCCCAGAATTAAGTTACAAAAGCTACAATCTAGAATTAGAGATGGTGGGTTAGCCCTACCCAATCTATTGTATTACCACTGGGCATCCCAATCGAGATTTGCCACAGAATGGGTCAAAGATGGACCATCCTGTTTTGCTGATCTGGAAAGTATAGGATTAGATAATGTATCATTAACTGACCTTCCTTTTGTATGTTTCAGAAAACTGCAGAGTAAAATAAAACAGAATTTTATAGTTAGAAACATATTGAACTCTATGAGCTCCATTCAAAATTATCTTGGGATAGGTAAATACTCCTTGTTAGCTCCCATTGCTGATAACCCTGACTTTGACTGTTCTTGTAAAGATAATGGGTTCAGAGACTGGAAAGCGGCATCAAAACGTTGTATGCTTTATACAAAGGGAACACATTAAAGACCTTTCTTCAATTACAAGAGGAGTTTCTTCTTCCTCACACACACTTTTATCGCTACCTACAGATTAGAAGCTATTTGAATTCAATCTCAAATTATAAAAATGTGGCAAAACTCACCATTTTTGATCGAATTATAATGAAAGCAAAAACACTTAATAAGAAAATAATGACTTATTTTTATGGCCAACTGCTAATAAATGAGAAGACTACGATGAATGTTAAACATAGCTGGGAAAAAGATTTTGGTGTTCAGCTCGATGACCAGATCTGGAGCAGAGTGTTACATAGTGCCAAAAAAATCACTAGATCAGATAAATCACACGAAACACAATATAAGATAATTAATAAACTACATGTAACTCCCGAAATTAGAAGCAAATATGACAAAACTTGCTCCCCAACATGTCGTAAATGTAAAGAACAAGTAGGCACATATTACCACTTAATATGGCCATGTCCAGTTATTATGACCTTCTGGTCTGCTGTTCAAACTGAGGTTGAAAAGTTTCTTGATATCAAAATTGAAATGGACCCAAAACGCTGCATTCTTAGTGCTAACTCCAAATCTGGTCAGAAAGCAAAAATGGTCAATGTAATGTTTTATGCAGCACGCCTCTCAATTCTGCACGTTTGGCTGGATGAAAACCCACCCACACTGTCAATTTGGTACGATAAATTGTTGTCTTTTCTTCCATATGAGAGAATATCACATGTACTACAAGGAACATTAGATGAATTTATAAAGAAATGGTCCCCCCTCAGTGAATATTTAGGTAATGAATGGCCCACAGTAATCTGCTTTGGAGTAGACTGACCAGCATACTGATTTATCATTTGTCTATTTATTTATTTATTTAATTTTTTAATCTTCTGTAATCATTATTCTGTTTTTGTTATTCATTTACTATACATTTCTCCCCTATGTGTATTTCACCTGAACCTACCGTACCATTAAATGTAGTCAGACTTGAGTTAGATCGTTTTTCTACAATTAGCCTTCAGGAGCTAATTTCTCTGGTCTCCTCCTCTGGCACACTGGGCTCTATCCCTCTCTCTCTCACACTCTCTCTCCATATCTGCCTCTGCCCCTTTCTGTTTGCTCCTGTACTCGTCTCTGGCTCTGGTCTTGTAGGTGGTCTGGGATCCTTGGTGGAGACTGCCTGCTGCTGTGGAGTCACGAAGCCTCAATAACTACAATTACAGACATAACACATATTTGGCCATCTCATTCCAGTTCATAATCATTATAGCTGTTAATGTAGATATTAACATGATCTTTCTATCCATGGTTGATACATCTATAGTAACTATCTCTAGCTCCACATGGACATGAGATCCCTCTGAAAATGAGGTGTCACATCTCAAGAGGTCTACCATTAATACATTTATACTTAACAGAGACAAATGTGGTAGGGACGCATTTATGGTCACTACCATAAATTCTTATTTTCAGTCCTTTGTCTCTCCCCCCCCCCCCCCCCCCCCCCCCCCCCCCCCCCCCCATTATCAGCTGAAAATACATCACCTATAAAATTCTCATTTTGATGCTGTTGTATTATTCACCACCAGTCATCTCTACCTTATCATTATTGATGTTAATGTAAATATTAGATTATTACTCTTTTTTATGATTATTATTGATTATACTTATATAAAATTATTACTACAATCATACAGACACGAGGGCCCTTCTGAAAACCAGATGCTGTATCTCAAGAGGCTAACCTTGAATAAATTTATATTCAGCAGAGACAAATATGATGAAGACAGGTCTATGATTGGTCTATGGACGGCCAATCATGGTCAATCATATTGTTGTAGCGCTGAATAAGTAATAATATACACATTTACAAGCCCAATTTTTCTCCGCAGCTGTATTATATTTGGAACAACTGTAATATAAAAACAAGTCACTATTCTATGATAGATGGTTCAATACTGTTATTATTTTGGTCCAACTGCTGTTTAAGGATGAAGGTTTACTGCACAACTACTCCGAATTTCTGCCCAGGCACAATATACCAGTGACTCCAAAAGAATTTTTTGTAGTTTTTGATGCCATCCCGTCTGGTTTGTGCATGTTATTCAGGTGTGTTGAACACTTTTCGCCCCGTCAGTGTCACCAAAATCAGAGCTTTATTTCAGGAAGATATGGTTTCCACTCCCACAGCAGCAGTCTGTTGGAGTAAATTTATTAGTAATACCAACTGTAAAAAGTTTGGTCCTTACCACAAAAGTTCCTTTTGACAAATAAAGACACAGAAGTTTGATTTAAGTTGATTCTATCCTGTGAGAGTTTTTTTTTGCAAAAGTTAAAAAGTGATATAGGTGTAAACTGCTCATTTTGTGGTTTGTATCCTGAAACATGCTCCCATTTATTCTGGTCGTGTGAATTTACATACAAACTGTGGAAAGATGTTAATGATTTCATTGTTGACAACATTTGATCTATTTTCTCTT
>JBAMNC010002071.1:0-71380 GCA_037902135.1 Cetoscarus ocellatus
GACTCTCCTGCTGCTGAGAAACGAAACTTAACCCGGGACACTGGAGTCTGGCTCGGGTCCTCGTCGCGTTTCCTGCTCTCGGGTCAGCTCGGTCCGCGGTAAGCTCACAGTTATCCCGATTTTCTGACCCGCTTTGACTGCAGGTGAACTTTGACCCGGGTCAGTGAACTTCCTGACTCGAGCAGGTGGGTTTGAAGCGGCAGCGCCATGATGGAGCAGGAGCGGGAGAGGAGCTCCAGGCTGCAGGTCTGAACCTCCATGAAGGTCCAAGTGAAACCAGGAGGGTCCGGGTCTCGGTCTAAGGGTCTTTATCTGAGTTTGTAGAGTTAGAGGAAGTGAGTGGGCGGAGGCTGCAGCTGTAAACAGGTCCCTTTTCTGCCCTGAAGGAAGCCGCCATGGACCCCGGGAGGCTCCGGAGAACAGAGGCCATCAACAAGGACCTGGCCTTCATACAGTAAGAGCATCTGTCCAGGACTTACATTTATTATTTATTTCCGTGATGTATATCCATGCTTTATATATAATGTATAGATTAAATTAGGTAAAACTTTATATTTATTATGTATATCCATTTTTACATTTATTATTTGTATTCATGCCTTATATATATTATGCGCATTTATTAGTTGTATTCATTTTAATATTTATTATTTACATCCATATTTTATATTTATTATTTATATTGATAATTTAGGTTCATGCTTTTTATTTTTTTATTTCTATTTATTTTTTATGTTTCCTATTTATATTCATGTTTTATATTTATGATGTATATCCATGATTATATCAATGTTTAATATTTGTCATGTATATCAATGATTTATATTAATACTCATGTTTTTACATTTACAGATGTTTAAAGTGACGCTGCTCTCAAAACTTAAGTAACTTTATAAACTGGCTCATTGATGGATGTCTTTATCTGTCTCCATGTGTTGTAGGTCCTCACTGGCTTATCCAGATCCAGGGGGATACCAGGTACTGTGATATGCACATACTGACCACTTAAGCAGGTACACTACCGCACAATAACTCAAAAAACTAATCAGCCAATCACATGGCAGCAGCTCAGTGTATTTAGTAATGTAGACCTGGTCCAGAAGTCCTGCTCAAGTTCAGACGGACCATCATGATGGAGAAGAGGGAGACTGAAGAGACTCTGAACGTGGCAGATGTTGATCTGCTGATCACACACAGCCATCCCCAGACCGAGAATGGTCTAAGATAGAGAAAAAAAACAGGTAAGCAGCAGGTCTCTGGACCAAAATGCCCTGTTGATGTCAAAGGCCAGAGGTCAGAGTGGTTGGGGGTGATAGAAGGCAACAGGAACTCGGATAACCACTCGTTATGGAGGAACACGGACATCAGAGCAGGAGGACAACTCCTGGACGAAAGATCAGGAGAGTCTCCTGGACTGAGACAGCGGGGTAATCATCAGTGTTGAGAAGGAGTGAAACAGATTCTGTAGAGATTCAGTCAGACCTTCAGTCGGACCTTCAGTCGGACCTGC
Source organism: Cetoscarus ocellatus (assembly GCA_037902135.1). Classification (NCBI taxonomy): domain Eukaryota; kingdom Metazoa; phylum Chordata; class Actinopteri; order Labriformes; family Labridae; genus Cetoscarus; species Cetoscarus ocellatus. Next base: position 1,511 of record JBAMNC010002071.1, read on the forward strand.
AGGTAGACGACCTCTTCATCAGCTGACCGGTTTAATGGTCATAGCAGATGATCTTCTTCACCCTGTGGTGATGATGGAGGAGCTTCTGTCTCTGTCTTCTTCTGCTTTAGGTCATATATGTGATGACTGTCTCTGGGTATCAAACATCCATCTTATCTTCTCTGCAGGACTTTGTGACTCGGCTGGTGGTGAACCTTCTGGACGAGGGGAACGCCCTGTTCAGAGACGGAGAGTGGGATCGGGCGGTGAAGATGTTCTCTGAAGGTCTGAACGTGTCCGAGTACGCTGTGAGCGAGGAGCTCCAGATCCCCTCAGCTCTCCTGGAGAGTCTGTACGTGAACAGAGCCGCAGCCCACCACAGCATGGTGAGAATGACTGCAGATACATGAGTGTAGACCGTCATACAGACCACAGCATGGTGAGAATGACTGCAGATACATGAGTGTAGACCTTCACACAGACCACAGCATGGTGAGAAAGACCTGCAGATACATGAGTGCAGACCGTCACACAGACCACAGCATGGTGAGAATGACTGCAGATACATGAGTGTAGACCGTCACACAGACCACAGCATGGTGAGAATGACTGCAGATACATGAGTGTAGACCGTCACACAGACCACAGCATGGTGAGAATGACTGCAGATACATGAGTGTAGACCGTCACACAGACCACAGCATGGTGAGAATGACTGCAGATACATGAGTGTAGACCGTCACACAGACCACAGCATGGTGAGAATGACTGCAGATACATGAGTGTAGACCGTCACACAGACCACAGCATGGTGAGAAAGACCTGCAGATACATGAGTGTAGACCGTCACACAGACCACAGCATGGTGAGAAAGACCAGCAGATACATGAGCATAGACTGTCACACAGACCACAGCATGGTGAGAAAGACCTGCAGATACATGAGTGCAGACCGTCACACAGACCACAGCATGGTGAGAAAGACCTGCAGATACATGAGTGCAGACCATCACACAGACCACAGCATGGTGAGAATGACTGCAGATACATGAGTGTAGACCGTCACACAGACCACAGCATGGTGAGAAAGACCTGCAGATACATGAGTGCAGACCGTCACACAGACCACAGCATGGTGAGAATGACTGCAGATACATGAGTGTAGACCGTCACACAGACCACAGCATGGTGAGAATGACTGCAGATACATGAGTGTAGACCGTCACACAGACCACAGCATGGTGAGAAAGACCTGCAGATACATGAGTGTAGACCGTCACACAGACCACAGCATGGTGAGAAAGACCAGCAGATACATGAGCATAGACTGTCACACAGACCACAGCATGGTGAGAAAGACCTGCAGATACATGAGCATAGACTGTCACACAGACCACAGCATGGTGAGAAAGACCTGCAGATACATGAGCATAGACTGTCACACAGACCACACCATGGTGAGAAAGATCAGCAGATACATGAGCATAGACGGTAACACAGACCACAGCACGGTGAGAAAGACCAGCAGATACGTGAGTGTAGACCGTCACACAGACCACAGCATGGTGAGAAAGACCTGCGGATACATGAGCGTAGACCGTCACACAGACCACAGCACGGTGAGAAAGACCTGCAGATACATGAGCATAGACTGTCATACAGACCACAGCATGGTGAGAAAGACCTGCAGATACATGAGTGTAGACTGTCACACAGACCACAGCATGGTGAGAATGACTGTAGATACATGAGTGTAGACCGTCACACAGACCACAGCCTGGTGAGAAAGACCAGCAGATACATGAGTGTAGACCGTCACACAGACCACAGCATTGTGAGAAAGACCTGCAGATACATGAGTGCAGACCGTCACACAGACCACAGCATGGTGAGAAAGACCTGCAGATACATGAGCATAGACTGTCACACAGACCACAGCATGGTGAGAAAGATCAGCAGATACGTGAGTGTAGACTGTCACACAGACCACAGCATGGTGAGAAAGACCAGCAGATACATGAGCGTAGACTATCAAACAGCACGGTGAGAAAGACAATTCCAATGACGTTTGGATGTTTTGTGAATCAAAAATGAAAACGGGACACATTACTGCTCCCCTGCTGGCTGGTTTATATCATCACATGATAAAATCATCCTGCTGCGATGCCCTGCTGATCTGATACATTAAGGATCAGTAATTAATGTTTTTTCTTTTATAAATAAAAACATGTTTTGGTTCTTTCTGGACCGTGGATTGACCTTCTCCTGATGAACTCTGATTATAAAGATAATAATGATGTTATATTTTGTTATATACTGAAGATGTCAGCACTGGTTTCATTTAAAGCTTTTTATTAACTCATAAGGCAGCGAGAATCCTATGAGCAATGCCTGTGTTTTTAAATTGTAACTGTCCCGAAGTGTTGCACTTTCACTGTGAATTTATTGAATCTTTTGCCATAATCATGTTCTTTTATTTATTGCCTTAAACTTTTATCTTGAATTTGTATTTATTATGACGTGTGCTGCTGACCTCTTGGCCAGGTCACCCTCATAAATGCGATCATAATCTCAATGGGATTTACCTGTTTAAATAAAGGTTAAATAAAAAATATATATTATGTATGATTCTACCTTTAGGGGGAATTTGACCTTGGTGTTGCAGACTGTGACCTTGCTCTGTCGGTGTGTAAAGAAAGTCACCGAGCGCTGTACAGGAAGGCGTTGTGTCTGAAGGATTCTGGGAAATACAGAGAGGCGTATGACGTCACCACAGACCCCCGACTCATCAGACGACCGGTAAGTACAGACGGGGGGGCAGTGGTCAAGTCTGCTGGAACAGAGGCTTCATAGACACTAATCCTCCATGAGACGGCTTTCAGGCTGCTCACTGTCCACTCTCCTGTCCTTTCCCCTGTCCACTGTCCACTCTCCTGTCCATTGTCCTGTCCACTGTCCACTCTCCTGTCCATTGTCCTGTCCATTGTCCACTCTCCTGTCCTTTCCCATGTCCACTGTCCACATGTCTTCATTAAATGGTATTGAAGCCGTTCCTGAATGACTGGTGGAGCTTTAGTGCCAGGCTGTCTCCTTCATGGTGGAGGACATGGACTCAAAGGTCCAATGGCACCAAAACCTGGACAGCATTTCCCCTGACTGTCCCTCAGGTCTTCTGTGCTCAAAGACTGTCTGTCTGTGTCTGTCTGTCTTCAGGATGTGAAGGGTCTGGGTTGTTTTTATGTATTTATAGACATAAATGAATGAATCTGCTCAGACGATGAACTTCTGATTGATTGATTTTTAACATCTTCAGGACGTGAAGGTGAGTGAGCTGGCTCAGGAGCTGAGCGAGGCTCTGGGCCTGAAGGTCAGGAAGCCCTACGTCAGCGTGAAGGTGAGACAGTAAAGAACTTTTTCTACTTTGAACATTAAAGATCGTCATTCATTCTTCATGAATGTTTAAAATTATTCTGCCAAAGCATCACAGGACAAATGTCAATATATCACTAAGAGTTATACCTCCATTAATAAAATAACAGTCTAAATATATAATTAAATGAAGTTCTAGTCTTCACCTGGTGTTCTGGTTTGGAGCTCCTGCTGGTTTATTTTACAGACCAAACCAATTTCATTATAAATATTATAAAATCTTATAAATATTACAGTAGTAAAAAAATATAATATTATTATATTATAATGTTATACCTTTAATGTTGGGACGCTGAGTTTATCCCGACCGGATCATTTATGTGATCAAAACCCTGAAACATAAATCATAAATCGTTTATCTTTATCTCATTATTCCTCCGTTCATATTCTGTAAAGTGGTGTTGTTGTTGATTGGTCAGTCAGGTGTTAATTTAACAGTTAAATGAAGTCGTGTTCATCCTCTCTTCAGGGCAACGGTCTGAGCAGCAGAGCCGTCTCTAATGGAAACGATGAAGTCATCAAGGTGAGCTCTCACGGTCTTAATCACCTCACGCAGGTAAAGACACCTCAGTTTCCCAGAGGGCCATGGTGCAGTTTACTCTGAGGCCTCCAGGGGGCACCAGAGTCACCAAACTGAGTTCTGACATACTCCTGCACTGAAGAGCCTGCAGTGTGTTCCTAATGTTATGGCCCTGCTGTGTCTGTCTGCAGGTGTCTGTCCATCCTGCAGGAAACAGTCCGAACCCTCTGAGCGGCTTTGCTCCAGGTTTGTATTTGACCTTTGACCTTGGTAATGTGTCCTAATTAACTTCACAGTCTGATCTAATTAAACCCTCTCCTGTCTCTGTTCAGTCAGATTTCCCAGCATGCCTCAGCCCCCTGCAGTGGCGGCGGCTGATGCGGTCGACTCGTTGGATGACTTGGAGCTGATTGGAGACGACCTGGACAGCCTGCTGGACTCGCTCCAGGATCAGCAGACCCCGGTACAGTCTGAGTTTGACCACAGCTGTGAGGTCATCAGAGGGGTTTGGACCCCGACCCTTCAGGACGGGGTCACGCAGTTAACCACTCAGACGCACGATGATGCCACGCGTCCCCTCTGCAAGCCGTCAGTCAGGATCAGTGTAGAGACAAGTTTTGGAAACAAGTTGTAGGTGTATTGGCTGAACTGGTGACTGTGCAAACTGGTGACCTCATTGTGTGTCTGAACCTCAGGTCAGACTTCCTGTTCTCCATCAGCTCAGTCAGCTGAGAGGCACCAGCTAGCACGGTCACTCAGTGGATCATAACACCGGGAATCATTTAAACTCTGATGCTGATGCTGATGCTCTCTTGTGTGCTCATTTTTCAGACGGAGATGGCGTCCTCTGCCCCCATCGTGGTGTCCACAGTCTCCGCCCCCTCCATCCTCCCCGCCCCGACCCCACAGCTCCCCCCCGCCTTCTCTAAGATGTCGGTCTGCATGCTCAGCTGTCTGGACTCGTCCTCTGCTGTCCCCTGCTCCGTCAACACATCCATGTTAGACGCTCTGGACGACCTGTCCGCACCTGGACCGACAGGTGAGGGGTGGAGCTCAAATGCAGCCCCGCCCTCTGTGGGTCTGGATGTCCTGGATGGACTGGACTCTCTGGATGAGGTCTGTGGAAGTCCTGCTGCTGAGAGCAGGTCCTCTGAGGAGCAGATCCTCAGGGAGCTGCAGACCGACTTAGACCAAGATGATCCAGCTGATCCAGGTGAACTAGGCAGTCCAGGTGTTCTTAAACCAGTTGCGGTTCCTCTGGACTCTCTGGATGCTCTGGACTTGTTCCCCTCAGTAGATGGTCTGGTGTCTCGGCCTGTGGTTTCTATTGGAGGATCTGGACTGGACTCCCTGTCTGACTTCACCTGTCCAGGTAAATCTGCTGTCAGGCACCTGGTCCTCATAAAGTTTGCAGACGGAGCAGGTCATCAGAGCAATAAAAACAGAAACCTGATCTCCGTTCAGACCACCTGAGCTGGTTCAGCTGTCCCAGCCTGATCCTCCTGGGCTTCCTCAGATGTTCATGAACATGTCTTCTTCTGGTCCTCAGGGTCTTCAGCAGCTCCTGTGGCTCGGTCTGCAGACAGAAACCACTCGGTAAGTCCAGGACATCTCTGATACCTGTGGTCCCACGCAGAACCTGCCCTGATGTCTTCCTCTTGTTTTAACGCAGAAGATCAAACCAGCAGCTGGAGCTCCTCTCTTTAACCCTCTTTCTGCCACACATGACTTCCTGCAGGCCTGCTCCACCTGTTTCCCTCACACAGGTACGACCTCAGTCCACCTCTTCAGGTGTACAGACTGACCTCACCCCATCAGGACGGTCAGGAACTTAGACTTAGAGTCCTGGGCCCGTATTCACAAAGCATTTTATCTTAACACTAGGAGGACTCCTAAATGACACTAAAAGTTCCTAACTAAGAGTTTTCTCTGAAAGCCTACTCACAAAGCTGCTGAGACCAACTCTTACTAAGAAACTCAGAGAAGTCTTAAGCTAAAAGAAAGGGGTGGAGCTGACCCCGTCGCTATGGATGATGTCATGTTTCAGGAACCACCTGACTTACAATGCCTACAGTGATTTGGCTGACAGGGAATGTGTCTTTGTGAGTGCTTTCTACATAGAAATCACTCAGTTTAGAGAAAGGTGTCATGTTGGCATATTTAAATCAACACCTTCAAATTTAAAGAAAATGTCGGCTCCTGATTAAACATTAAACCAAGAGTAATATACTGACAGTCAAGTATGTGTTCTGCTAATTTTAAGCAGCTGTATCTGGTTAAACGATAAGCAGATATAAGCAGCCTCTTAATGACTGGGACTCTGGAATAACCATGGCAGAGAAAACATCAGGCAAAAGAAACTGGACGCAAGACCAGCTTTTCTCCTTATCCATGAAAGAAAGAACATTATCAAAGGAAAATTTGGATCTGGGATAACCTTGCAATTGAAAAAAGAAGCATTGGAACAAATTTGCTTTCAAATTAATGCAGCGTTCCCACTTTTGACCAGAACCACTGATGACTGTGAGAAACGTTGGTTCTCTTTACAGTCTCAGGCAAGGTTCAAAAGACAAACCAACAGGTAAGACCAATTATTGTCAAACAAAACCTAACAATCTATTTCGTGTGTTCCGTAATTAATAGAAATGTTTTACATAAATTAACCTTGCTCAATGTGTTATCACAAATTTTACTAACATGTGAACTTTTATATTTGTATTTCATTTGTTAGGAGGAGGCTCCACACCCAGGCGGTACCTTTTCCGAAGCTCATTGTTATTGTATCTTTCCAAAATGTTCACGTGATCATGAGTTGGATGGCAAGCAGCAGCCTTGCTGAGATTCTTTCTGAATTGGTCTTCGTGACTTAGGAGTCCTCTTCACTACTTCTAACTGCTCACAGGTTTAGGAGCTTGTTTTAGCGCTAAAATGCTTTGTGAAATACTTTTAGGAGAGAAATTTAGGAGTCCTAAATTTAGGACTGACACGCCCATTATTTTTGAGAGTTTCTCCTAAATCGGCAAGTTAGGAGCAACTTTTAGCCTTAAGATGTTTTGTGAATACGGGCCCAGATCCTGTAGTGTCCTCCAGCTTCATTTAGACGGCATGTCTCACACAGGGGCACATGACAGGCTGCACGTTGATTCATTAATTAATAAATCAATCAGTCAGATTATTCCAATAATTAATCAATAAGTCAGTAAATCAATCATTCAGATTGATTCATTAATCAATAAAATAACAGATCAGTCATTCCTTCAGTCCAACTTTCTGACTGTCCTCTCATCCACTCTTCTCTGCCTGTTCGGGTTGGTCATGGTGATCTTAATATCAACCAGGCCTCCTTCCTCAGCCTGTGGGATGCATGACCCCTGCAGTGACCCTGCAGTGACCCTGCAGTGACGTAGTTAAAAGATGAATCATTACTGATCAGAGGTGAGAGGCAGCTCCAGTACTTCATCAATACTGGCGGCTCGTTTCTGAAAAATCTGCATTTTGGCAGAGGAAAATATTTCTGTTGATGAATCAGCAACAAATCTTCAGAAGGTGTGAACATACCATAATACTTCGATTTCAATGAGGAGACCAAACGTCTCCCAAGTCCACCTGAGAACATGACCTATAGTAACCCCTCCTCCTGTTCTGTGTCCCTCGTGTCCAGGTGAAACTGTTCTTTCATACGTCCATAAAGCTGACCTGGTCCACCAGTGTGCCAGAGACTTCCTGCTGTGTCGGAGGAGGACAGACCCTCCCTCTGATTGGACCAGAATCAGACCACTGCGCTCTGACGCTTCATTCAGTGGACCGTTTGTCCTCTGCAGGGGTGAGAAATGAGATTATTAAACCACTGATAAACACCTGAGGAGTGTGACTGTGAAGGGACGAGGCTGGAGAGAAGGTCCAGGTCAAAGGACCATCATGAAGCTTCAGTGAAACAAACATCTGTCACACTCCCACATCTTTACGGGTCAGCTCTGTGCTCCAGTCCTGATCAGTCTGTTTGTGCTCAGATCTGCAGAACCTGGGGGACTGCAGGTTTAAGGAGAAGTGTCACTTCGCTTATAATCAGCTGGAGATCGATGTCTGGACCGAGGAGAGGAAAGGGAGGCTGGACAGAAGACTTCTGTTTGAACCTTCAGCCGTCCACCTGGACCCCAAAAAAAGCATCATTGGACTGGTACAAGACCATAAAGGGGTCTACATGTTCCTCTGTCAGGTCAGACCCTTTATTACGCTGTTATAAACACATAAGTTAATATGATCTACATTAATATAAGACCATAAAGGGGTCTACATGTTCCTCTGTCAGGTCAGACCCTTTATTACGCTGTTATAAACACATAAGTTAATATGATCTACATTAATATAAGACCATAAAGGGGTCTACATGTTCCTCTGTCAGGTCAGACCCTTTATTACGCTGTTATAAACACATAAGTTAATATGATCTACATTAATATAAGACCATAAAGGGGTCTACATGTTCCTCTGTCAGGTCAGACCCTTTATTACGCTGTTATAAACACATAAGTTAATATGATCTACATTAATATAAGACCATAAAGGGGTCTACATGTTCCTCTGTCAGGTCAGACCCTTTATTACGCTGTTATAAATACATAATTCTCATCTTCCTCTGTCTCTAACTGCAGGAATGTTTCGATAACAAACCGAGGATCATCAGCAAGCGCAGCCAAGCGATCCACACCGTCTGCTCCAACATGGATGTTCACCACAACTTTGACGCCAACAAGTACAAAGATTTTACTTATTTAGTAGGAAGATTCAATAAAGTTTTGAGTTTTTAAGGCCCTGGACACCTGCACAGGTGTTGAGGGTTGTTTGGATGTGGTCCAGTTTGTTTGAAAGACCCTCTGGTTCCCCAAAGATCTCAGACCTGAAAACAGCACGTAAACCCGAGTCAGCGTGGTGTCAGCTGTTTGGAAGGCGTTAAATGTTCTCTAATCTCAGGTCCACACTGATTCTTTGTTTATGAATAAATGTTAATTAGCCGGACTCCTCCATCAGAACAACGAGCTCAGCCTAACGAGTTGGTGATTGAGGGTGTGAAGGAGGATAAGGTTTAACACCAGTGTTGATCCAGTTTGGTCTGACTCTCTTCAGGAGGATTCATCATCTGTCTTATGTTTAGTCTCAAGTTTAGTCTTAAGTTTAGTCTTAAACTGGAGTGAAAGAGTGCAGGAGCCCCATCAGAGGACTCCTCCCTGCTGGTCTCCACAGATGTTCTGGTCTTGAACAGGAGAGTGGAGATGTTCTAGCAGCAGGTTCAGACTCTGAGGTCAGACCCTCAGATCGTTTCATAGATCAGGAAGTGTTTATTTGACCTCTTCACCTCTCCCTTCCTCTGATCATTTCTTTGTCCTTGTTCCTTCAGATGTCTAAATCATCTTCTCTCTCTGCTTCCTTATCGCTCCTCCCCTCGTGTGTTTACCTTCTAGGTGTTTGGCGTTCGTGGTTCGGACTCACAGCGTGACCTACAGGAAGGTCCGCCCCCTCAGCCTCCTTTGCCGTCTGGACTTATGTCGCCAGGCCATCAGGGGCATCTGCCTGAGGGACGACCAGTGCCTATTCGCTCACTCGGTGGTGGAGCTGAAGACCTGGAGGATCCAGAGAGACACCGGTGAGGAGATGATGGTCTGAGACTGAAGTCCTGAGCCAGAACCCCTGTGGACAGACCCTTATGTTAGTTTACTAATGCTCACTCATTTGTGTGTTTGCAGGGATCAGCCCAGAGGAGATCGTCAGGGTTTCTACAAACTATGACGACCAACAGGAACAGAGCTCCAGACTTCGAGGAAAGAGAGTGAGAAACACTTTATTAAGAAATAAATGACCCGTTTTATAATCATAAGCTCATATTAGAGTTAGTTTCTGAATAATGGGGGTAAATGTTGACTATTTTTGTCTGAATTTATTCCACCCAGGTCTCTTCTGGAGACGGTGGAAACAAACAGAAATCATCATCTGGAGGCTCGATGAAGAGCCTGGACATGAGGATGAAGTTCGTCTGTGCTCAGTGCTGGCAGGGCTGTAACATCAGCGAACACGATAAAACACTGACACACTGCAACGCCCGAGCCAAACACACGTGAGCTCTCCCCTGTTCACCAACCAGTTTAAATCAAAATATATGAATAACTAATATAACAGGAGATAATGATGATAATAGTGATCACTGCAGTGCCAGAACCAAACACCAGAGGTAATTCCAGGTAACCATCACATTTAAAGGTACCATATTTTGCTCCTTTTTCTGCAGTTTAACATGGATCCTTGATGTCTTCATGAAATGTTAGTAACATGCTTTGGTCCAAAAGCCCATGAATAAAGCACAGCTGCATTCTTTCCATGCTCACATAACCGCTCTGTTCAGAACGGCTGCTTTGGAGGGCGGTCACCTTCATATGCTAATGAGCCAGAGCAGAGCAGCGTAGATACGGGGACTTAACAATAGACCTGCAGCGTAACTTGAGCGAAGGGGGCGCTCCAGCCATGCACTGCTTACAGTCCTGAACACACACAAACCCTAAATTCATGGCAGTTACCACACACACAGTTACAAGAGTGAAGCTCTTTTCCCCCAAACATCACAGGCTAACGCACAACATGCTAACTGCAGTGGGATAGCCACAACTTAGCCTACCTCACCGGCTAATGTTAGCACCAACAGAGGGACCTGGGGTCAGGTAAAGGACTGATCATATTCAGCCAACTGTTAAACTTCTCTTCCTGAGCACACACAAACTACAAATTCATGCCTTTTAACAGATAAAAGCGATCCGGTTTCCCCCAAACATCACAGGTTAACACAACCTCGGCCTAGTCACTGCAGTGGGACTGATTATATTCAGCCAACTGTTAAAATTCTCTTGACTAATGTAAGAATGCTCATACATTTAAGTTTATCCTTTAGACTTTCAACAAATAACGTGAACACTGATGAACATGTTGTGCAGTTACCTCTGGTTCACTTCACCCTGCTGTTAGTTCTCCAAACCTACATGAGCCTATGTGAAAAAGTAATTGCCCCCTGAACCTAATAACTGGTTGTGCCACCCTTGGCAGCAATAACTGCAATCAAGCGTTTGTGATAACTGGTGATGAGTCTTTCACATCGCTGTGGAGGAATTTTGGCCCACTGTTCTGCGCAGAATTGTTTTAACTCAGACACATTGGAGGGTTTTCGAGCATGAACTGCCCGTTTAAGGTCACACCACAGCATCTCAACTGGATTTAAGTCTGGACTTTGACTCGGCCACTCCAAAACCTTAGTTTTATTTTTTTTAAGCCATTCAGAGGTGGACTTACTGATGGCTGAACGTTGTCCTTCAGGATTTTCTGGTAGACAGCAGAATTCATGGTTTCATCAAGCACAGCAAGTCGTCCAGGTCCTGAAGCAGCAAAGCAGCCCCAGACCATCACACTACCACCATGTCTGACTGTTGCTATGATGTTCTTTTTATCAAATGCTGTGTTGTTTTTACGCCAGATATAACAGGACGCACATCTTCGAAAAAGTTCAACTTCTGTCTGGTCAGTCCACAGAATATTTTTCCAAAAGTCTTGGGGATCATCAAGATGTTTTTTGGCAAATGTGAGACGAGCCTTTGTGTTCTTTTTGGTCAGTAGTGGTTTTGGCCTTGGAGCTCTCCCATGATGCCATTTTTGCTCAGTCTCTTTCTTATTGTTGAGTCATGAACTCTGACCTTAACTGAGGCAGGTGAGGCCTGCAGGTCTTTAGATGTTGTTCTGGGTTCTTTTTGACCTCCTGGATGAGTCGTCGTTGTGCTCTTGGTGTAATTTTGGTAGGCCGACCACTCCTGGGAAGGTTCACCACTGTTCCCAGTTTTCTCCATTTGTGGATAATGGCTCTGACCGTGGTTCACTGGAGTCCTTTGTAATAGACTGATAGATTTCAATCTCTTTGTTTCTCATTTGTTCTTGAATTTCTTTGGATCGTGGCATGATGTGTTTCTTTTGGAGGTCTTGCAGCCTACTTCACTGTCAGACAGGTTCTGTTTAAGTGATTTCTTAATTCAACAGGTCTGGCAGTAATCAGGTCTGCGTGTGGTCAGTGAAATTGAACTCAGCTTTCAAAATAATGTGGTTAATCACAGTTTACTCATGATTTAACAGGAGGGGGCAATTACTTTTTCACAAAGGGTCATGTAGGTTTGGAGAGCTTTTCCCCTCAATAAATAAAATCGTCATTTAAAAAGTTTATTTTGTATTTACTCAGGTTATCTTTGTTTAATGTTAAAATTTGTGTGATGATCTGAAACATTGAAGTGTGACAAATATGCAAAAAAGTGAGAAATCTGGAAGGGGGCAAATTACTTTTTCATGGCACTGTATATGTGGCTGTTTACAGCCGACAACCGAGCTAAGAATATAAACAACATGGCTGCACTTCGCAGAGGAATCTCTCCAGTGGGGGGGGGGGGGGGGGGGGGGACTCAGGTAGACCAATCAGGTTAGGCATGCAAATCAAAAATATACTGTTTATGTACTGTATACTTTAATATACTGTAACAGTATATCCACAGACTCAAAAGCTCAGCAAATACCATGAGTTTACATTCATGCAGCCTGTTAAATACAGGTTTTGTTGTCTACTATTACATTTTGTGGGTTGGGGGGAAGGCCAAATACTCAAAAATATCTTCAGAAGCCTTAAAAAGTAATTTTTGCATAATAAGTCCCCTTTAAATATGAATATTTGCAGAAGAATTATAACAGGAGGTGTTTTTTTTTCGTCACAGCTATGTCAAATCTTCAGCTAATCAATCAGGGATAGTTTCCTGGTTACTTAGGTGAAGATGTGAAATGTCTCATTGACTCTAAAGTTTTGTTTTCTGTCTTGTTCTCATCGTTGATAAAGATGAAGAGTCATTCTTATAAATGTTTATTGATCATTTCAGAGATATAAATTTAAGTCCTCACAAAAAAAGCATTACAACATTTACAACTGTGATTTTCTTATTTTTTAAAGAACTAAATCATTTTAAAACCACTGGAGTGTTTTAATATTTTGTCTGTCATGTTTTCAGCTGGCTGCCTGATCGCTGTGTGCTGTTGGTGAAGTCTGCAGGAAGGAGCAAATGGGTCCAAGTCCGGCCGCTGCCCAACCTCAAACACTTCCCATTACACTACGATGTACGTATCTTGAATGAAGGCTCTTCATCTCTAATGAAGGCTCTTTATCTCTAATTAAGGCTCTTCATCTCTAACGAAAGCTCTGTATCTCGAACAAAAGCTCTGTATCTCTAATGAAGGCTATTTATCTTTAATGAAGGCTCTTCATCTCTAATGAAGGCTATGTATCTCTAATGAAGGCTCCTTATCTGTAATGGAGGCTCTGTATCTCTTATGAAGGCTCTGTATCTCTAATGAAGGCTATTTATCTTTAATGAAGGCTCTTCATCTCTAATTTTTGATTACAAGATGGCGCCGCAGACGGCAGCCTCGGCACATCGCTCTCCAGGAATTTGCGTGTTTTTGTTTATTTTCTTTGTGTTTGGACACACTAGTCCAATTTCTTTCAGCAGAGACGCCCTGCTAACCATCAGGGAGTCCTCTCCGGACACTTTTCCCTCTTTTCACTCAAACCCAGAGAGCTTTTTAGAACTTTTGGTTGGAGGAGCAGCAGCTCTGTATGGGACGTGGAGAAGACGCAGGAGAGGTAAGCGGGCCGGCGCACTCGTCAAGCTCAGACAGCGAGGACACCGCGCACAGCTCCCATCCATCCACCTGGTGAACCTCCGCTCCCTGCGTAACAAAATGGACGAGCTGCTTCTCCTCAACGGATCCAGCAAGGATTTTTCACGTTCTGCTGCCCTCTGCTTCACTGAAACCTGGCTCAGTGAGGCCGTACCTGACGCCGGATTACATCTGCCGGGCTTCTCCCTCCACCGCGTGGACCGCGTCACGGAGCTCTCAGGGAAAACAAAGGGCGGTGGAATATGCTTCTACATAAACGAAGGTTGGTGCACATCTGTCACAGTTCTGTCTGTACACTGCAGCCCGAATCTGGAGTCTTTCATCATAAACTGTAAGCCGTTTTATTCTCCGCGGCAGTTTTCCTCCTTCATCATGGTTGGAGTTTACATCCCTCCCCAAGCCAATGTGAGTGAAGCGCTGCAGACTCTCGCTGAACAATTAAACAGCTTTGAAGTTAAACACCCGGACTCACTCTTTATTGTCATGGGGGACTTTAACAGAGCGAGATTAAATCATGAACTCCCAAAATATATACAGCATATCAGCTGCCCCACCAGAGGCAGTAACACACTGGACCACTGTTACACCGTTATTAAAGGAGCATACCACTCTGTTCCCCGGGCAGCTTTGGGTCACTCAGACCACTGTTTGGTCCATCTCATCCCCACTTACAGGCAAAAACTAAAATCCGCAAAGCCCGTGGTGAAGACTGTGAGGAAATGGACCAATGAGGCAAAGCAGGATCTACAGGCCTGCTTTGACTGCACAGACTGGAGTGTCTTTGAAGCTGCAAACGACAACCTGGACGACCTGACTGACACTGTGACAGCCTACATCAGTTTCTGCGAGGACTTATGTGTACCAACTAAAACATTTCGGACTTTCACCAACAACAAGCCATGGTTCACCGCCAGACTGCGTCAGCTCCGCCAGGCCAAGGAGGAGGCTTACAGGAGCGGGGACAGGGTCCTGTACAGGCAGGCCAGAAACACACTGAATAAGGAGATCAGAGCAGCTAAGAGGAGCTACTCTGAGAAGCTGAAGAACCAGTTTTCAGCCAACGACCCTGCTTCAGTGTGGAGGGGCCTGCGAGACATCACCACCTACAAGAGACCCTCCCCCCGCGTCGAGGCAAACAAAGACCTGGCCAACGACCTCAACGACTTTTACTGCAGGTTTGAGAGGGACAACTTCACACCCCTCACCCATCCAAGCCCACCTCTCACCCAGACCAGCACTACCACAACAACCCCCGCCACACCTCTACCTGCACTCCAACCTGCCCCCCCCGCCACACTCAGAGTGTGTGAAGAGGAGCTGAGCCGGCTGTTCCAGAAACAGAAAACCAGGAAAGCACCAGGCCCAGATGGAGTGTCACCCTCCTGTCTTAAAGCCTGTGCTGATCAGCTGGCCCCAGTCTTCACCAGGATCTTCAACCGCTCCCTGGAGCAGTGTGAAGTCCCCTCTGCCTTTAAGTGCTCCACCATCATCCCAGTCCCCAAGAAAACCTCCATCACAGGACTGAATGACTACAGACCAGTGGCTCTAACGTCTGTGGTCATGAAGTCCTTTGAAAGACTAGTGCTGAGCCATCTGAGGTCTGTAACAGGACCCCTGCTGGACCCCCTGCAGTTTGCCTACCGGGCAAACAGGTCAGTGGATGATGCTGTCAATCTCGGACTGCACTACATCCTGCAGCATCTCGACAGCCCAGGGAACTACGCAAGGATCCTGTTTGTGGACTTCAGCTCGGCATTTAACACCACCATCCCGGACATCCTCTCCTCCAAACTCTCTCACCTCAACGTGTCTCCGTCCATCTGTCAGTGGATTACCAGCTTTCTGACCGACAGGAGACAGCAGATGAGGCTGGGAGACATCACCTCTACAACCCGGACTGTCAGCACTGGTGCCCCCCAGGGGTGTGTCCTGTCCCCACTGCTCTTCTCCCTCTATACCAACGACTGCACCTCCAAGCACCCAGCTGTTAAACTCCTGAAGTTTGCAGACGACACTTCCATCATCGGCCTGATCCAGGATGGAGACGAGTCTGCATACCGGCTGGAGGTTGAGCGGCTGGTGTTTTGGTGCAGCCAGAACAACTTGGAGCTGAACACGCTCAAAACTGTGGAGATGACAGTGGACTTCAGGAGACAGCCTTCGTCACTGCTCCCCCTCACCATCAGCAACAGCCCTGTGTCATCCGTTGAGTCCTTCAAGTTCCTGGGAACTACGATCTCTCAGGACCTGAAGTGGGAGATGAACATCCACTGCATCCTGAAAAAGGCTCAGCAGAGGATGTACTTCCTTCATCAGCTGAAGAGACACGGCCTGCCTCAGGAGCTGCTCATCCAGTCCTACACCGCTGTCATCGAGTCTGTCCTGTGCACCTCCATCACCGTGTGGTTCGGAGCAGCCACACAGCAGGACAGACGCAGACTACAGCGCACAGTTAGGACTGCAGAAAAAATCACTGGAGCCCCCCTGCCCTCCATCCAGGAACTGTACTCCTCCAGAACCAGCAAGAGGGCAGGGAACATCATCAGAGACCCCACTCACCCTGGACATAACCTGTTCTCCCTCCTCCCCTCTGGCAGACGATACAGAGCCCTGTGCACAAGGACCTCTAGACTCAAAAACAGTTTCTTCCCTATTGCCATAACTCTTTTAAATAACTGAATGTTGTACCTATTGCACTGCTAAATGGTCATATACTCACCTTCACTGGCCACTGATCCAATTGCACTACAATGTGTACTCTGCACCAATTGTACATATATTTATTTCTCTGCACAAATGTACATACATATAGCATATACACATATTTTTCTCTTTTTACTGAGTGTACATATTCCTCTCCATTCAAATTAGGTGTGTATATATATACATATATATACATATATTTTTCTAGTATGTTTGTTTATTTTTGCTGCTGTTATTCTGTGAGCAATACCACCTGCTGAAGCCAAATTCCTTGTATGTCACAAACATACTTGGCCAATAAAGATGATTCTGATTCTGATTCTGATGAAGGCGCCTTATCTCTAATGAAGGCTCTGTATCTCCAATGAAGGCGCCTTATCTCTAATGAAGGCTCTGTATCTCTAATGAAGGCTCTGTGTCTTTAATTAAGGCTCTTTATCTTTAATGAAGGCTCTTTATCTCTAATGAAGGCTCTGTATCTTTAATTAAGGCTTTCTATCTTTAATGAAGGCTCTGTATCTTTAGTGAAGGCTCTGTAACTTTAATGAAGGCTCTGTATCTTTAATGAAGGCTCTTTATCTTTAATGAAGGCTCTTTGTCTTTAATGAAGGCTCTTTATCTCTAATGAAGGCGCCTTATCTCTAATGAAGGCGCCTTATCTCTAATGAAGGCTCTGTATCTTTAATTAAGGCTTTCTATCTTTAATGAAGGCTCTTTATCTTTAATGAAGGCTCTGTATCTTTAATTAAGGCTTTCTATCTTTAATGAAGGCTCTGTATCTTTAATGAAGGCTCTTTGTCTTTAATGAAGGCTCTTTATCTCTAATGAAGGCTCTGTATCTTTAATTAAGGCTTTCTATCTTTAATGAAGGCTCTGTATCTTTAATGAAGGCTCTTTATCTTTAATGAAGGCTCTGTATCTTTAAGGCTTTCTATCATTAATGAAGGCTCTTTATCTTTAATGAAGGCTCTGTATCTTTAATGAAGGCTCTTTATCTTTAATGAAGGCTCTGTATCTTTAATGAAGGCTCTTTATCTTTAATGAAGGCTCTGTATCTTTAATGAAGGCTCTTTATCTTTAATAAAGGCTCTTTATCTTTAATGAAGGCTCTGTATCTCTAATGAAGGCTCTGTATCTTTAATGAAAGCTCTGTATCTCTAATGAAGGCTCTTTATCTTTAATGAAGGCTCTTTGTCTTTAATGAAGGCTCTTTATCTCTAATGAAGGCTCTGTATCTTTAATTAAGGCTTTCTATCTTTAATGAAGGCTCTGTATCTTTAATGAAGGCTCTGTATCTCTAATGAAGGCTCTATTAAAGTTTTTTTTATGGCTTTCTATGTGAATGCATGTTTGTTCCTTTCTCCTCTCGTCAGTCACTTAAGTGTATTTAAAGTTTTTTTTCTATTTTAAAGTCTGTTGATGGGCCTCGTGTTGTTCTGTTGTTGTCAGATCTGTGATCAGATCCTGAAGAAGGGTAGATGCACCTATCCGGGGAAATGCAGCTTTGCTCACAGCCCCGAGGAGAGAGAGATGTGGACCTACATGAAGAACAACAACAGTGAGAGAAACGCCTCATACCGACCATCTGAGATTATCACGGCCGGCATCTTTCTGCTCTGATTAAACTAAAATAAACCAAACATGGAAAACCCTCTAACTCACATCTGTTCCTGTAGTGCCACACATGCAGCAGATTTATGACCTATGGCTCTCCCTGACCACCCCAAGCATCCAATCAGACGGAGAGATGCTGACCTCTTCTGACGACAAAAACATTGTCATGCCCACGGACTACGCTGAACCGCTGGTGAGTAAACCAGGACGTCATTTTATAATTACAGTTATTGTTATTACAGTTACTATTTTTGTTGTTTTTTGTGTCTATAATAATACTACTAAAAATGTTATCATTGTGACTGATATCATTATTACTGTTTCTATAATAATATTAATAACAACGTTATCATCATGACCAACATATTATTGTTGTTTTTATAATAATAATATTAATAACATTAATAACATCTTGTTTTTTTTAAATATGGACCTGTGTCTGCAATAAAGATTTATATATTGTTATTATCATGACTGATAGTTGTTCCTATAATAATAATTTTAATAACATTGTTATTACTGTGACTAATATCATTATTATTGTTGTTTTTGTCTATCCAATCAGAGCGGGTTTCACTGCCGTCTGTGTGGTAAACACAGTAACAGTGAGCGTCAGTGGCAGCAGCACATCTCCACCGAGAAACACAAAGACCGAGTGTTCAGCTGTGACGGAGAGGACGAGGCCTTGGCCTGGAGCTACAGGTTCCCCGGGACACAGTTCAGACTCTGTCCAAAGTAAGAACCCCTGTCAGGGTTTAGCCCCTGGTAAGGCTCCAGATGAGCTGGGCCCACACTAAATGTGACATGAAGACCCTGCTGGGCCCTGATTGGTCAGGGAGAATCATCTTCTGGAGCTAACCAGTAGGATGTTCATCACAGGAATGAAACCCCTCTGGTGGTGGTCTTGGTCCTGCTGTGTGTCCTCTCTTTGGTGGTGGTCTTGGTCCTGCTGTAGCTCTCCCCAAACTCTGCTGTCCTCTTCATCCGTACTTTGTCTCTCTGCTTTTAACCAAACTCGTCTCCTTACTGTGACACAGAGACACAGACAGGGAGCCAGCAGCACTACGATCTTCATGTCCTCTGTGGTTGTTGGAGGTCACTGGCTGGAGCCAGGACCTGATACTGAATTAAGAACCACTAAAGCAAACTTGTTAAGAGGATTCATCTTTGTCTGGTTTTCTTTGACAGGTTGGACGGCGCGTGTCCCGATGGCGTCAGCTGCGACTTTGCTCACAGTCCTGAGGAGCTGCAGGAGTGGACGGACAGGCGGGACTTCCTGCGGCAGAAGTTAGCCCGAGCTCGAGAGGACATGCTCATCATGCCCGACGAGTTCGACTTCGGAAAATACAACTTTCTGCTGCAGGACTAAGACCACTTATGGGACGGGTCATAGGACAGGTTATGGGACGGGGTATGGGACAGGTCATGGGACAGGTCATGGGACAGGTCGTGGTGTCTTACCTGCCTTTCTCTGGATATTTCGGCTCACAGACCAAAAACCATCAGGTGGACTGGACTCTGAGTCTCTGTGCCAAATCATCAGAGGGACTAAAGATGCTTTGTTTCCTTAAAGGGGACAGTCAGGAGGAGGTCCAAACGGCAGACAGAGATGTGTGGGGACATCACTGAGGATAAAGTCCCATTAAGAGTGAAAATGTCTTTATTTTTGACTTTGTCCTCGTCCTGCTTCATAAAGTTTGATCTCTCTGGTCTCAGTTTGTGTCCTGCTGTCCACCCCTGATCCTCCTCTGCCTGCACCTCCAGGTTCGTTCTTTGTTTCTGCAGCTTCTTCAGTGACGTGACGATGTTCCTGCAGTGATGGTAGTTTCATGTTGGCCTTAAAGCTTGAATCAAACTCTGCCCATGAAAGTTCAAACATTTATCTGCAGTGCTGTCCTCAGTGTCCTTCAGGTGAATAAAGATAAAGATTCCTCTTCTTCTCTGATGTTTCTAAGATCTGATTCAATAAATGTGACCTGTGGACTTTAAATCTGTGCTCCTGTTCTTGAAGTTTGACCAAGTGTCTCCAGAGTGTTTAACATTTAAACGCTTTTCTGTTCGATAAAGTTCAGCACCAGACCGTTCAGGATCTGGATCAGGTCTACGCTGCAGAGTTATCATCAGTGATTTTATTCAAACATCAAATCTTTGACATTTAGTTATTATTTGTTATGGAAATCCAGCAGGGAACTGTCTCTGTGTCATTGTTTTTTAGGGGGGCTTCGGTCTTTAAAGGGTCTAAAATCGCTGATGGTAGGAGTGTCCCAACTATGGCCTGGGGACCAACCATGGCCAGCTCTCCACTTGTAGTTGGCCTTCAGCAAAGTGTAAAATAGATGATTTCTGAACATCAGGACTTGAACCTGTGACTGGCTGATAAAGACAAATGATGACAGATCTTACTTTTCAGCCCTGATCTGCATATTTATCGTCTTTATTCTCACGTTTAATTTCCAAAGACGTCTGATAATCAGCTCCTCTGTGCAGTTTGCTCTTGTTTTGTGTCTGAATGATGAGATGAATCTCCCTCTCCTGCTGCACAGAGATGTTCTTATTCTAGGCCATGGATACTTGAAGCATCTTTAATCCTGAAGCACCTGTGACCTCCTGGACTGGTTTAGCTGCTTCAATGCACCTGAGGGTTGATCTTGTTACTGAAGGAGACCACTGAGTACACCTGGGCTCAGGTGAGCCTCCAACAGAAAGTGAGAACCACAGGTGAGGGTCTCAAAGGCCTGAGAAGAACCTGAATCTGATTAACAGTTTTTTGTTGGGCCACCAAGCCACCTCTTTAAAACATGACTGAGACCTGAGACATCCTTCTTCTCCTCTTCTTGTTTCTCCTTCTCTTCCTCCTCCTCCTCCTTCACTGCTCTGTGTCCTCAGACTCAGTGCAGTACCACAGCACGTCACCAGGGGGCGTGGCACTCTCGGTGTACCTTGCCTCGAGCCTCCCACACTCCCGCACGTGCTCCAGTGTGTGGAGACAAATGTGCTGTTCCGAGCGGGCCCGGTGTGTTTTCATCCGCACCTGCGTGCTGATTGGTCCCCTGGTCTGACTGACAGGCTGGAGCACCAATCCGTTGTATGGGGGGCGTGGCCTGGCGTGCTCATCTGCATGAGCGTTGTTTGGACACATGGAGGAGTCCCCGTGATGGAGCGGAGTTTGGACAAGTTCTTCTGAAGTGAGAGAAGTTTGGAGAGAGCAGCAGAGACTGTAACACAGAGACATTCACTCAGATCCAGCCTTCAGAGACTAAATAACCAGAGCTACAGTCGGTCTGCAGCTTCAGCTTTATCATGTCCGCCTTAAACCAGCTGTACTGTGGAGACCGGAGCGACGTCCCGGACCTGCTCAGGTCTCTGGCTGATTACTCCTTCTGCTTCCCTTCCTTCGACGATGCAGGTAAGAATCAGATTTATTAATTATTAAACAGCTCTGAGGACCGTTAGTGCTGTGACCTGTCTGTGGTTACTGATCTGATCATTAACTCTGATTGATAATCTCTTTATTGATCTCTGATTGGATGATTCAGACTCCTGTCTGCTGCCTCATTTTAACTCCTGCTGACTTCGTCTCGTGCGGGTCATTATCATGACGTCATATTTAAAGCTATACTGACCTTAAACCTCATTAACAGGTAACTTCATGTTTTTATGGTCCATGCAGACTTTAACATTTTGTCTAAGCTGTGTTTGATAATGGAGGAGTCTGTGAGGTGTGTGGGAGTGTCAGGAGTTACACTTCAGGAAAGACTCTGCCCGGTGGTGATTATTTGAATCACCCTGACGCCTGTTTGATGTCATGATAAAAAAGAGGTCATTTAAACTCTAAAGTCTGTGGTTCGTTCTTTTATTTCTTAAGACAAGACAGCCAAACCAATTAACAAGTAAAAAAATGTAGGCAACTTTTGAAGAAGTGGATGGACCTGAGGCTGAAGGTCCAAAGTCCAAAAACTGATCCTCAGGAGAGAGAGGGAGCTCTGAGGACACTGAGTCAGTTAGAGACAGGAACATGAAACTGTTTTTATTAAAAACACATTATTAGGTTTTATTTCCAAACATTGTTGAATTTTTTTTTACTTTATAAAGACTGTTACATAGGAGAGACAGGGACAAAGACAGAGACAGACAGACGGACAGAGTGAGCTCTGCCTGAGCTGCATAAACACAACTGCACCTTTTATTAAGTACATGGAACTTGTCAAACAGGAAACTCAAGCCTCACCTGAGCCCTGAAGGTGTTTTTGTTCACCTGAAACCCGTCCTCAGACCGAGACTAAAACCTGCTCAGAGTTAATGAGTCTGTGTACACCTGCTCATACCTCAGCCACACACCGAGGTCTTAGTCTAGATGAACTTTAGTGTTAATCCAGACAGACACACCTCTGCAGACAGACCTCTGCAGGCAGGCAGACCTCTGCAGAGGGACCTCTACAGGCAGACAGACATCTGCAGACATACCCTTGAAGGCAGACAGACCTCTGTAGGCAGACAGAACTATGCAGACAGACCTCTGCAGGCAGATCTCTGCAGGCAGATCTCTGCAGACGGACAGACCTCTGCAGACACACTTCTGCAGACAGACTGACATACCTCTGCAGGCAGACAGACCTCTGCAGACAGAACTCTGCAGACAGACAGACCTCTGCAGACAGACAGACCTCTGCAGGCAGACAGACCTCTGCAGACATAACTCTGCAGACAGACAGACCTCTGCAGACAGACATAACTCTGCAGACAGACAGACCTCTGCAGGCAGACAGACCTCTGCAGACAGAACTCTGCAGACAGACAGACCTCTGCAGACAGACATAACTCTGCAGGCAGACAGACCTCTGCAGACATACGACAGACCTCTGCAGACAGAACTCTGTAGACAGACAGACCTCTGCAGACATAACTCTGCAGGCAGACCTCTGCAGACAGACAGACCTCTGCAGACAGACAGACCTCTGCAGATGGACCTCTGCAGGCAGACAGACCTCTGCAGGCAGACAGACCTCTGCAGACAGAACTCTGCAGACAGACAGACCTCTGCAGACAGACATAACTCTGCAGACGGACAGACCTCTGCAGGCAGACAGACCTCTGCAGACAGACAGACCTCTGCAGACAGACATAACTCTGCAGGCAGACAGACCTCTGCAGACATACGACAGACCTCTGCAGACAGAACTCTGTAGACAGACAGACCTCTGCAG
The DNA here is from genome assembly GCA_037902135.1 of Cetoscarus ocellatus. NCBI lineage: Eukaryota > Metazoa > Chordata > Actinopteri > Labriformes > Labridae > Cetoscarus > Cetoscarus ocellatus. Next base: position 24,700 of record JBAMNC010002071.1, read on the forward strand.
ACATAACTCTGCAGGCAGACCTCTGCAGACAGACAGACCTCTGCAGACGGACCTCTGCAGACAGACAGACCTCTGCAGATGGACCTCTGCAGGCAGACAGACCTCTGCAGACGGACCTCTGCAGACGGACAGACCTCTGCAGACGAACCTCTGCAGGCAGACAGACCTCTGCAGGCCGACACACATCTGCAGGCAGACTGACAGACCTCTGCAGACAGACAGACCTCTGCAGACGAACCTCTGCAGGCAGACAGACCTCTGCAGGCAGACACACATCTGCAGACAGACAGACCTCTGCAGGCAGACTGAGAGACCTCTGCTGACAGACCTCTGCAGGCGACATTTCCTGTAGACGCTCCTTGGCAGCTCATTATGAACAATATTAAATATTAAGGATGCCTGTTTGTTTTTGGATTCATTTTTCTCCAATGCTGAGTCATTCAGCATTTTCATGATCAAAACCTGCAGAAAAGCAGCTGATTAACTTTTGTGATGTTTTTTTTGATCCTGTTCCTTAAATCCTGGGACAGTCTCCTCCACGTTTCACCGTCTTTACCTGCACGCCGTCTGTCCGTCCATGAGTGAGGTAACTCAAAGTTCTCCCCAGCTCTGGACAAACGTCTTTGTGAATGCTGGTCATGGCACCAGAGCAGGGCTCGGATTTAGGCGGCTAGTTCATGCCGATGTTGGTCCATGCTGACCACAGACAAGGGGTCTGGATCAGGACTCGTGGACTGACTGAAACACCTGTTTGTAAAATCTCTGAATCGTTTCAGCAGGTAAATAGACGATCACGGTTTCTGTTAAGCAGTTATTTATGTAGTTTTAAGCTCAGCCTAGATTTAAGTACAGATTTACATAATAAAATCAACTCAGATTACTTCAGTGATCCTGGAGAGTGACCACACCACAGCAGAACAGGAGGATGTTAGCATGTGGAGGAGCAGGAGTGTTAAAGCATTGCCTGAGCAAACCCTTCAGTGTTTTATTTACATCTTCAGGGTGTCTCTGGTCAGCCCGTATTCAGTGATGGACTCTGGTGGTCTGTTCAGATACTGCAGGGGTAGTGAGGCCGGCAGCAGGATGGATCCTGCTGAGGTCTGGACAGTGTTGACGAGGTCAGAGACAGTGAGGCTGAAGATAAATGCTCCCTCAGCTCAGATCTGCTGTGGCGTCTCGGTTCAGTCTGTGGTCACATATCAGACTTCAGACGATGACTCAGCGTTTAGACCGCTCTGTGATGGGCCGAGCGGGTAACAACGCTGATCTTTGCCCCTCGTATATCAGTCATTAACTTGTTAACCAGAGCCTGAAGATGTTTGGAGAAACCAAGGATCTACTGAGCTGTGATTGACTCATCAGACTGACCCCTGACCCCAGATGGATCCTCCTGACTGACCCCATACTGGACATGATTGACAGGATGATCTTCCAATCACCTGTGTGCGCACACGCCGCCCGGCGCCATGAGCTGGAGTACACGCCCCTCAGCTGTCATGTATCAGAGAGTTTAAACAGAGCTCCAAAAGTCTGAGGCCATTTTGTCTTCTTTACAGTCGCTCAAAAAGCAAACAGAAATGCCATCAACACTTAGTTCTAATCATCCTCTCATTTTTTTTTTTATATTCTTATTTTGTATTATATTCTTATTAATGTGTAGTTATTGACCTGGACATGAGATCAGTCCCTTTCATCTGTTCTGATCACAGCGTTGTGGTCCTGATGCAGCAGCAGGTGTCAGGATCTAAAGACATCAGATTACCCTTAAACCCTGCACCTTCACCTCTCTCAGCTGAAGATGCAGCCCTACCTCAGCTGAAGCTTCTCAGAACTGTTTGTACTGATATGAGGTGAGGCAGCAGCTTCAGCCTGTGTGCACCATCAGGCTGCAGCAGATTTAACCACTTTGCACTCTGAGCATGCACACTCGGCGCAGCGTGCACACTCGGCGCAGCGTGCACACATGAGGATGGAACTGATGGTGAGCTCCGGGGAGCCCTGAGCTAAAGTCTGCTCCTGAGTGGAGGTGAACGCTCTTGTAAACACAACAACCGGCTCAAGGAATCAATATTTGTCTCTTTGCTTCTCCATTCTTTGTTCTGTTTCTTGATAATCAAAGGCGTCATGCTCTCATGTGAGGCAGTCAGCAGATATGACAACAAAAAAACAAAGACAGACAGAAACAGCTGTGGTTCAGACTATGTTTCGTTAGGTGTCCTGTGTCTTTTATCAGTGTCCGGTGTCTTTGTCCAGAGTCCTGTGTCTTCGTTCAGTGTCCTGTGTCTTCGTTAAGTGTCCAGCGAGGAGCAGCAGCTCAGGCTGAAGCTCTTGTCTGTGTCACATGAACATCAGGAGTCATGTGACTCTGATGACACTGAAAATCTGTGAGGCCGACTTTTCCGACTTTACTTTTACTTTTCCCTCATAAAAGTCCACATTATTGACTAAGGGGGTGGATGAAGAACTGGATCGATTCTCGTCCCTGTTTTCCTGGACTTGGTGTCTCGAGCTCTGGGGGATGCAGTGTTATTGGCGGATACAGATATCAGCTGATGGTGGCCCAAACAGGGCTGTGGGTAAATTCAGACATTTGGAGCTGAAAGGTTCCCCCTGGTTTCATTGGGTGTTGGGCAGATTTCTCAGTTTTAATGGATCTATCACCTGAACCTGTCCTTTTCAGGATGTGGGGGTTTGAGCCTTTTCCAGCTGTCTTTGGACGAGAGGCAGGGTCACACCGCGGACTGGCTGATACATAGCTGACATGTAGAGAACCATTCACACTCTCACCTTAGGGCCATTACGAGTCACTAGTTTACCTGCGGAAAACAGGTGAACCTCACACAGGTGGGTCGACTCAACGGCTGAACCAGCAACCTTCTTGCTGTGTGACAGCAGCACTACCCACTGCACCACCGTGCAGCCCACACTCCCTTAACACCTGTCTGGTGACTTGTGCTGAGATAGAGCTTTTTTCTTAATCAGAAAATAAAATTGAAATGTTAAAAAACGATAAATAAACCTCATGTTGATGTGTGGAACATTTTGTCCATGTTCTGGGCTCCTTCAGTCCTGTAGTACATGTCAGGACAGAGACCAGCATGTCCTCCAGACTCAGTTTGGTGTCTTAAGTTTTAAAAATCACACTTTGACTCAGTTTGAACTTAAATAAGAAAATGACTGAGCCCACAGCCCTGCCCTGTTCTTCGGAGCTTTCTGTCTGCTGGTAAACAACATGTTCTTTACCTGGTCTCGTGCCACTTATTCAGACGGGTCTGCACGTGCTGCCCGTCTGGAGCCACGCCCCCTGCAGCCTGTACTTTCACGTGAGGTGGAGGAGGCGGGGGCACGTGTCGGTCCACGAGTGTGCCGGAGCTTCACCGCAGTGAGAGTGGAGAGGATGGCAGAGAGCACACCTGCTGGCCGATCTGCGGTGAAGGTGAAACGGAAACGATGTGAGGATTAAACACCGTAAACATCGATGTAACGGAGGGCGGCAGAGGACAAATGTTCTCATAAACAAATGAAGCGGTGTATTTTACAGCTGAAGCCTGTAAGTGTGTCGTGTTTCTTGGTCTGAAGCTGCATGTTTGGACACAGAGTTCTGTTTTGGTGAAGGATGAGGCAGAAGGGTCCACGCTGCAGCTCAATGTGCGGCTCTGTATACTACAGACAAAGAGGAGCGCCCAACCGCTGTATTTATTCCAGTGGGCAGAGCCGCCAGCCAATCAGCTTCTACTATTCCTCTGGTGGGGCGGGGCTCTGAGCTCCTGAGCAGCCAATCAGGTGTCTCGGTGTGTGCGGAGGACGGGGGGACTCGTGGAGTGTTGTTTTTACCGTCAGTTCGTTAATTTGGACAAAAAGACTCAGAACGCCATCCACGTTATCCCGACCTACCGAAGCCTTCACCCGCTCCGTGCCGCCGTCCCTGCCCGCTGTGTCCTGCACCGGAGGCAGCCCTCCCTCAGTCGGCCATCGTCAGGATCCGTGCGCGGCTGTACTCGTCGATAGCGGGGGAACGATGCCCGGAAAAGCGGCGCAGACTCTGGCTCTTCAGCCCGGGGGAAGCGTCCTGAAAGCGGTTCCGCAGAAGTCTTTCCCGTTCGCCCTCAAGAAGATCATGGACATCCCTCCACCGAACATCCTGGAGGAGGGAGACGACGGTAAGAGAGCCGAACCCCGAGCCGTTATCCCGGCTGTCCGTGTGGAGCAGAGCCCGCGGTCACTGAGCTAGAGTCGATTAAAAGTCTCTCCGCCGCCATGACGCGATAACGGGTTAGCTTCTTCATGGAGGCAATGTCCGGTGTTTGGCGGGAGTTTAAAGAGCGCGCGATACGTCCCTTTGTTCTATGAGCGCGTGAGTGTAAATATGAAAGAACATGGAGTCCTAACTTCACCGAGGAGCTCCAGGAGCACCACACTCCGGAGATACACGACACATACACACACACACACACACACACACACACAGTACACACTCCGGAGATACACGACACATACACACACACACAGTACACACTCCGGAGATACACAACACATACACACACACACACACACTACACACTCCGGAGAGGTACAACACAACACACACACACACTACACACTCCGGAGATACACAACACACACACACACACATTGCGTGGCTCTCTGTTGAACACCGGGCTGGAGTGATGTGTAGAGTGTTTTGGTGCAGGTGTGTAAGTCATCCTTACTGTGCACTTCCTCCTCCTGTGTTTGTTGTGGTCCAAATTAAAGCTCCACCATTGCTACTGTATTTATTTTGTAAATATGATTCATTAAAGCTGCATCATTGTTTTTGTATTTATTATGTAAATATGATTTATTAAAGCTCTACCATCGTTATTGTATTTAGAATCAGAGTTAGCTTTATTGGCCAGGTAGAAATAGTGCAGATGGAACTGGGTTGGTATAATATAATGTATGTAATATAATATAATGTGGCAGCGTGGAAAAAAAAGGGTTTTATGTTTTTAGACTGTGGTCCATTTTCTACAGTTTGATGTCACATCAGTGAACATCCCAGTCAGTCCAGACCTCCATCGTGGTGGGCCTCTTTGTGGTGTTTGTGTCTTAGCAGACCAAAGTCCTCCAGGTGAAGGTGAAGGTAAAGATGATGTCAAGGGGGTGCTGGTTTGGCAGAGTGGTAAGCAACCAGGCACGTCCCGTACACATGTTTCTGCTGGCCCGGCTTTGAATCCAGCCTGTGGCCAGTTTGCAGAGTGTCTTCCCTACTCTGTCTTGCCCCCTTTCACAAACCTATCCACTGTCTCTCTCCTCAATAAAGGCACAAAAATACCCAAAAAATAATCTTAAAAAAAAAAAGATGATGCCTGGATGACTGTGGAGCTTCTCCTGCTGATGACAGGTGAGGGACACTTCAGCTGCTGAAGCTGTGGTTGGATCTGTTGGACTAGAATCAGCCGGTGGTGTCAGGTCTGCTCAGGCTTCAGTGGTCCTCCTCAGCTCCTTCCACTCTGTCCTGGATGCTGCTGTAATGGGTTAGGACGCGACTCTCTCATCAGGGGACACGATGAGGAGGAAGTCAAAGGTGTGAAGGTGGGCAGCAGAGGTCAAACCTGTGGCTCTGGCTAAGAAAACAGCAGGGCGTTGCAGCTGACTCATAAATGTAGTGATATCAGGAGTTTGGCTTTACAGCCCAGCAAGTGTTCCTGTGAACATCACACCGAACATTTTGAAACTCAAACTGAGCTTCATCCACCGGGGCGGCCCCTTCCTCCCTCTGCCTGAATGTTTTGTTTCAACATGAGGAGGTGTAACTGAAGTTAACCTCACCACTGTTCTGTTTCTGTGTCACAGAGATCGAGAAGGAGAAGCTGTGCTCCACGGAGGATGTGGAGGGAGGAGGAGACGGCTCTAACAGCGCAGGCGGAGGGTCCCGGGGAGGCGGCGGTGGCGGAGGAGTGTCTGCCTCCCTGACCCCTGCCATCTGGGAGAAAACCATCCCGTATGACGGGGAGACCTTCCACCTGGAGTACATGGACCTGGATGAGTTCCTCCTGGAGAACGGGATCCCCGTGAGCCTGGAGGAGGAGGAGCTTCAGAAGACACTAAGCTCCTCCGAGGGGAAGGGGAAGTCCGTCCTCAAGGTTACTGCGACCCCTCCTCCCACCCCAGCAGCTTCAGCTTCCTCCCCCGTCACCTCCACGGTCACATTGACCATCACCACTGAGCCTGAGGAGACACTGACCGTCACCACCTTACAGCCTGCCAAACTGGAGGAGGAGGAGGAGGTGGAGGACGAGGAGGAGGAGGGACAGGTAGAGGAGGAGGAGGCTGTGAGTGAGGAGGTGCCCACAGCAGAGGTGGAAGAAGAAGAAGAAGAAGAAGAAGAAGAAGAAGAAGAAGAAGAGGAGGAAGCAAAGCCCAAGAAGACAGGTGAGACAGCTCAGTTATGACAATTTGCAGTAGTGCTGCCCAAACTGTGGGCTGTGGCCCCTTGGTGGGCCCTGGAGGACCTGCAGGGGGGCCACAGAGGTCATTTGTAATGAGTAAGAGCCATAGGCACAAATTACATCATAGTTTACAGGATCCTTAAGTACTTGATGACTTTTTTTAAAGTCCTGGAGCCAACAAGCAGGCAGCAGATCAAACAGGTTAGCCCCATCCATCAGAATCAGAGCCAGCTCTAGTGACAGGTTTGTCGACATGTAGGGCAGGTGAGAATTGGCATAATCAGAAGGAGGGCTGAAACGATTCCTCGGATAATCCAGGTAATTTGATTAGTAAAAATCCTCGAGGCAAATTATGTGCCTCAAAGATTCGTTTAAATCTGGACCACTATACAGCGCACGGTGTTTAGCACGGGCAGTCATTTTTGTGGCACAACGCGCCTGCTGCTTCTGCTGCTGCGCTGCTGTAACGTGGATGTGCGGTGCGGATTGGAAAATCATTCAGGAAGAGAAGAGAGAGGGGCAGAAAGAATAGAATCCGCAGAAGGAACTGCAGAAAATATCCCATGTGTGGGATCACTACAAGCTGAAACGAAAAGAAAACTGCAGTGTGTGAGTTAGCTTAGCATGATAGCACGTTGTAAATGCTGCAGCACCTCAACAGTAAACATCCAGTCTGTGCGTCAAGTTTGCAGAGGACAACAGGATAACACTCATGATACGTCAGCAGGAGCAGTTAATGTGATCAATAACTGACATTAGGGCTAGTAAGTAACGTACTTTGATTATGGCTCTGTGTAAAGGCTGGTTCAGAACGTAAATCAATACGAGGCTACTTGGATATGTATTATGGGTATTATGTGTATTATGTGCACATACTTTTCACATCCAATATTTACTTATTTTATTTAACCTTTATTTAAACAATTAAAAGACCCATTGGGATCAAGATCTCTTTTACAAGGTTGACCTGGCCAAGAGGTCAGCAGCACACGTCATGAAAAAAACATATTCAATGGTAGTAATATACAATAACTTTCCTTTAATTTGACTGCAGTAAGTAGAACAGAAATAGAACAGAAAACACTGACCATGAGAGGAGGAAGCAGGTGTAGGGCATCCTTTCATATAATAAATAAATGTGCAGTAGCTGGTTGAATTATCTTACTATCTAAGTATGATATTATTTGGGCCTAGTAATAAGTTATGATAAACTAGATCCTCAATATGCAAATTAGCATCATTACAGCAGTAAAGGAAAAAATATAGCAAAAAGAAATAACCATGAATAAAAAGTAATAATAATATAAAAATAACCAAATTAAAGAAATGTAGTAAAAAAAAGTAAGCTATGACCTAGAGCAAAAAAAATGGGGGACACCATTGAACATAGGTAAATATCAATATCATTTGATTAGTTGTAACTGGTTTAGTGCTCACTGCAGAGACTGTTATCATTATAACAAAAGGACCTGTTTATCCATTTAGGTTTTTACTGTATGTACGAGTTTTACATTTTTGAGATATCATCTGTAGATATCGGCTTCTTTCTAGTATTACTGGACTAATCTGCAAAAGTCCCGTGATGCTCAAAGCACCAAAAATACATTTGAAAAATTCAAGACCAGTGTCTCATTCTAAAAAACAGGACCTGATTGCTCAGAATAATCTGCAGACCTTATTGTGAGCAGTTTTATGTAGGAACTTATGGAGTTAAATTCATGCCAAAACCTCACAAACACACAAAACATGTTTTACTGATGCCCAACGATTCACAAACAAACTCAGAGTGGTTTGCTAATACAAATCATCATTCACAAACTAATGCATTTTGTTTTGCAAATAAGAAACATACCAATCAAACAAATAAATCATGCTTCAGAAACAAATACAGCATGTTTTACACAAACAAACATATTTCTTCAATTCCAAAAAAATGTCATTCAAGTAAAGAACTAAAATCTTTCCCGTACAAAAAATATTCTTCAAGCACAAAAAACAATTCTACAACTATGAAAAACTGTCACTGTGACTTTTGGCACTGATTTTCTGCCTAGCAGAACCACACACAAATGCCAGTAAACTTTCTAAGAAATGTCCTGTAATTCACATTCCAAAGCAGCAGGTGGCGTGGCCGATTCAATTTTTAACGTCGCTTTTCATTCCGTTTCTATCTTAATTAAATTAAACTATGGCCACACATAACGTTAATAACTTGATACGTCTTGGTTTTACAGATGGAATTTTGAGGTGAAGACGACCTCGGTCCACACACTTTTGTCTTGGCACCATCTGAGAAGTCGATCTGCACTTTACCTCCAACAGGTGAATATCAGTGCTTTTAATGCTGTCTGGTGAAAAACACTTAAACTAACTTCACCACTTCACATCAACTTGGAAAGTTAATTAAAGAAATAAACCTAAGTAGTCTTTCTTCAAAATGTTCACTATAAAATTCCTAACGTTAGTGTTTTTCACCACACAGCACGGCATGTAAAGCATTGATATTGGCCTGTTGGAGGTAAAGTGCAGATGGAGGTGCACAAAACCGGTTTGTTTGCAGTATAAAACCCCCACTGTGGCTGTTTCTGCTCACACTTAAACCTCCTGTAGTATTTATAACTGCTACATGAACAAATATCTCCACGTCTACCTAATTTCGTAAAGGAATTAGCAGCGCCGCTATAAAAAAGTGTGCGCTAATGCCTGCATTTCACTTCCTGTAAACTTTTCGCGATAAAAGCCTCCCATTCATTTGTTGTATCAAACCATTCAATGTGAAGCAGTGAAACCAGGGTGTTTGTTTTATCTGCAGTAACTCAACACGATTCCTCAGATGGTGCCAAGACAAACGTGTGTGGACCAAGGTTGTCTTCTCCTCAAAATTCCATCTTTAGACCAAGACGTATCAAGTTATTAATGTTAAGTGTGGCCATAGTTTAATTTAATTAAGTTAGAAACAGAATGAAAAGTTAAGTTAGCCTAACAGACGGACTTAAATTGAATCAACAGCACCACCTGCTGTTGTGGAGTTTGAATTACAGGATATTTCTTAGAAAGTTTACTGGCATTTGTGTGTGAATCTGCGGAAAATTAGTGCAAAAAGTCATGTGACAGTTTTTCTTAGTTGTAGAATTGCTTTTTGTACTTGCAGAATATTTTTTTGTACTTGAAGAGTTTAGTTTGTACTTGAATGATTTTTAATTGCTCATTAAACAGACCTGGCTAATTTTCTGTTTTGTATGTTACTGATGCTTTTCAATAAAGCCGAAGTGATTCAATGTAAAAACTGCAGTGTGCTAAATGTATCTGTTATCTGATTACTTGATTAATTGCCAAAATAATCAATAGAGTACCTGATTACAAAAAGAGTCGACAGCGACAGCACTAATCAGAGGATATATATCCATACACGAGAAGAGTGGAGAGCAGGGCGGGTCCAAAACACACGCCTGACTAAAGCTTATCACAGAGTCCTGACTCCACTTTAAAGGCAGAGACAGTGTCCCCCTGACCCTGTCCCATCGCTCTGCAGAACGGAACACGCCGTCTCCCATCGACCCCGACGCCATCGAGGTGGACATCAACTTCCAGCCCGACCCCACGGACCTGGTGCTGTCCAGCGTGCCGGGCGGCGAGCTGTTCAACCCGAGGAAACACAAGTTCAGCGACGAGGAGCTGAAGCCACAGCCCATGATCAAGAAGGCCAAGAAGGTGTTCGTCCCTGATGAACAGAAGGTATGAGGGTCATCTAATTATGATGTCATAATCATGAGCAGAGGAATATCCAATCAGCTGAGCCGGTCTTATTGATGAGTTTTGAAAGCAGGGCCTGATGTTCTCCTCAGTCAGGGCCTGATGTTGTCCTCAGTGGTGATGGTGGAGGTAGGACTTGCTCTCAGGACCTGCTGTGGCCTGTCAGGTTAAGTCCTGTGGATGATGGATCAGAGATCTTCTCTCAGACAGATGTTCCTTTAAACCAGGGGTCTGCAACCTTTCCAATCAAAAGAGTCATTTTGCCGCCACGCCCACCAAAAACATCTGTCTGGAGCCACAAAACACATCTGAACCTTAAAATGACGACAGCAGCACCTGTTGACTCTCCATCATTAAAATGACATCAGATCTATGAGCAAACTGCTTTATCACCTGACATGACTGCTCTATAATGGGTCATGTGTTTTGTTACTTTAACTTGGCATTATTGTCATAAGATATTATATTGCAATACTAAATGTAGAACTAAAATGACAACAGCGGTGTGTTTACATTGATAATATAGCTCGTCAACAAAAATAACAGTCAATTAAGATTAGCCTGTTATCACTGCTTTTACTTTTTTTGTCATGGTTGCTACTCAGTGTTTTTCCACAGGATCAGGTTTTACCTGCATAAAAATGTATTTGACATCATCAGGTGAGATGGGGGTCAGAGTAAGAGCCACATGTGAAGAGCCACATGTGGCTCCGGAGCCATGGGCCACCGACCCCTGCTCTAACTCCTCTCTCTGTTTTTGTCTCTGTCAGGATGAGAAGTACTGGTCCAGGAGGAAGAAGAACAACATGGCAGCCAAGCGTTCCCGTGACGCTCGCCGTCTGAAGGAGAACCAAATCACGGTGCGGGCGTCGTTCCTGGAACGGGAGAATGCGGCGCTGCGGCAGCAGGTGGCCGAGCTGAGGAAGGACTGCGGCCGCTGCAAGAACATCCTCGCCCGCTACGAGGCGAAATACGGCCCGCTGTAAGGACCGCCCACCACGAAAGAAACGACCCATCGACATGAAGCTGAACTCCGCCCCCGCAGAATTCAACATGATACAAACATCACGGGATCAAAATTTGAACTGACGCTCCAACCAGCGTGGGCCACGCCACGCCGTGCAGGAGGCTCCGATACACACTGCAGGCAGTGAGGCATCATGGGAGCTGTAGTCACAGGGAGGCCTGTGGAGAGCGCCTGGCTCCTACACTCACCGAGGAAAGAGGGAGGACAATGTGGATTCTCAAAAACACACAAACACACACGGAGAAAACACGCACATGATCCGAACGAGGGCGAATCAGATGAAGCGGTCCGATGTTTGAGTCGTCCATTTATCGTACGATTATATCCGTGAACGACTGCTCTTCTTCTTCTTCTTCTTCTTCTTCTTCTTCTTCTTCTTCTTCTTCTTCTTTTTTGGTTGTTCTTTGTTCTTTTACCTTCCTCTTCTTCTTCTGATCTTTTTCTTGGTCTTTATCTTCTCTGTCTTTGTCTTCTTCTTTCTCTCTTTCTCTGTCTTCCTTGTCTTCGTCTTCTCTTCTTCTTCTCCTTTGAGGACCAAAGCCTGAGTCAAACAGATGTCCTGTTGTCAGCACACCAGCTCTCCTTCACGTCCTCGTGTTGCACTGACCTTCATGTTTCTGATAAAAGTATAAAAAAATAAAAAAAGGACCAGAAGACGTTATTCCATAGCGAGGAGCTGAGAGGAGCAAAGAGGCGTGGGGTTGGCGTGGTGGTTCTTCCTGGCCGTCACACGTGCACGCTCACTTCCTGTCTGTATATATAGCGTGCTGGCTGCAGTGCCGCCGTGTGTGCGCCCGTCACACTTCTTAACAGTGAGGAGCTGCGAGGGAGGAACCTGCATGATGTTTGAAGCTGCTGAGACTTTGTGCTGACCTCGGCGCAGCTGTCAATCACACACACACACACACACACCCACACACACGTTTAATGACACACGGGCACATGTGTGCAGAAGGCGTGTGCGCCCCTTTGAGGGATGGACTACAGCAGAGACTGGGAGGTGGAGCTTTTGTGGTTGAGGGTAAACGAGTGCTGACCTGAAGGGCCCTCACCAGTGGAGGGGTAGTTCACATGTAGGGATGTTTATTTTACTGCACTCTGCAGGTAGGGGGCGCCGCAGCCCCCGCCTGCTGCTCACCGTGCAGAGACGATGAAGGCAGGGTTGATTTTTTTTAGACGGGCTGAAGCGGACTGCTGTGTACATACTGATGGTCTCTTGGAGACCGTGTTTATTATTAACCAATCGTATTCTTCTCTGCCAAATAGTCGCCGAGTGCTGTATTTATTCTGACGGTAATAATGATTGTGATGTTTAACATGTCCGCCTCCTCTAAGGAACAATACTTCTACTGAAGCGTGCAGGGATTTCAGGCTAAACTGTGCTTTTAAACACTTTCTATGGTTTTATGGTTTATTCTCTATCAGATATGGAATATAAATATATGATAAATATATATCTGTATGTGTGAGACACAGTCATTTACCTCATCAACACTTCCAACCACGAGCGCTCTCGCCGCCGCCGCAGCACAGTGCAGCTGACATCCTTTAGGCTAAAATCAGCAGAGGGACTTCTTTCTGCCAAAGCGATGAATTAGACAGAAGACAGACTGTTACGGGACTGCAGGCGTCCCGCTGATGTCTCCGTGTCCACACAGCTTGCACTCGTACTCGCCGTGATAAAGACAATGTGGCAATAATCCTCTGTGACATCCTGTCGTTTGATTTGGTGATGATGTTGTATGTAAACATGATAAAGATGACGATGATGAAGTTCTCCCCAAAGTCATTGTGCTTCCAGTTTGGATCTCAGATCCTAATGCATGACCCTCACAGTAAATCGTCTTTTTGACACCAAGTGTACTTAAACTGTCTGAACATCACTAAAACACACTCACCTTTGACAGGCCGCACAATGGCCCCGCCGTCTGTGTGCCGGGGCTGAGCGGCATCCTCAGATCACATGTGGAAGATGAACGTGGCCGTTGGCGGGCTGCTGCGGTCCTGATGGATCCATCTTTGTTGCTCATCCTGAGAACAAGGTTTTGTTCAGACGTCGACGCTGATTTAAGGTCGACTTTGGAGAAGGACACGGATGAATATTGTTAATATTTCTGCATCACTATGTAGCACTTTTGTTCATATAGTTTACCTGTGTAGCACCTGGTGGGGCAGACACCATTGTGACGCCCCGTACTGTTCAGCGGCGGTAACCTTGAGAATGTGTTCTGGATTTTAATGATTTTCAACAGCAAGAGAAGAAGACGAGTTTGAGATTAAGTTTTTTATCTGACAACATGAAAACATCAAGAATAAGGGACGCACAAGATTATCAGCTCAGTATTTTGGTGGATGGCGGCTTCAGCCGGGGCGTTCCCGTTTTCAGACACTAAACAAGAGCGAACTGCAGAAGCTGCTGTCACTCAGATGCATGTGGGGCCTGATGATGGTTCACGCTGTGTTCATACTGGACCTGGAGGCGCTGACTGGTTCCTCCTGATCCATCAGTCAAAAACTTTAGGCCGCAGTTGGCCCCCAGACCACAGTTTGGACACTCCTGGCTTAGGCAGAGAGTGTCAGTAGGTCATTAAGACCAGGACCAGATTTATGAAGTAAATTAAAGAGCTCACCTCCACAGAACTTTACCCTGAGCGAGTGTTCACATCCATTTTATCTTAATTTATACATGAAGAAACTGAAATTGATATTTATTTGAATAGTTTAGCAGGTTTTCCCCTGAAAGTCATGAACTGGCTCCAAACATTGGTTATCAGCATCGGCAGATATCTCTGCTGACCTTACTGCTGATATTCAGTTTGGCTGTAATTATTATTTTTATTATTATTATTGTTATTAAAATGTACCAGAATTCCCCGCCCTATCAGGTAACTGTTAAAACAGCATCTCACTCACACAGACACGCTCTCGGCTTTTCTAATATGATCTCTTTATGGCCACAGGAACCTATGATCGAACAGGGAGAGTTCACAGCATCACCCTCATCAATCAGGTAAACAACATTTAATCCATTTCTGATAAAGTGAGTCAAAGCCGTCCTCACGTCTCTGCAGTCACACAGGTGTGTCCGTGTGGACTGACGGACGTTCAGGTGTTTTTATCAGATAAAAACAGGTCACAGCTGTCGTACAACCCAAATGACTCCTGTTTAACAGAGCTTCAGGCCTGCAGGGGGCGCTGTGCTCCACGTCAGCTTTGACCCCTACTGTACTCATCTGACCCTGAGCCAGCTGCTGAGGCTCACCTGTCCTCACTCAGCTGAGTAGTCTGAGTGTTGTGACTGATTTCCTCAGATGATACACTTAATAATAAAATAATAATAAATAAAAATAATAATTGTAGCTAACGATCACGGGCCTGTTGATGACCTGGTGCACCCACAGAGGTTGTCAGTGGCTCATTTTTCAGATTTGGTGGTTAAATGAGGGATCATTACCTGTTCTCCATCTCACCTGTGCTCCAGGTGCTCCTGGCGTCTTTCTTTCTCTTGGCAGCTGTTTAAACTCTGACTTCAGTTTGATGCTCTTAAAGTCAGACTATAGTTAGATTTGAGGGAGAAACCTCAAAGGCATGAAGCTGCAGTTTGATTTTTGTCCTGCAGGTGGTGCCAGACGGCGTCCACGTCGGCATGTAAATATGGTTTATGTCCTGACCCGGGACGGCAGCTCAGGGGCTCCTCGGGGCCTGACGCTGCACATGAGTAAATCCACGCCTGCGTTTCCTCTGAAGTAGCTCCAGTACTCCTGAGCGTGTAAAGGTGTGTGTTTTTACAGGTGGTTTGTTTTGTGCTGTTCGTTTGCTCTTTTCTAACGTCTGTGTTTTTGTATCGTTCTGACCTTGTATGACCTTGTATAGAAACATGCAGCTGCAGTAACGTCCCAACTGTTCTTGTATCATGATATGAAAATAAATCTGGATTAACCACCATGGCTGACCATCATTTATTCACCCCGGTGACCCTCGTGATCTTTAGGTAGTGACTGACAGTCAGGCCTGATACAGGGATCCTCTGGTCCATTTCTCCCACAATGCACCAGGAGAGAGAGGCCAGGAGGTCCACCCTGTATCAGCAGGTAGCTCATTAGCTCACTTAAGTATCAACTTAGTGACACAACACAGACAACTACAACTTACATATATAAATTATGCATAATTAGGGGGCGTGGCTTATTCGACCACAGGCCAGTTTGTTGAAGCTGTCAGGAGGACTTGGCTCCACCTGAGCTCCACCTCTGACCAGGAGGATCTGACGTCAGCACATGGGCACCATGGGGGACACAGCAGATGTCCTCAGAGGTGGACCTCGCCCAGGCTTCCTCCTGTTCCTCACTGAGGGTTAGATGTCCAGACCTCGTCTGAAGCTCTTGGTGAACACCAAGACCCTGATCAGGTGAGTGAAGAACACACCATACTGAGGTCCTGATGTCTGAAGAAGAGGAGCTAAAGGCAGAATATCTCAGACTTGTACAAAAACAAACATCTGACCGATTCATTAAAATATCTCCATCATTAAAACCAAACCATTTGCCCTTCAGAAGGTCAGACTGAAGGTTGAAGCTCCATGACAGGAGCAGAGTGATGAAGCTGCTGCCAATTAAGACCATCAGCTGTTTGCTTTCAGTGAGGCCTCTGGAGCTGACCAGGCCGGCCAGGAGGACCTCCGGGAGAACGGCCTGATGTGGGCCGATCTGCTCTGACCCAGGAGGACCTCCAACTAAACAAACATCTGAGGCAGCCTCCTCTTCTGAGTCCATCTGTGCTGTGTTTAGAGAAGAAATCTGACCTTCGTGTATGCATGACACAAAAACATCAGATCATACATTACTCTTTAATTAATTTAATTGTTTTATTATTGTCTCCATGACCCTTCTGGTCCTCCAAAAAAACATCTCCCTCATGGACAACACGAGTGAAATAAAAAAAAAACTGATCAAACACAAAACTGTCTCATTGAACATAAAAACATTTTTTTAAATCACAAAAACATTAAATGGAAAAAAAAAAGATTTCTTGAAAGGTAATAAAAAGCCAAAAGTAAAGAAAACAAAGGTAGAGTGACACAAAAAAAACATGAAATGAGATTTAAAAAAAATCAACGAAACAAAATAAAGACAGAAACACTTTGAGACAAAAATCCTCCTGTGAGTTCATAAAAATATTCTGTATTGAATTTTATTATCATATTTAATATGAATATTTTTAGACGTCTATTTTTCATTAAGCTCTGTTTGTGTTTATCATACATTTTAATATTTAGTGAAACGTTTTTGTGTTTGACTTTTACACAGCAGAGCAGTGATGATGTGTTTTTGTAGTCCAAACTGAGGGTAGTGTCCCTCTGAAGCCTCCTGGATTATCTTCTGTGTTCTCAGAGCTGATGATAATCTCCGAGGAAACCACAGATTATTAAATCTACACGTTTGATATTCATGGTGACCTCATTCTAACCATTTAGCAGCAGCATGTGACCTGATCAGGCTGGTCCTGATGTCTGGATTATTGATAAATAAAAATGATCTGACAGGACTGCAGAGGGTCCCCAGCCATTTTTTGAAGTCCAGTTGGGAACCCTCTATTTCAACACCTCTCAACACTTAAAATCTAAAAAACATCAGAATTATTTTAGTTTTTAATCATGAAAGTCTTGTCTGCATGTACGTTTTCATTTTTCACCTGAAAGGCTTTTCCAGAATGTTGGGACGGGGGGACAGGAGGAGCTGCATGCTCACTCACTTCAGTGATTTTGGCCTCACTGCTGCACAGACGTCCATCTGAAGATGAGCTGGACCGCACTGAGCATGTGCAGAGCAGGAGAATCAAAACAAAGAGCAACAGAGAGGGCACGCTCAGACGAGAGGCTGCAGAGGAGGCGGCGTTACGTAACCATCACATCCACACAGCAGGAGCGGCTGTTACGTAACTGTGGTGGTGGGGGGGGGTTCCTGCGTGTCAAAGTCACCCTCAGTGTGCAGACACACTCATACCTGTTTATAGGACACATGAGGACTCCCTTGTTTTCATTAAAAATTTAAATGTCCCCATTAGTAACAAAAACAAGAACAAAAACACACGCAGTGGTCTGACCAAATGAGCAGCAGCAGGACCCACGCTGGTCCATCAGAGGGTCCTTGAAGGTCTGAGGACCCAGTGATGGCCTCCTGAAATATTGATCAGAAACCGTTTTTGGTTTGTTTACAGAGAACACAGGAACAGGACCTGCTGCTGGACCTTCACCTGAACATCTTCATCATACAAGGAGGTCAAACTGACTCATCTGGACCAGACTGTGACCCTGGTCCAAGTCCTGGACAGCCCAGTGTCGGAGGACTTCATATTTTAATCACCGACCTGCAGGTAAACTGATGTCATCTTAACTTAGTATTGTTAATCAGGTGTTCTCCGAGTGGAGTCTCCATGTTCTCCCCGTGCAGCCATGGGTTTATCCAGGTACTCTGGTTTCTCCCCACAGAGCAAACATGCTCATTAGATTAATTGGTGACTCTTAATTGACCTTGTCTCTTTATGTTGGCCATGTGACTGGCTGATGACCAGCCCTGGGTGCCCCCCCACAGGGTAATTTATTGATAATACATCACAGGCCTGTTGTTGGTTTGAATGATTCAGAAATGTGGGGATGTGTCCCCTGTGGTCAGTGTTTGACCCTAAACTTGCTCTCATACTTTATGAACTATAAACTTCTTTGATAGATTTGCCCCTTTAAACAAACAGATCATTAAATAACAGACATTTGGACGTCCCTACTTCAAAGAGAAACACAGAGACAATCAGGGTTCATGCGTCAGTTTGCAGATCAGTTTGTTTTATTACAAACTTAAAAAAGAATCGAACAATAAGAAACTGCAGTAGGAAGTCCCCGAGTCCAGGGGCACAGAAAACACATTTTTAGTAGTGAGAGGTCTTCAGAGACATCTACAGGTGTACAAAAACCAGAAAAATAATCAGGTACAGGCGGGAGAGAGCTCTGCAGGTCTGTACATCATCATCCTCCTCTTCATCCTCACTCAGACGTAGAAAATAATCCTGTTTGACCGCCACGTGTCCACCAGTGCAAAATAAAACAGGTCTGATCGAGCAGAGCCACATCAGGCCACAAAGACCATCTCCAGTCCAGACCAGGATTGGCCCTGATGGAGGACGGCCTCAGGTCTCTACAGATTTAATCAGCTGATTCTGGTCTCCAAACCGGTTTTATTTTATTCTTTTTTACTCTTCAAAAATAAGAATAAAAGCTCACGTTGGATCACAGGCATTTCCAACAGGGCCCACAGACTCGCAGTCTCATTCACAGAACATTCAGTAACCTTCATTGACCTCCACGCTCACATAGACATTTCTGTCTTCATGTTTCTCTCCAGCCTGCAGAGGTAGGTCCTCCAGTCCTTCATGGCGTTAGACCACGCCAGAGCTGAGGGAGTCTCATATGGCTTTAACCACCAGGTTTATGAAGTTTATGAAGTCAGTCGGTGTGTTTACATGCACATGAAGCTGCACTGGAGCTCCAGTAGGGGGCGATCGCCAGTAAAACCATTGTTTTAAAGTGACAGACATCTGCACGCCGTTTTTTACAGAGTTTTCTGAGAACTTGAGAGCACTCGTTCAGGTCGCCGTTAGCCAAAGCAGACATGGATCAGGATGGAAACAGAGACGTCCCGCTGATTACCCTCTAATCACAGGGTCTGAAGGACCCTCTTAACCAAACAGAGATCATCCGCAGAGATGATCCTAACTGACTGATTAGATCACAGCGAGGGTGAGAGACCGACCTCGGGGTCAAAGAGCCGAAACAGCAGTTATTCAACTATCGCCACCAAAATCACCGCTGTGGAGACGACTGTTATTTATCGTTAGCACAAATACCATAAACGACGACTCTGATTGATCAGATCAAACCGCGGTCCAGGTGTTGGCTCCTCTTGCATGTAAATTCACCGACTGTTGGTATCAGTGACTGAAATGACCTTTGACCTTGGACTAAAGGTCGCAGACCAAACACAGTGAGGTCACATGGAGCCTGTTGTAAATAAAAGTGTTGATTTTTGGTTCAGATGTCTGTCTTTCTGACCTCTCCAGTGTCTGAATGGACGGACAGGAGGACCGGTTAGTGTAAACATTCATGTCTTCATTGGTCTCCACAGGACGCTGATGCTGGACAGACACATTCAGCACAGGATCTTCTCTCTGTTTGCATATTTTCATGTTATTCAGTGAAAAAATAATTCAGCATGTAAGAAACTAAAGAAGAATCCGAACAGAAGGTCTCTGTATTTACATCTTATGACCTTTGACCCCCATTTAGAAAATAAATTATCCAAAAGATCATTTACAAATCTTCTCCTCAAACTCTGATCATGGACAAACCAAACGTCCTGCCCTGCGTCCTCCTTCAGACAAAGACCTCCAGAGCAGAAGATCAGCAGGAGCTCCAGGGTCAAAATAAAGTGCTCAATAATCTGAGGCAGACAAACCGACCAATCAGACGGACCCGGCAGGTAAACAAACAGGAATGAACACCACGGTCGCCATGATGCCAGAATGTGAACTTTAACCTC
Organism: Cetoscarus ocellatus; assembly: GCA_037902135.1. Lineage (NCBI taxonomy): Eukaryota > Metazoa > Chordata > Actinopteri > Labriformes > Labridae > Cetoscarus > Cetoscarus ocellatus. The sequence goes on from JBAMNC010002071.1 coordinate 44,499, forward strand.
GTCAGACTGAAGACCTGACGTCTCCACATCACCTGGTCCACCTGCAGCTGAAGGTCCAGAAGAATTGAAGCTCCATCCAAGAGGGGGCAGCTGGACTGGTCTAGGCTTCACTGCTTCACCTTCACGCTGCTGCTGAGGAGACGGTCTCTGCCCGTGAGGATGTTCCTCTGAGGTTCAGCTCAGCAGATGGAGCTGCTGAGTCCATGGCTGTCATCAGGCAGGTCCTGCAGAGCACCTCACATCACAGCCTGTCCTAAATGCAGAGGTTCTCAAAGGGTGGCCCGTGGCCTCTGCTGGGCCGTGAGACAGGTCCAGTTGGGCTCCCACATTCTTCTAATAACTAAGCATCAGCTGATGAGTCCACACTCTGAGCTCTGACTGTTTGTCCAGAGAAGCCTCTGAGACCACAAGACATCAGTTTCTGCAGGTCACGAATGAGGACGAGTCGCCTGATTGGCCACTTACATTCAGACTCAGAAACTGACCAATCAGGTTCATACGTGTCCTCCTGTAGGTCACCTCAAGAGGTGGAGCAGCGTTTGGTCAGATTTAATTTTTAACATCTCCGGACTGAGAGGCTGCCACACCATGGTGGAAACAACGACAAGATGGCCGACACCATGGTGCCATGGTGGAGACTCGCTGAGCTCGTTGCTCTGATGGTCCAATTGATGGGAGCCGCTCGGCTAGAATGTCCCGTCACGTTAAGTCACTGTGACTCTTCGGTCTGAGCAAGCTCAGGGGATTTTGTTGTGTTTTGCAGTACTCGCTGCAGAAGATCCAGGTGGGCGTTAGTAAATGGTGAAAGTTCAGATTCTGGTATCATGGCGGCGCTGTGGCACATTCACGCTCCATCACCCCCCTGACCCTCATGGTCACCTGCTGCAGACGACCTGCTCCAACAAAAACAACAACAACAACAACAGAAACGACCACGGCGTCAGACCTCCTGCAGCCGCCCGCAGACAAAGTGCTGATTCTGCGCTCGCTGCACGCTGCCTTGGCGGGCTTTGAGCTCAACATTCTTAGCAAAACAACATGGAGAGGTTGGCAACGACTCAAGGTACAAAACTCCGCCCACCCTCCCTGGGATGGACCCAGACACACAGCGTGATAAACCTGAGGGGGCGGGGCCAAAACAAAGATTAGGTGTGTGTATAAATGGGTTGACTTTAACATGTTGGCGTGATGTCATCAGTCCGCGTCACTTCCTCCCACACCTGTCCTCACGGGTCAGAGCTCAGTTAGCCAGCACCACGGGCTGGAAGGGCTGGGCGGGGTATTGCAGGTTGTAGCTCCCCAATCCGTCCACAAACGACGCCTTCTCCATGAACGAGATCCCCCCGCTGCCACCGCTCATGATGCCCACGCTCTGAGCGGGAGGTGGGCTGGAGAACGGGTCGAAGGGCGGGTGAGTGGAGACGGTGTGGGGCTGGATGGGTGGCGCATCGGCCTCAAAGTAGAGCGGGGCGGGGGATCCCGGGTACACAAACTCTTTGGCGTTCGGGGAGAGCTGGCTGGCGAGCGGCGCTCCGAGTGAGTGCAGCGACAGAGACAGCGGCTTGTGCTTCAGCAGCTCGGGGGCGGAGATGTTGGTGGGAGAGCGGGACAGCAACCTCTGAGCGGAGCCTGGCGCCGCCCCCGCCCCCGCCCCCGCCCCGCTGCTCTTCTTCATCTTGGTGGAGCCAAACTTTGTGGCGGCGAAGCTGGCGGTGGTGAAGGTGATGGGCTGAGGGCGGGCGGCTGGCGGCTGCTGGGCAGAGAGGTAGGACAATCCGGCGCTGGGAGAAGATGGCGTGGAGGTGTTGGAGGAGTGGAGGGCGGGGTCAGTGGGTGCGCTGGAGCTCGGGTAGCTGAAGAGGGCGGGGCATGGCAGGGCCGACAGCGGTGTGGGCGAGCTGGAGAGCGACGGCATGAGTGTGGGAGACGGCTGACTTCCAACAGGAACGAACACCTGAGCATCGGGGTTAAAGCCGGCAGTCTTGGCTTCATCCACCTCCATGTCGCCTTTTCCCTCTGACTCCGCCCCCTCGCCATCACAGCCAAGGCCCGGAGGGTCCTCCAGGTACAGCACCTTCACGGCGCCCTTCTCTCCGATCTGATAGGACACCTCGTACGGATCGATCCACACGCTCAGCTCTGCGGGGACATTGGCGTGCACCTCCTCTGTGTCCAGGCCGCTCCTCTTCGCCGCCAGCTCTACCACGGGGTCCCGCTGCACCCCCAGGTGGAGGCAGCGGAAGGCGGAGCCTCTGAGCGGCGCCTCAGGGTACCAGTGACCCTCAAAGCGTGACATCAGGATCCTCTCCAGCTCCTCGCCAAACAGGTCAGCCCGGCGGCGAGGCAGCTTGTTGTACAGGTAGGACACGATGAAGTTCAGCGCCACCTTCACCTCCAGATGCATGACTGCACGCAGTGAGCGCCGCCGTGGGCGCCGTGATGAGTGAGGAGATCACAGGCAGTGCTGAGAGCGAGGGAGACAAACGGGCGTCCTGTGGTTTAATGTAAGGGGAGTGTCTGTTTTACTGTCGTCATGGCGATGGCGCTGTAGAAACCTGTCAGCTCGCTGTCCATCCCAGAGGTCAGAGGTTACAGGTCCAAACTGTGGAGAAGAAGAAGAGAGACGTCAGTGCAGTACTTGCCACTGAACATGCTGACAGATGCCGCCGAAAAGTTTTTTCTTCTTCTTTTTTTTCTTCGTACGTGTGTTGTAACAGCACTGTTTCTCTGCAAACCAACATCACCATCTACTGGACTGGCATGCACGCTACATTGTTTTAAGTTGTTCTGGCGTCTTCGTCTGAACGTGGATTGCTTTTGAAGACGCAAAGGAAAAACCTTTGCCTGGTTATAGATGTTTCTCTCACAGGTCAAAGGTCACAGGTCACAGATCTGAGCTGTGCTCGAACCCATCCATTCATTCCCTCACTCACTGTTCCCTCGGGAACCTTAATGAAACAGTAAACTGCAGAGGGAATGACCCAACGACATTTCGGACACTACACTGAAATTTTCTAAACATGATTGTGTCAGTAGATGCGCCGGATATTCCTGTGACGGTAGTGGATGCACCAAGCATCACGTAAACAAACCAGGCGCTCGGGAGGATAACAGTGGTTGTATTGATATCAATAAATTGTTGAAATGTCAGTGTTGTGGAAGTTTTCATTTTGTCATCTCATCCGTCTCGGTTTTGTGTCTTGATTGTGAGCTGTAACAGCCCACAATAATTCACGAGCTAACTACAGCTACTTAGAGCGAGCTAGCGAAGTAACAGTTGGTTGTGGTTAGCTTACGAGCTACAAGTTAGCACCCCTATATGGTCACTAAAACTGAAATTTTCAAAACAAAAATGGTTCCTGTTGTTGTTTGGATGCTGCTAGCACAATTGCTGCTTCTCAGGCACAGGCGGAGACGTTACTTAGATTGATAAATGAAAGCAGCGCCAATTTGTGCCGTAGCAGCCATCTTTCTCTTCTTCTTCTTCTCCTCTGGAAAAACACGACTGCATTGCATTGTGGTATACGGGAGTACAATATAGGGTACATTGTATGTACACTCACGTTTGCTGTGCATTGTGTGTATTTTATAGTGCACTATATAGTGAATGAAATTAACCGCTGAGAATTAGAACAACACTACAAAATCAATCAATCAATCAAACTTTATTTGTATAGCACTTTTCATACAAAATGTTGTAGCACAAAGTGCTTCACATAGAAATGTACATACAAAATAAATTGAAATAAATAAAAAGTAGAAAATTGAATACAATAAAAAATACAACCCGCCCTCGCAATCCACATACAGCACACACACTCACTTACACACAAAGACACGAGGAAGAGGTTTTAACAGAAAACATAATAAGAGGACTGAGGAAATGCCATCTTTAATAAAAAATGAGGAAACACTGGAGCTAAGACTAAAATAACAATAAAAAATCATAAGAAATTAGATCAAAATAAATAAATTAGCATAATAAAGGAAAATAAATAGGTAAATAAAATACAATTTTAAATAATAATATGGTAAAATGAGATAACGTACTGAGGTAAGATGGTGGAAAAAAAACTTATAAAAACAGATAATAAAATTCTGAACAATAAATCTGAGCTGAAATTGAGAAATAAAACATATTAAGAGGGTTAAAATGAATACATAAATGCGATTAAATAATAATAATAATAAATATCATCAGCTAAAAGCCAGATTAAAAAGGTAGGTCTTGAGTTTGCTTTTGAAAATATGAACATTAGGTGCTCTCAGGTCCTCAGGCAGACTGGTCCACAGACGAAGGCCATAATATTGAAATGATGCCTCGCCGTATGTTTTAGATCTGACTCTGGGTACTATCAAAAAGCCACGACCTGAAGACCTGAGGGCTCTACTTGGTTCATAAGGTAAAAGCAGATTGGATAAATAAAAAGGAGCAAGACCATTCAGGGATTTAAAAACTAGTAAAAGAACCTTAAAATCAGTTCTTAAAGATACAGGAAGCCAATGCAGAGACTTTAAAATCGGTGTAATGTGGGCTCTCTTTCTGGTCTTCGTCAGCATGAGTGCAGCTGAATTTTGAAGCAGCTGAAGCTGTGAAATGTTCTTTTTAGGAAGACCAGAAAGGAGAGCATTACAAAAATCAATCCTACAGGTAGTAAAAGCATGGATAAGAGTCTCTGCACTGGCCTGAGAGAGAAACTGGCGTACTCTGGAAATGTTCTTTAAATGATAAAATGACTTTTTTGCTACATCTCTGATGTGCAGGTCAAAGCTGAGGTCTGAATCAAATAAAACACCAAGATTTTTGGCCTGTTGACACAGATTAAAAGACAATGCTTGGAGTTTGCTCTCCAGTTTCTCTCTCTGAGGACCTGTAGCAATAACTAAAACCTGAGTTTTGTCCTGGTTCAGCTGGAGAAAGTTGTCTGCCACCCAAGACTGGACATCTAAAATACAATTAAAAATGGGACCAATGGGCCCTGTGTCATCAGGAGACACGGCGATGTAGAGCTGAGTGTCATCAGCATAACTGTGAAAGTTGATGCTGTGTCTCCTGATGACGTCGCCTAAAGGCAACATATAAATATTAAAAAGTGTTGGACCTAAAATTGAACCCTGGGGGACGCCACAGTTTACATCGTAGAGTCCTGACTGGCATTCCCCCATGTTCACATAAAACTTTCTGTCAGTGAGATATGGTTTAAATCAATTAAAAACATCATTAAAAATGGCGAACACACTACCTAGAGCACTACATCTGTGACCTGATCATTACTGAATTTCCCTTGGTTATTGATAAAGTATTTCTGATTCTGATAGGTTTTGCACACAGCTCTGGTCTCACTGACCAGCCGGCCACACTCAGTGATGAGGGGGCCGCATGTGGTCCCCGGGCCGCCGGTTGGCCATCCCTACTGTAAAGCCGTGGATCCGGCAGAGTGAAGAGGACAGCTGTCCTCTGATCGGTCATTTTATTCAATCATCTTCTCTGGATTCATCAGATTGATTTAATTATGGGCTGAAAACACGACGCCATGACACCAGCGAACACGGACACACATCTGATTCCAACACCTGTGCATGCTGAATCTTTTTCTGTATGAATATGAATGAATATACGGTAATTATAAACATAAATCACACATGTCGACTGCATCCCTCACCTCCTCTCTCTGAGGCTCAGCCCGCTCTCCTCCGCTCGGCTCAAATTCCCTTTAATCCGGTTTGGTCCCGTTTGCTCGCCTCTGTGGGTTCAGATTATGTCCTTTAATGTTTAATCTGGATTAATAAAGGTGTTCGCTCCGCTGTCAGTGGCCTCAGGTGACGATGTCCCTGTTTCCGTGCTCAGCTGGTCCTCTTGGAGGATCTACACAAACTTTACTGTTTGACAACCCGCGTATTTATACACGCTGTGAGCCGCCACACGCCCCTGAGGCCGGGACTACTTTCCCATCCCATAATAACAACAATAATCTGCGTTAATGTCTTCACACAGAGACAGGAGGGTGGCTGTGCTGCTGAGGAGACAGATGAACACCATAAAGATTTATTAAAAAACGATTATCTAAATACCGATAATGACGTCATGAACTGACAGTCTGACCTCTGACCTCAGCCGATCGTGACCTTACAGAAACTAGTCCCCCAGATTCATCAGATTTGATCTTTGACCCTAAAACATGATCAGCTCTCATCCCTGAGGGTCTGCTTTGACCCGCGGAGGGATATCTGGGGGCTGCCGCTCAGTGCTGCTAAAAATACAAACGGTGATAGCAACAGAGCTCTGATTGGCGGAGAGGGGGGAGGATCTGCACGTGATTGGGCTGAGCCGACCAATTAGCAGCTTCGGGACCGTGAGTGCACTAGGGGATTATGGGAAATGTTGTTCTAAGCACTAGACGAAGCGGAATCTTAATAAATCAGTGAAGCCTCGTCCTTTATGAATAAAATTATTTTCGTTGAAGCCAAAGATCTCACTGGAGTGATTTAACCAGACTTTATCTTTAATGTGCTTCATAAATTAGATCAGAGGGGCCTCTAATCTGCTACAGGGCCTTTTACTCTCTTCACAGAGCCAGGGGCAGGACTTCAAAATAAAATCAAATTCAATTGATTCTTGTTATTGTCATATATATGTATGTTTTTTCCAGATATCTGAGATGCAGATATTTCTGATCTCATAATTGCCAAGAGGAAACTGAAGCTCAAAGCCTCCTTTAAACTGTAATAAAACATTTAATTCTTTAAATAATGATCCTGTTGGTTCATTAAGGGGACATTCAGTGATAATAATGTAAACATTACTGAACATCAGTACATTCTGACAATAGCATGGTTCATATTTAGGAGTTATGGGCGATGTATGTGTCCAAAAAAAGCCGCTGTAAATATAAACCAAAAACATTGTACCTGCCAATCATGTCATAATGACATATATTTCTGATAAGCATCCCTGGTTAAAGTTTTGGTTAGTTACCAGATTAGTTTAGAGTTTCCCGTCTTCAGGGCCCTGCAGGTTATTCCCCCCTCCTGCTGCCTGCAGTCTGGATGAGCAAATTATCTATTTATTTATCTATCCTGACATTTACCTGATCATTGACATTGATTTAATTTATTAATCATGTCCCTCCACAGTCCCTCAGCTGAAGACTCACTGAAGCCCGACCTCAGAGGAGTGGCCGGCCTCTGGAGGTCAAAGGGCTCAGTATTTATTACCGGTGTATTATTTTACATATTTAATGCTCTGTGAAGAGAAGATGATCTCTGTTTTGGATCCACTCGCTCCGTTCCCATCACAGAGTAGTTGTGTGTTGGTGAAGTGAACTCAGATAGAAATCAGACTGACACAAGCTGAGCGGAGGACGGGTGACAGGTGACCACGTCAGTCTCTAAATAATCCTGACTGTTGTGACTGAAGACACAGTGATGTTGAAGAAGAAATCAGTGCAGAAGAAGCTTCACTGAAGCCCAGAGAGAGAGTCTGGGCACTCAGCATCACAAAAAGAACAAAATCAGATTGAAGAGAATTTTTATCAGATGACTGAAAATGAAATAAAGTTCAATACCAGGGGCCTCATTTATAAAGCTTGCCTACACACAAAATGGGGCTTGAAAGTGGCGTACGCCGCTTTCAACGCAAAGGTTGTGATTAATAAAAACAAACTTGCCGAGAGGATGTGCGCAACGGTATGTCAACTTTGATGATGGTGCACAAACATTTTGGAGATGGGGGAAACTGGCGGCACAGATGGTGAGGTGGTGATTTGAAAGCAGATTCATTTCATACATTTAATGTCATCACATATAAGATAAGATAAGATAAGATAAGACAAGATAAGATAAGATAAGATAAGATAAGATAAGATAAGACAAGATAAGATAAGATAAGATAAGATAAGATAAGATAAGATAAGATAAGATAATCCTTTATTGATCCCCAAAGGGGAAACTCTGGTATTGCAGCAGTACAGGGATAGTACCATGCATTGAATAAGATAGAAATCAAAAGAATAGAAGATATTTACAATTACCAAAATTAACTAACATACTAAAATACTAAATTAACAGAGTAGGGGAGAGTGGGGTAAACTGAGTCAGTGGGTAAGTTGACCCACCCCCTGTTTCTGGGAAACAGTAAACAACTCTTGTCATGTGGCCCTTATCATTTCTCCCTGCCTCTGTTGAAGAGGAGCACATGCCATAAAGGGTTTGTACTTTTTAACACAAAAAACACTTTTTCGTGCGTCAAAGTAAATTTTCTGCATGTCAGGTATATTGAGCTTTGTATCAAATCCAATTTATCCAGGTCTAAAGTGGTGTATCATACATACATGTTATTTACCAGTGTATAAAACTATGACTCATTTGGCTAAAGATGAGCCTGAATAGCAAAGCTAACAACATTTTTTCCAAAATGTTGGCTATGGGGCAAAGTGAGCCATATGTTGTGGGGTAAATTGAGCCATATCTTTTATACCACCAAAAATTTGAAAAGTTATATTAATGTACTGACTCTTAAAATACCATTTAATGTTATGTCAACCAACTGACTTGTCTGATCAAATGTTAAACACAGTAGAAAATCAGGCCAAGAGTGTACAAGAGGAAAACCAACTGGGGCTCAACACTCCTTGCTGAGATGGAGAAAGAAATGAAGGAAGTCATGGGTGGAAAGTCGATCAGATCCACTGCAAAGAAGTGAAATATTGACAGGTCAACCCTGTGGAGGTATATGAAGAAGAGGGATGTTCAAACTTGCTTGTTTTAGCAAGTCTGAACTTGTAAAAACTTTAAAGCATACGAGTAAATGTAGCTTTTCTAGGAGGAATAATTTTTTTTTCTGCCAAGTACTGATTTTGTCTCTGTTTGTTGTTCAAAGCTTTACTGGCTCTCATTTTACTTCATATGAGTATCTAATTTTCCCCAAAAGTTGCAAAATGTGTCCATTAATGGCATTAAAAAATTTAAATTACTGATTTTTTTTCTAGGTTGTTTAAGTTAGGTTTAAGAAAATAAATAAGACTATTTGCAAAGTGAACAATCTCTTGTGAAATGACTCTCTCAACAGCAATACATTATCTTATAAAAATACTCAGATTTTAAGTTATGAAGTCACATGGTCAACTTCCCCACAGACTTGGCTTAACTTACCCCTAACCTGAGGCAAGTTGAGCCGCAGGAGCACTTTATTTTGAAAGGCCACAGTTTCCAGGCTCTTTGTCATTGATACATTCTTACAATTTCAGTTGATAGTAAACATTCTTAAATAACAGTATATGTTTTCATTTTATCTCTGTTGCATTTTTCCTTGCCTCAGTGACACCAAAAGTAAAAACTGTCTCATCTTACCCCACTCTCCCCTAAGTGTCGTTCAGGACAACTGAGCCTCCTGTGCAGTGCAGTATAAGTAAAGTGATATTAAAGTGACAATGTGAAATGTAACAGCAGTTACTGACCATACAGTAACAATGCAAATTATTTACGAGAGTGACTGTGAGTAGTAAACCGTGATCAGAGATATGAATCACTAAGGTGCATTAGTTAAGTTAACGATATGGATAGAGCTGGTTTGGAGCGTATGGAGGATTGCTATAAATATATTAAAGTGCAGTCCAGTGTCATATTGCTTGAGTAGAGTCCGGAAGGAATTGTTGTTTCGGGGGGTGGTTGTCAGTGCAGGGACAGACTGTTTCCTCCGCCGCTGTTGTAAAGTCTGATGGCGGTGGGCACAAAGGAGCGCCTGGAGCGCTCAGTCCTGCTTCTGGGGGGGATGATACGTTGGCTGAACGAGCTGTCCATGTCCCACAGCTTGTTGTGTCGTGTCCCACAGCTATCAGACTTATAGACCCACGTTATCATAAACACCCGAGTCTGCTGTGTTATAGACGTGTTCCTTAACCTTAACCTTTACCTTTACTTTTACCTGTTTTTATGTGTACTGTGCATCTGCACTCTGTGTGTTAGTTTATTGTATTGTGTTGTAAAAACCGACTCTCCCTGCAACCAAATCTACCTACGAGTACAAATAAAGTAACCTGAACCTGAACCTGAATCAGCATATAAACAGTGCAGTGACACTGGTGCGTAATGCACAGTGGATGCTCTGGCACTGCTGAAGATCACACAGACTGTGGATCAGGATGGAGAGAGTCCTGAGGGACCACCAAGATTTCCTGGTCCATGATGATGACTGGCTCATAAGTCGATTTAGATTCCCCAGAGAAGAGCTCTTGGATCTATGTGCTGAACTGGACCCAGTGTTAAAACCACCCGCCGGGACCGCCCCATCCCCGTGAGTATACGGGTGCAGACCACTCTGGGGTTTCTGGCAACTGACTCCTTCCAGCAGGAATTAGCCAACAGGCATGTGTTTGATATGATGAACAATATATAATTTACACATTCTGTCTAATGCCCATTTTGGGCATGATATAATACAGTTCAATTCTGTCCTTAGGTCTGGGATATCGCAGCCATCCCTCAGCACAATAATGCCAGCCGGGTTGGATGGCATCACAAACATGGCCAACATACATCTTTTTTGTTGACATAACTGACTGCACTCATGGTGCTATAAGAGCTCAGAGTGAAAATACATTTGTCTATGTGAACCAACAAAAAAATGTGCATAAAATCAATGTACAGATTATTTGTTCCTCAAACATGTTTTTGACAAATTTAGTGGCACGGTGTCCCAAGTCAACACATGACTCCCTCATCCTGACACAGCAGTGTAGGACAGACTGCAGGCTGGTGACGCAAAAACATTCAGAAGGTCCTCTGCACTGACCATTCATGGTAACATGTGGGTGTGTAGAGGGTGGGGTGTGAGGTGAATCCACCTGTGCAACTTTCCACGTGGACTGTGATTTATAAAGAAAAAAGTGTTTACAGGTGTGCGGACGCACAATTTTATAAATCAGATTATTTTATTGTTGCACGCCATTTTCAGCTTTTGGGCGCACGTTCACTTTTAGTCTGGATCCTATGCAATCTTTTATAAACAATCCCCAGAGCTGCTTGCTGATGCAGTGGTTAGTGCTGCTGCCTCCCAGTAAGAGGGTTGTTGGTTTGACTACCGGTCAGTCAGGTCCTCTCTTCACATTTTCTCCTTGTGCATGTGTGAGTTTATCCATGTCCTCCAGTTTCCTCCCACTGACAACAAACATGCTCCTTAGATTAACTGGGGACCCTAGATTGACCTTAGGTGTGAGTGTGTGAATGGTTGTCTGTCTCTGTATATCAGCCCTGTGATTTGCTGGTGACAGCTCTGCTCTGAAGACTTCAGCTCTGAAGACCGCTTCGTAACTTCGCTAAAATCAGACCTATCCTGTCTCAGAGTGAAGCTGAAAAGCTAGTCCATGCTTTTGTTACCTCTAGACTGGACTATTGTAATTCTCCTCTATCAACTTCAACTTCAACTTTATTATTATCCAGTGGGAAAATTGTTTTGCAGCAGGCATCAGCACACCAGTACATGATAAAACATAAAACATTCAGGCATTAGGAAAATCAGGTAAAATACTGAGCACAACTGAAAAAGAAAGGCACTTAAACCACAAAACGCCAAAGGCTAAAGAATCAGAAAAAGCTCCATGAAGTGCATTCAGTCAGTAAAGTGCTATGCAGTAGATAAATAAACAGTAATCAGGCTGTCCTAGTAAGTCGCTTAAGACGCTTCAGCTGGTTCAAAATGCTGCAGCACGTGTACTGACTAGAACTAGGAGAAGAGACCACATTACTCCTGTATTAGCCTCTCTGCATTGGCTTCCCATAAAATCTAGAATAGAATTCAAGATTCTTCTTCTCACCTATAAAGCTCTCAGTGGACAGGCACCAGTTTATCTCAAAGAGCTTGTAGTGCCATACAACCCCTCTAGAACATTACGCTCCCAAAATGCTGGCCTGCTCGTGGTTCCATCAGTCTCTAGAAGTAGTCTGGGAGGTAGAGCCTTCAGTTATCAGGCTCCTCTTCTCTGGAACCATTTACCGACCACGGTTCAGGAGGCAGACACCCTCTGTACCTTTAAGGTTAGACTTAAAACATTCCTCTTTGATAAAGCTTTCAGTTAGGGACCAGCTCATAGTCCATAGTTTAGACACATAGTTAAGATGCAATAGGCTTAGACTGCCGGGGGATCTGGCACACTGGGCTCTATCCCTCTCTCTCTCACACTCTCTCTCCATATCTGCCTCTGCCCCTTTCTGTTTGCTCCTGTACTCGTCTCTGGCTCTGGTCTTGTAGGTGGTCTGGGATCCTTGGTGTAGACTGCCTGCTGCTGTGGAGTCATGAAGCCTCAATAACTACAATTACAGACATAACACATATTTGTCCATCTCATTCCAGTTCATAATCATTATAGCTGTTAATGTAGACATTAGCATGATCTTTCTATCCATGGTTGATACATCTATAGTATCTATCTCTAGCTCCACATGGACATGAGATCTCTCTTGAAAATGAGGTGTCACATCTCAAGAGGTCTACCATTAATACATTTATACTTAACAGAGACAAACGTGGTGGGGACGCATTTATGGTCACGTTTGATGCATCTCAAGGGGCTAACATCTAATAAATTTATATTCAGCAGATACAAATATGATGAGGACAGGTCTATGATTGGTCCATGGATCTGTCACTAGCTTTAGTTCTTACTTTAATCCACTTGTCTCCACTTACCTCCCTCCCTTTGCCCACACACCCAACACAGCATCGTGTGGATTTGCTGTTCATCATGAGACTGGGGTCCACATTCAAGATTTCCTGCTGCTTAACAGAAGGTTTTTTCTTCCCACCATGATGGATTCATGTTGGCTTTTGGATGTATGTATTTGCATATATATATATATATATGTGTGTGTGTGTGTGTGTGTGTGTGTGTGTGTGTGTGTGTGTGTATTTGATATATTTGTGTATCTATAAATGAAGAGTGTGTCTCCAGCCTGCTCTGTTGTAAAGTATCTTGAGATAACACTTGTTATGAATTGGGGCTATACAAATAAAAATAGATTGATTGATTGATTGATTGGTTGATTGAAGTGAGGACAACAGTTAGAATGGCTCTGTAGCACCACCTACTGACCATAAAGGTGAACCAGCACCCCCCTGAGACCGGACACCTGGTCTCACATGAGAAACTCCTGAGACCCTCATAAACCTGAAGATCTTCATGGACTTCATGTAGCAGGATATGAAGAAGATGCCCTGCAGATGTGGTCTTTGCAGCTCCGACAGTTTTTATGTTCCTCTGGACCTAAACATCTGCTCAGGCTCATGGAGGGACCTGGCTGATGGTTGGCGATGAAAACGGTGGTGAGGAGTTGAGCAGGAGCACGCTGCTGTGGAACCACAACGCCCCAGAGGACTCGCCATCATCATGAAGAGCTTTAGCAGAATCCACAGTGAGTGTCTGAGGAACATCTGATGGCCTATCACGGGCAGCCTACCATCTGAATGTGGAGTGGAAATCCAGACTCACCAGACCAGGAGACATCTTTACAATCTTCTGCTGTCCAGTTTTGGTGACAGGAGCAGCACCTGGTGTGGTCTTCTGCCGCTGTGGTCCATCTGCTCCAGGATTGGACATGAATGCTCTTCTTCATAATTTGGTTGTAATGAGTGGTATTGAGTTCCTGTTGTCTTTCTATCCTTTGACCCCTGACCTCAACAAGGCACTTTGGCCAAGAGAAGTGCTGCTCACTGGATATTTTCTCTTATGAGGCCATTCACAGTGAACTCTAGAGATGGTCCCCCAGGGAGCCTGGTCACAAGTGATGTCAGAAGATGATTAATCAGGAGGAGCTCAGGAGATCTGTGGAGCCAAAGTCTGATGGAGAGAAGAAACCAGCAGAAGAAATCAAGTTTAGACTCTCAAACTACTGATGTGTGCAGCCTCAGAGTTTATTTTTTACCTTAAATTTGTATGAATTCCTTCCTTTTCCTTCGAGTCTTTTTTTCTCATCCAATTCGGAATTTCAACCAATTCAAAGATCTTGAAGTTGGAGTTCCTGCGCTCACCTGGACTATCAGGAGAACTGAGACGGACTGAGCTGACCTGCAGGGGGCAGCGTCGCGCTGTACGGCCTGCAGCCTGCCGGAATTTATTCGAGGAAGAAGAAGAGACGCATGGAGGACAGAAGTGGAGCAGAGACATCAGCGAGAGTAAGCTCTGAGTTTGACCTGATAAATCAGCCTAAATGTGACCTTAGAACGACCTTAATGTGACCTTCATCAGGTGAGGTTATCACCGGAGGACAGGGTCTGAAGTCTGAACATCGATCGTGTTGATTGGTCTAAGTTTTAATTAGTTTATTTGAGTGATCAGTGAACATCCGGGTCAGCAGTGAGGGAGATGTTCGTGCTGGTGGAGATGATGGACACGGTGAGGATTCCGCCGTGGAGCTTCAGCCGAGACCTGAACGGAGCCATCACCGAGGAGCTCAACAAGAAGCTGGCCAACAAGGTAGGACTACAAACCTTTATTTACACCACCGTCAGAGACACTCTGTTACACGATCCCATTCTTATTACACAGTCCCTAACAGCAGGGAGCCCACCCTCACATTTCTGTAAATGCTTTATCAGGTCTTTTTCTGGGACAGCAGTGAAGACATGACTCTGATACAGTGTCCAGCTTGTATAAATTTACTGTCCCCTCAAAATAACTCGACACACAGCCATTAATGTCTAAACTGAGTACACCCTTAAGAGAAAGTGTCCAAATAAGTGTCAATATTCTGTGGTCTCCATGATTTTCCAGCACTGCCTGAACCCTCTTTGGGTGTGGAGTTCACCTGAGCCTCACAGGTATCCACTGGTGGATTTTAGAGCTTAGCTCAAGGTCTCTGACATCCACAAGCTCCGTGATCCACAGTAAATTTACTCTGTTATAGAGCTGTGCTCTCACTGCTTCAAACTGTATCACAGTCACTCCTTCGCTGCTGGATATATACCGTATTTTCAGTGCAAGTCGCACTTTTCACAGTTTGGCAGGTCCTGCGAACTATAGTCAGGTGCGACTTTTATATCGAAATATACATAATTTAACATGTTTTTAAATGCTAATTCATTATGACTGACATGAAACAAGGAGTAAACATTACCGTCTACAGCCTTGAGAGGGCGCTGTAGTCTTGGCTAGACATAAATGAAATGCCCCCAAAATGAAAATCCTATTCTGACAAACTGATATTAGTAAAATATGCAGCGGTAATTGAGCAGAGATAAAGTTTGGAGTGATTGAGAAACTCGTGAGGGACTGGCGAAAAGCAGAGGTTACTCTAACAGCAATGAAGAACACGAAGACAGCCAATCACGGGCCGAAAGCAAGATGGCCAGAGCTGGAGGAGCGAGTCCACAGGTACAGTAGGTGCTTAAACAACGTGCTGAGGTGGGGGGGCTTCTTGGTGTGACAGCTTCATACGAGGGAACCGGCTCTCTATCAGAGCGCCGAAGAATGAGACGTATAGTCCAGGAAATACGGTAAGAACACATTTACAGAAATGTGAGGGTGCACTCACTTCTGGGAAAACAGAGTGTCTCTGTCCTGACTCTGGTCTCTGTCCTGAACCTGGTCTCAGTCCTGACCCTGGTGTGTGATGATGTTTGTTGAGGGTTAGGGATCTTCTCACCTGAGGACCTCCTCCCTGCAGGTGGTCTATAACGTGGGTCTGTGTATCTGTCTGTACGACATCATCAAACTGGACGACTCCTACATTTTCCCCGGAGACGGAGCTTCGCACACAAAAGGTGAGAAGATGATGATGGTGATGAAGGTGAAGCTGTATGCTGAAGGTGAGAGGATGATGATGATGATGATATTCTATTGATCTGCTCACCTGTACTGCTGCACACTGGATCTCCTCTGAGGATGAATAAAGGATTACCTGGTCTTACCTGATCTGGTCTGGTCTTACGTGATCTGGTCTTACCTCCTCACTCATGTCTTCGTTCTGTCTCGTTTGTGTTTAGTCCATTTCAGGTACGTGGTCTTCCACCCGTTCCTCGATGAAATCCTGGTTGGAAAAATCAAATACTGCAGCCAGGAGGGAGTCCACGGTAAACTCTGAGCCGTTTGAGTCTGATTTAGATTGTTTTAGGATGGGGGTGCGGGGGGGGGGGGGGGGGGGGTCAGATCCTCCAGACCTGGTCTGTGACTCAGAGGTCCTCCTTTAGACTCAGATGGACCATGAAAGTGGTTCATGAAGATGAAGGCAGTCTTGGTCTTGGTTTTAATGGCCCTGTGTTTGTGTCTTTGCTCTCTCAGTGTCAATGGGTTTCTTCGATGATATTCTGATTCCTCCAGAGTCGCTCCAGCAGCCAGCCAAGTTGTATCCTTTAATTTAGTATTCAAATTATTTTATTTTATTATCCTGCATTTAAACATTAACAGTTACCGTAAAATACCAAATAATAGCCGGGGCGTTTATTTGTTTCAATCACTGAGCAGACCAGGCGTTTATTTAGGACCAGGCGTCTATTTGGAAGAGGCGTTTAATTCCTTTCTCACAAAAATCTTGCTTAGCAAAATATGAAAAAATATGGTAAATGTAACCATAGTATTTATTTACACCAGTATGAATATCACCTTTACATTTTCAAGGCAAGATTACAGTACCATAGTTATACTTTAGTCTACTTCTTTCATCTCAGCATCTCTAAACACTCTCCATACTGGTAAGAACTACTTAAGTTAAGGTCTTACTTTTTTTCGCTGTACCGGGGCCATGGCGATCATCAGCAGTGTACCGGTAACTGATGTGACTGGCCTCCTGACGTTAGTTAAGGGCAAACGACATGCAGCGGCAGTGACAACGTCTTCTTCTTTGAATTTTTAAAGCCCTAGTATGTAAGATTCCAGCTTTCTGCTCTCTAGCGCCCGAGACGCAGTGGTCGTTAAGTGTAACTGCACGGTCATAAAACAGCGCCTCACACCAACGTGCATTTGTTGACATACAGAGGGAGGAGAAGCGAACCGACAGGACATCCTGAGAGACAAATAAACCATGCCGACTGACAAGGTACAGTCTGATAGTCTGATCAAGTTTCTTTTCAAATAAATCCCTTTTCAAGCGTCAGGTGTCAGTTGATAGCTCAGCGTTTGCAGGTGTATTCTGTAACTTTGACCGTAGCTCGTAGGCTGTGCCTAATAAATTGAACTCGGTGTTTATTTGCAACGGGCGTTTATTTGGTATTTTACGGTATGTTCATAATAATAGCAGTGTGTTTAAAAAGGTGAGTAAACCTCAAAATTCTTAAAATAAATTTTATTTTAATGCACACAGATGCATTGGGGACACTGCACATTCTATTTCAAAGCAAGAAAATTGGAAAAAGTAATTGAATTTGATAATATTTTACAGAAAGTCAAGAAATATAATGTTTAAAAAAATAGCAGTGTTGACATCTTTATTTACAAGCTCAAAAATGTAGTGTATAAACTAAGAATTGCTCGATGATTCAACTTTCCTGAGAATCATAAACTAATATTTAGTTGCATAACCACGGTTTCTGATAACTGCTTCACATCTGTGGTGCATGGAGCCTGCCAACTTCTGGCACCGGTCAACAGGTATTGAAGCCCAGGACAATTGTACTACGTTCCACAATTGCTCTGCATTTCTTGGTTTTGCCTCATGAACAGCATTTTTTGTGTCAGCCCACAAGTTTTCTATGGGATTAAGGTCCGGGGATTGTACTGGCCACTCCATTACTTGAATTTTGTTTGTCCCAAACCATGATTTTGCTCGCTTGCTGGTGTGTTTGGGGTCATTGTCTTGTTGAAACACCCATTTCAAGGTCATTTCCTCTTCAGCATACGGCAACATGACTTCTTCCAGTATTCTGATGTACTCAAACTGATCCATGATCCCTGGTATGCCATAAATAGGACCAACACCATAGTAGGAGAAACATCCCCATATCATGATGCTTGCACCACCATGCTTCACTGTCTTCACTGTGTACTGTGGCTTGAATTCAGTGTTTTCAGGTCGTCTGACAAACTGTCTGTGGCCCTTAGACCCAAAAGAACAATCTTACTCTCATCAGTCCACAAAATATTGGGCCATTTCTTTTTAGTCCAGTCAATGTGTTCTTTGGCAGATTGTAACCGCTTCAGCACGTCTTTTTTTAACAATGGGACTTTGCGGGGGCTTCTTGCTGGTAGCTTGGCTTAACATAGACGTGGTCTGATTGTTTCAGTACTCACAGGCAACCTTAGATCTTCTCTGATCCTCCTGGAGCTGATCATTGGCTGAGCCTTTGCCATTTTGGTTATTCTCCGATCCATTCGAATAGTCGTTTTTCTTTGTCTTCCTCGCCTTTCTGGTTTTGGCTGCCACTTTAAAGCATTTGATATCATTTTAGCTGAACAGCCTATCATTTTCTGAACTTCTTTATAGGTTTTCCCCTCTTTTATTAACTTCTTAATCAAAGAACGCTTTTCTTCTGAACAATGTCTTGAACGACCCATTTTACTCTGTTTTTCAAGGACAAATGCACAGCCAGCATATGCAGCCTCAGTTGCCTTGATCCTTAAATAAGGGCCACCTGTTTAACACCTATTTTTGTCACACAATCAATTACCTCACTAATTGAACTCAGCACTGCTATTTTTTTGAACACGCCCCTTTCAGTTAATGATTCAGTTTCACAGAATCAGCAGCATGCACGTCGTGCCTGTTGGGTCTGTTGGTTTTCTATACCTTTACTAAACCTTCTAGAAACTTACTTGCAGTGTAGAAGTTGAAATTCCAACAAAAACAGTGATTTATCTTGCTACTGATGTGGGACTGCTATTATTTTGAACACAAGTGTATGAAGAGGAATTATACTCACATTTTAAAGAACATTCTGCTCCATAAATAACAAAATGTGTCGTAATAAGTCAAAAATAAAAGTTGAACGTGTTTCACTAAAAAGTGTTTGAGAGGAAAAGTTTGTGTTCAGAAAAAAAACAGATTCAATAAGGTCATGTGGACAAAGACCTGAGGGACACTGGTCCTTAGTGATGAGGCCCAGCTGATCTGGATCTGATTTTTGGTGTAAATAAAGGATTTATGCTGGCTCTGTGGTCCCGGTCCTTATCCTGGTCTTCAGCGATGAGGCCGAGCAGGTCTGGCTCTGGGAGTACGAGACAGATGAAGGAGCTCATGACCTCTACATGGACCAGGGGGAGGAGATCCGCTTTAGAGTGGCTGATGAAGTCTTTGTGGACACGTCGCCGACCGGTCCCGCCGCCGCGGACCCTGAGACCCCCACACAACCAGGACAGTCCACAGCGCCACCTCCGGAGGACAGTGGGGAGAAGAAGGAGGCGCCGTACACGCTGATCGTAAGAACGTGATGTTAGGACGAAGTTTGATGAGGAGATCCTCACCAGGAGGACCTCTTCATCACAGTCAGGTTCACTCAATCAATCAATCAGTCAATCAATCAGTCAGTCAATCAATGAATCAATCAATCAGTCAGTCTGTCTTTATAGCTCCAGTTCATCAGTGTTGTCTCAGGACACTATACAGCAGAGCAGGCTGAAGACAAACTTAGTTTATAGATACACATATATACTCATATACATATGATAAATATATTTATATACATATATATTTATCCAGAGATGGATCCAGACAGAGACAGAGGGGCTAAAATCACGTTTGTCTCTGCTGAATATAGACTCAGTCAGTCAATCTTTATCTAAATAGCAGCATATTTATTTATTATAAATGTATTAAAGGTAAGCCCCCTGAGATGTGGCATCTCATTTTCAGAGGGTCCTCATGTGTGTGTGGTTGTAAAGATAGTTACTATGGATGAATAATCAATACACGCATGGATAGAGAGATCAGTCTGATGTTAACATTAATATCTATAATAAATATAATCTGAGAGGACTGATGCTGATTAATTTAGCAGCATGTGGCTGAATTGTTTTTAAAATTGTTTAACTGGTCTAAAAGTCTGAATTGATGTTAAATGATGTTTCTGTTGATGTTTATCAGGATGGAGCTCGTGGAGTGGAGCAGGTCCACAGCAGCAGGTCATCAGAGGTCACATGAATACATGTGTGCTGTTAGCAGGAACTTCCCTGGATTTGATTGTAGCTGAAATCTGAAGTTAGTATCAGGGTCTGTGATGATGGGACAGGCCCTTAAAGAGAGGACAAATCATTTTAGTTTAGGTACTGAGGCTCAGTGAGTCCACAGCAGCAGGCCGAACGTCCTGGTCCTGCAGAGGACAGGACTTGGACATGTCCACACCTCAGACTGTCCTGAATAAGTCCAGGACCCTGAACACCTGATCAGACCTGCAGGTGTCCTTCAGCCCACAGTCTCAGGGTTAGCCTCTCCTCACGGGGGTGTCCTCTGTCCTGAAGAGTCCAGCTCCTCAGTCTGTCCCTACGTCTGTGTGAAGTCTTCAGGAGAGTTTAGCGGTGTTTGAGACCGTTCCCTCACTCGCTGTTTCCTCTGGAGCATTCATGAAACAGTGAGCTGCAGAGGGAATGACCCAACGACACGTCAGACACAACACTGAAGTTTTCTGAACATCACTGCGTCAGTAGATGAGCTGATAGTCCTGTGATGAAAGTGGATGTGCCAAACATCATGTAAACAAACCGGGCACTCAGGAGGATACGTAGTAAATTTTGCAGCTGTTTACGACCATAAAAAGACTTAAAAAAGCTACGCTACGAACGTTTTAAAGATACTTTAACGTTTCTTACATTTATAAAGGAAAGCAGCGCCAATTTGTGCCGCAACTGCCATGTTTCTCTTCTTCTTCTCCTCTGGAAAAACATGACTGCATTGCATTGTTACATACGGGAGTACAATATAGGGCACATCGTATGTACCACAGACATGTATAGAAAGGCTAAATGTCTCAAGGCAGAGCCGCCGACGTCCTCACATGGCGGCCATCTTGGTGCAGGTCACATTTCTGCTCTGCTCTATAGTACTCAATTGATGGTAAGACACCTGCTCAAACATATTCATGCTTTACTCGCTGAAATGTTGACAGACTTACAGATGGTTTGTTTTATTACACAAGTTATAAGAAATATTACGTTAATGTATTGATATTATGTTATAAAATTTTACAATCTTAATTATGCAGTAGTAAAACTACGTCTCTGACATTGCTGACAAGATCAACTGTATGAAAATCAGTTGATAATTGAGCACGCAACGCTTATTTGTCAGTACGTGCTCCACAGATGTCAGTATTATGAGTGAGCAAGCGCACTGTACCAAGATGGCCACCATGTAGGACGTCGGTCGCCATTGGCCAACAGCGTGCGTGAGTCATCGAGCCTTTCTATACGTCTATGGTATGTACGCTCACATTTGCTGTGCATTGTGGGTATTTTATAGTGCACTATAAAGTGAATGAAATGAACCTGTCTGTGCACCGTCCTGAGCTCTAATTGGCTGATATTTGTCAGGTTTCTTCTGGTGTCTGTAGAGTATGGCTCAGGTGAGTTCATTTTGTAACAGTTTGACATTTCTGTTTCTAAGGCCACCATCTGTGAGCCGGGGCTCGGCCTGCTGTCCTGGTGGAATAATTAAGACCACAGAAGAAGAGGAGGAGGATGCTGATTGGTGGATACAGACTGATCAGTGATTGGACAGAAGAGCAGCTGCTGCAGTAAAAACAGACTGAGCTCTGCTGCGGCAGGTTTCAACATGAACATTTCCCTAAAAGAAAGATCGGCAGAGTTTAGTTTGATTCTCTGTTAAATACACTGAGCCTTCATTAAGATCAGTTATCACAGAAACTAAAGTTCTGACTTGAATTCATTAAGTCAGCTGAAGATTTAAACAAGGAACATGTCTGCTGATGTTAACCCAGCATCAAATAATCATAATTATTATTGTAAATATAATAATATAAATAACAACAATAATGATAATAGTTTGTGTATTTAAAGAGCAGCAGGTGGGACTGTTGGAGTGTTTTCAGCAGAAACATTCATGAAAAGAAAAAAGGTCGTTAAGACTGTTAACGATCTCTGCTGGTGTGAGCATGCATGTGTGCTCCTGCACATCTGCGGTTTATAAATATCTGTATTTTGTACTCTTGACCATTTTTGTATGTTAATTAAAGAGACGCATTCTGAGTTTGAGAGGCTGTTCCCTGGTTGATGACATGTTCAGGGTCATGGTTCATTGATCTAGTTTTTTATTTCATTTATTTATTTCCTTTTGGTTCTTTGTTGGCTGTATGAATCCCCTGGGAGAATTACATGTTTTTGCACCAGGTTCTCAAATGAGGGAATGGAGCCTCCTGCTGGAAAAAAGTTCAAACTACAAATGTGAAGCCTGTCCTGTCACTTAAAATCAGATGATCAGACATCACATGTTTTTACGGTGCAGGGTCACGTGTTAAAAAAATCAGTGGGGTTGAATGAGGTTGATCCTAGACTTACAGGACTGATCGTGAATATTCTGATTACACTGTGGGACTGTAAGAACATCTGCAGTTCAATAAATCACCTCTCATATGGATTATGACAGGCCACAAACCTTAAAACGCGCAGCTCTCCAGAGTAGACCAATAGGACCAAAGAATTTTTAACATACTGGAGTAGTATATAATAGTATTTTTTTTTTTGTCATTAATTGAATTGAATTTGATTATTTGTTTTATTTGACTTTACTTTCTTATGAAAGTATTTAAGTAATTACATGTTATTCAATTTATTTTCATCACTTTTAATTTTTAAAATCGTTTGAATAAATTTTATTTTTTTTCTAAATTTTCTTTTTTGTTTTATTTATTTTTGCAAGAATGTTCTGTTAATTTATTTTTTTATTATTCTACTTTTTGTAAATCTTAATTTTTTAAATAAAAAATTATTTCATTTTTTAAATTAATATTTCTTATTTTCTAATTTATTGTGAGTTGATCTATTTTTTGATAGGTTTTTTCTTTATTTTCATAATTTAATTTTGTTTTTAAATGTATTTTACATTTTTTAAGATTCATTTTATTTTATTCTTCTTTTTCTCTTATTTTATTTCTTTTCACTTCAAGTTGTATTGTTAATTCCATTCGATATTATTTTATTTTAAATATTTTTCTCCTATATTATTTGTTTTCCCTGCGTTTGTCATGAATGAGGTGGAGCCTTTTTCTCCTGTCCAGAACATTAAGAACAGGTGACGATAAAATGGCGGTAATAATAATAATCATATTTACTGGCACTCAGAGCTCATCGCGCGCTCACACATACACGCATACACCATCATCTTCATCACCACGCATGCGCACACATACACGAATACATCATCATCTTCATTACCACGCATGCGCACACATACATCATCATCTTCATCATCACGCATGCGCACACATACAAGCATACACCTTCATCATCATCACGCGTGAGCACACGGTGTTATCACGCCATCGGAATCTCCTCCAGCTGCGCAGACTCAGACGGTCACCCCGTGATGAAGATGATGATGGTGAGGAGGAGGAGGAGGATCTCCGTGTTTGGTTCAGACGCAGTTATATAACCGCGGAGTGTCGGGGCTCCTCGGGTGAGCGCGCGCGTGTTCACAGCTGACGGGCCGTCTCGGGTCTGTGGGTTCTGGATTATTCGGGTTTCATCTCGCGGTTCCCCGTCGGTTCTGTCATCATTCTGCTCAGTCAGGTCACCGTCTGTCCCTTGAACCGTTCACACTCACGTTAGTCCGGTTTTATCCCGGGACATGGAGGTCTGACCCGGGTCAGAGCAGGAGTCACGGGCATCCAGAGGTTCTTCAGCAGCTGACGTCAGCGATCAGCGGCAGATACCTGCTCTCTGATTTTATATTAAATATTTAATATTAAAGCACTGCGTGGGCACAGCTGGTCCAAAGCCCCGGATGTTTTTGGTGTTTTTGTTTTATAAAGTTTTTTTTTAGTTTCCGCCCTGTTATCACCTCCGAGCTGTGCGGCGTAGGCACCGTGATGACGTCAGATCAGGTAGCTCAACGAATCAGTCAGTGAGAGATCGACGCTCAGGTTATGTTATAAAGCAGTGTTGTTATTATGGGATGTCGGTTTCATTGATGGTGTGTTATGGTATAAAGCAGTGTTACTATTATGGGATGATGTGAATGGTGTTTGTCTGCATGTGTCAGCCCTGTGATTGGCTGGTGATCTCGGCCAGTGTCAGCTGGGATAGGTTCCACCCCCAGTACCCTGAGCGGGACAGATGACTGATGGGTGTTGTTTTTGTAGTTTTTTATTTTTGTTGTTGTTGTTTGTAATTTGCTATTAGTTTTTTTTGTTTAATATATGTTGTTGTTATTTGTTGTTCTTAACAGTTTTTATTTGATGTCTGTTTTGTCTTTACTTGTTTTTTGTCTGTGTTTATTTTCTGTTGTGTTATGGTTGCTTTTTATTGTTATGTTTGCTTGTTTGTTTGTCATGCTTTTGTTGTTTGCGCCGTCCCTCAGATCCGTCTGTCTCCTTTTTTTTTAACCTCGAGTTCACCTCCATCAGCAGAGTCAAATTAGGGGGATTAAACCTCAAGGTCACAGGATGGATTCAGAAAAAAAAAAAATCATTTATTTAAAAACGGGCATTTACACTTGAGTCTGAATAAAGTGGTCACTGCTGGGTTATAGCAAGCAGTAGTTCAATTTTAATTAACCTAAAATAGATTTAAATCAAATGAATCAGTGATCACGAGTGTGATGGTTCAGGAGCTTCAGAGATTATATTGTGCACTGCAAAAACTCAGATCTAGGCCACTGTGTTTGTCTAGTTTCAAGTCAGAAATATCTGAAACACTTATTCTAAATCACATTCTCTCAACAAGTCCAGATAATTATCCTACTTCAGGGAATAAAAGGCAAAAATAAGCACTGAATTGCTTGTAATGATAAGGAAATATCTGCCAGTGAAACAAGAAAAAATTTACTCAGTGAGGGTCTTGAATTGAGGTTTAATATTGATGCAGGATAGAACATTTCATTTTAAGGCACCCTTTTAAGTAAATTTGTCTCGTCTCATTGGCAGTTTATTTTAAGCAACTCAGGTTTTATTTTTAGCTTTAATATCTTCAAATAAGATGTTAATCCAGACATGTCTGGAAATTGTGGCATAAAATAAATCTAGTGAGATTTTTTGACCTAAAATTGAACAAATACTCTCACCTAGATATTATTTTTTGCAGTGTGGGATTACAGAGCAGCACAGACTGATACTCAGACGTACGGGTGAAAAACAAAGTATGAAAAATGTCCCAACATCAGTGAGACTCTTACTGTCTGATTTAATCTGACTGATTTTACAGAATTAATGCAGATTTGTACTTTTATTGGTCCGTGAGAGAGTGAATGTTCACTTTTGGGTTGGTGCTCAGGCTCTTATCTGATGTTCCTGATTCATTAACTCTGGTCCAGATCATCATTTCACTCCAAAAACCATAACAGGAACAGGTCTGAATGTGTCCTGTCTCTCTCTCCTACCAGCGCCCCCTCCTGACAGGCCCAAACAGACTGCTCCCACCTGATTGACCCTGAAACAGAGGACATCCTCCTGCAGCAGAACCACATCAGCATCATCATCAGAACCAGACTCTGCATCCAACCCCGCCTTCACCTATCCTCCACCTTACATCTTCAACATGGAGGACCCCATGTCGCCCTCCAGGAGGCCTTTGCGCTCCCCTGACACCTCCCTCACCCTCTCCTTCCCCTTCCAAAGGGACGGGGGTCGGGTCTGGGAGGACGGGACGGAGCAACAGCTGCCGAGGGAGCTGCTGAGTCCGTTACCCACCAAACGCACCCGGACGTACTCAGCGTGAGTATGAATGACCTTTATGAATGACCTTTATGAGCCCAAACGTACTCAGGGTGAGTATGAATGACCTTTATGAATGACCTTTATGACCCCAAACGTACTCAGCGTGAGTATGAATGACCTTTATGAATGACCTTTATGAGCCCAAACGTACTCAGCGTGAGTATGAATGACCTTTATGAATGACCTCTATGAGCCCAAATGTACTCGGCCTGAGTATAAATGACCTTTGTGAATGACATTTATGAATGACCTTTATGAATGACCTTTATGAGCCCAAACATACTCGGCCTGAGTGTAAATGTCAGTATAAACCTGGACATACAGGATGGAGGGTGCGGTCAGCCTTGATTAAACATTATTTCTGTGCTCAGTCAACCTGAACAACTCAGTGTCCTGCAGTGTGTCTTCAGACAGAGTAAAGTTTTATCTTGTCCTCCTGTCCTTCTGTCCTCCTGTCTCTTTGAAATGCTGATGCTTTGTCTGTTTGTCCTGCAGCACGGTGACGTTTATGAGCCCAAACATACTCGGCCTGAGTATAAATGACCTTTATAAATGACCTTTATGAGCCCAAACGTACTCGGCCTGAGTATAAATGACCTTAATGAATGACCTTTATGAATGACCTTTATGAGCCCAAACGTACTCAGCGTGAGTATGAATGACCTTTATGAATGACCTTTATGACCCCAAACGTACTCAGCGTGAGTATGAATGACCTTTATGAATGACCTTTATGAGCCCAAACATACTCAGCGTGAGTATAAATGACCTTTATGAATGACCTTTATAAGCCCAAACATACTCAGCGTGAGTATGAATGACCTTTATGAATGACCTTTATGAGCCCAAACATACTCAGCGTGAGTATGAATGACCTTTATGAGCCCAAATGTACTCGGCCTGAGTATAAATGACCTTAATGAATGACCTTTATGAATGATCTTTATGAATGACGTTTATGAGCCCAAACATACTTGGCCTGAGTATAATGACCTTTATGAATGACCTTTATGAGCCCAAACGTACTCGGCCTGAGTGTAAATGACCTTTATGAATGACCTTTATGATTGACCTTATGAAT